>SJXQ01003509.1:154823-192404 GCA_006408695.1 Aepyceros melampus
TCACTTTCATCAAGAGGCTTTTTAGTTTCTCTTCACTTTCTGCCATAAGGGTGGTTTCATCTGCATATCTGAGGTTATTGATATTTCTCCCAGCAATCTTGATTCCAGCTTGTGCTTCTTCCAGCCCAGTGTTTCTCATGATGTACTGTATACAAGTTAAATAAGCAGAGTGACAATATACAGCCTTGGGTTCTACAAATTCAATGGTAGCAATGTGTCAGTGTTAATTTCATGATTTGATGGTTGTATTATTGTCATGTAGGAGATTGTCATTATTTGTAGAAAACACATACTAAGGAATTTGAGGATCATGAGACATCAGAAAAGAAACTTACTCTAAATGAATCAAGAAAACTGTTTTGTGTGCTATATTTGAAACTTTTAAACAAGAAAATATTTACTGAGTTGTCTCAGAGGAACAACTGAATAAAAGTTATCTAAAATTTCATATACAGCACTTGACAATCATTATACACATATGAAGATGAGAAAATACATTAAATATTTCATAGATAAGTGCAGGATGAACTAAGTATAATTAACCCTAATTGAATGTTTTAGCAATATGTGTATGTGCTCAGTCTTATCTGAGTTTTGCAACCCCATGAACTGTACCCTGCCAGACTCCTCTGTCTAAGGAATTTTCCAGGCAAGAATATCAAAGCAGGTTGCCATTTCCTCCTCCAGGGGGTCTTCCTCACCCAGGGATCAAATCTACTTCCCTTGCAATGCAGGTGTATTATTACCACTAGCACACCTGTGAAGCCCAAATGTGTGTCATTATTATAGCCTATTTTCAAAAAATTTTATTATATGATTCTCTTTTTTATGCCTGTCAAAAAGGAGACATATTTCACTACAGTTCAGAAGTCAGAGAGATCAACTAAAAAAAAAAAAAAAAAAAGACAAAGAAATTTAGAGAAAAACAACAAATCATTTCACTTGCTCAGTCATGTCAAACTCTTTGCGACCTCATTAACTGCAGCACACCAGAATTCCCTGTCCATCATCACCTCCTGGAGCTTACTCAAACTTATGTCCATTGAGTCAATGATGCCATTCAACCATCTCATCCTTTGTGTCCCTTTCTGCTCCTGCCTTTAATCTTTCCCAGCATCAGGGTCTTTTCCATTGAGTCAGTTCTTTGCAACAATGGCCAAATTATTGGAGCAACAGCTTCAGCATCAGTCTTTCCAGTGAATATTCAGGACCAATTTCCTTTAGGATTGACTGGTTGTATCTCTGTGCAGTCCAAGGGACTCTCAAGAGTCTTCTCTAACTACACAGTTCAAAAGCATCGATTCTCTGGTGCTCATCCTTTTTTATAGTCCAACTCACACATCCATACATGACTACTTGAAAACCCATAGCTTTGACTAGATGGACCTTTGTTGGCAAAGTATTGTCTCTGCTTTTTAATATGCTGTCTAGTTTGGCTAAGCTTTTCTTCCAGTGAGCAAGCATCTTCTCATTTCATGGCTGCAGTCACCATCTACAGTGATTTTGGAGCCCAAGAAAATAATGTCTCTCACTGTTTCCATTGTTTCCCAACCTATTTGCCAAGAAATGATGTGACTGGATGCCATGATCTTAGTTTTCTGAATGTTGAGTTTTAAGCCAGGTTTTTCACTCTCCTCTTTCACTTTCATCAAGAAGCTCTTTAGTCTTCCTTGCTTTCTGCCATAAGGGTGGTGTCATCTGCATATCTGAGGTTGCTGCTGTTTCTCCTGGCAATCTTGACTTGTGCTTCATCCAGCCCTGCATTTTGCATGATGTACTCTGCATGTAGATTAAATAAACAGGTTGACAATATTCAGCCTTGATGTACTTCTTTCCTGATTTGGAACCAGTCTGTTGTTCCATGTTCAGTTCTAAGTATTGCTTCCTGAACTGCATACAGATTTCTCAAGAGGCAGGTAAGATGGTCTGGTATTCCCATCTCTTTAAGAATAAAGCAATAAATAATAAATAAGTAATAAGTAAATAATAAAACAATAAATAAGACTTACTAAAACATATTTATTTCAAAGTGAAAATGAGTCAAGAAAAATGCTTCAGAATGCTGATATTCTATTTTCCCATTGAATGTTCATGTTTTGCCTTCTCCTTTTGAGTAAGTGTTAAATTTTCAGTCTATGCACTTATGTTCCTCTGAGATTAAAAAAGAGTAATGGCTCCTGGGAAAATGCAGTTATTCATCTATTCCTCACATTTCCATGGCACTACTAGTTTCTAAGTGACCACACAGAATCTCTCACTTGCATCATTCACCCGAGGGGACACAGGTGTCCCAGGAGCATAGGTTCACTGGACTCACACAATCAGTCCTCTACTTTCCTTCCTCATAAATGTGAACACTCTGACTGCCTGGGTTCAAGAACTTAGGATGGAGAGAGTGTGTAGAGGCTTCTCAGGAGCAGCAGAGCAAGACAGCATTGTGCTCTCAATAACTGCAGTCACTGTCAGCTGGCTTGTGTGCTGCTAGTCTCTCAGAGAGAGTGAAAGGGAATGAAGTTTATGACTCACTCTGCCTAAAATCATCAGAATCTTGATTATCTTCTCTAACTTCTGAGACTAATACCAAGGAGGTTCCCTAGGAAGTCATCTTGTGCTGTAACTTCTAATACAGAGTTGACACTCCCTGGGATTCTACAATCAGCTTTCCCTGGGTGATAATCCAAGAAGCTGTGTTATATCTGACTATTCTTATAGGCAGCAGACAGTTTAAACAAAACTTTGAATAAATATTTATTTTAACTTGGAAATTATTTTTCAAATATTCATGTCGGCTTCTGCTTCCAATATCAACTCTTCAATATTCATTCTCACGGGATTCCCTGGCTTAGAACAATACTATCCCTGGTTTTCAGTTCCCTTTTCTTTGATCTATGCTGTGGTTTTCCTGGGAAACGGCCAGGTGCTGCATGTGGTTCATACTGAGCCGAGCCTGCATGAGCCCATGTTCTACTTCCTGGCCATGCTGGCCCTCACTGACCTGTTCATGGGGCTGTCTACAGTAAACACGGTGCTGGGGACTATGTGGGGGCTCAGCCAGGAGATTGGTCTAGATGCCTGCATTTCCCAGACTTATTTTGTTCATGGACTATCTTTCATGGAGTCTGGAGTCCTTCTTGCCATGGCTTTTGATCGCTTTACAGCAATTTGCAATCCTCTGAGATACACATCCATTCTGACTATAGCAGGATCATTTACTTCATGGTGACCATTTTGGCAAGAAGCTGTTTGTCTATTCTTCCTGTCATCATCCGTTTGAAGTTCTTTCCTTACTGCAGACCTCACATTCTCTCTCATTCCTTCTGCCTGCACCAGGACCTACTCCGGCTGGCCTGCTCTGACATTCGCTTCAATAGCTTCTATGCTCTGGCTCTGGTGATTTGTACCTTGTTGTTGGATGCTGTCCTTATTCTCATCTCCTATGTTTTCATCTTGCATACAGTGCTGGCAATTGCATCTCGAAGAGAGAGGCTCAAGGCTCTGGAGACCTGTGTCTCCCACCTCTGTGCAGTTCTGGTTTTCTACATTCCCATCATTGGTCTCACTATGGTACACCGCTTTGGAAAGCATCTCTCACCTTTGGTTCATGTCCTTATGGGAAACATCTATATTCTCTTTCCTCCCATGATGAATCCAATAATCTATAGCGTAAAGACCCAACAGATTCGAAGCAGGATGAAGAAGTGGTTTTCTCTGAAAATGTAGTAAGAATACTATAATGTATCTTTGTTTTTATCAGTAAGAATACTATAATGTCAACACAATATGCTAGTTCCTATTTGTGCAACCATTTACACGTTGAGTAATATTTTCTATAACTTTTTATTCTTTTATGAGGGCTTGAATATGAAGAACTTACATGTCTTGCTAATCATAAAGGTGAGAATTGAATTTTTTTAATCTACATTCCAAGATAGGCTTCTGAAGTTTGCTGTAGGATAATCATAGTTCTTATGAACATGACAAGAAATGTTTCTGCACTTTATGGACATATTCTCTAAGCATTATTATCATATAAAAATTGTGTTACCCTGAATTCATCAATATTTTAATCATCTAGACCTATTTCTAACTAACTAAAATTTTGAAAATACATCTATGGTTCAGACTTTTATGTAATGTTCATGTTAAAACCAGAGAAGGCAATGACAATCCAATCCAGTACTCTTGCCTAGAAAATCCCATGGACGGAGGAGCCTGGTAGCCACAGTCCATGAGGTCGCTAAGAATCAGACACAACTGAGTGACTTCACTTTCACTTTTCACTTTCATGCTTTGGAGAAGGAAATGGGAACCCACTCTAGTGCCTGGAGAATCCCAGGGATGGGGGAGCCTGGTGAGCTGCCATCTATAGGGACACACAGAGTGGGACACGACTGAAGTGACTTAGCAGCAGCAGCAGCAGCAGCAGCAGCATGTCAAAACATATGATGCAGTGAAATTGGGTTTCCCTCAGTTCTCGTGGTGATGTAAATATCATCTGAAACTGATGCAGAACTTTCCCTTTCATCTAGTTATTTTTCCCCATTAGTGACCTTATGGAAGTCTATTGAAGGAATTTTGACATAAGAAAATCAATAATTTCTCTATTGCAAAGACTGTCTTCTTAATCTCTCTCTATGCTCTTAACATGACATTATTGCATGAATACTCTTCATTCTACATTTTTACTAAATATTTTTTTGAAAGTTAGTTCAGTTCAGTCACTTGGTCATGTCTGACTTTCCGGCCCCATGGACTACAGCATGCCAGGCTTCCCTATCCATCACCAACTGCTGGAGTTTACTCAAACTCATGTCCATTGAGTCAGTGATATCATCTAACCATCTCATCCTCTGTCATCACCTTCTCCTCCTATCTTCAATCTTTGCCAGCATCGGGGTCTTTTCAAATGAGTCAGCTCTTCACATCAGGTGGCCAAAGTATTGGAGTTTCAGCTTCAACATCAGTCCTTCCAATGAATATTCAGGACTGATTTCCTTTAAGATGGACTGATTGAATCTCCTTGCAGTCCAAGGGACTCTCAAGAGTCTTCTCCAACACCACAGTTCAAAAGCATTAATTCTTCAGGGCCCAGCTTTCTTTATAAAAGTTAGTATGTGGTTTTATTTTTGAAATTAAAAAAAGCACTCTTTAAATTTTTTATTGGAAGATAACTGCTTTTCAATATTGTGTTGGTCTGTGCTATTCAACAACATGAATCAGTTATAAGTAAACATATATCCTCCATCTTAAGCCTCTCTCCCACCCCTCGAGGTCACTGTAGATCACTGAGCTGAGTTCCCTGTGCTGAAAAGATGCTTCTGGCTAGCTATCATTAGGATTTCTGTATGGCATTGTATTTTTAAGATATTTAAAATGTACATCATGGTGATTTGATAAATTCATCATTTTTAATGATTATCTTATATTTTATTTTATTTTTTAAGAGACTGATTTTTCTTTTCTTTCTTTCTTTTTTTTTTAACTTTACAATATTGTATTGATTCTGCCACACATCATCCTCAATACTACAGTTAGCCATGAGTCAGAGGGTACTGTCAAAACAAGTTTTATTTAAAAAGCAAATGAATAAGTGAATTCTGAATAAATCTACTTGCACAGCTAGATATTTCTTTCCATGTCTTTTTGTATTTTTAGGAAGAAAGTGAGCTTCATATTCATGGTGAATGAATCAAGTCCATCCTTGTTTTTGGGGCACAAAAGCATTAAGTTGGCATGGGCTTATCCAGAATAGTCTGCTTTTGGACACATGGAATTATCTTTCAATTCATATGAGGAATGGGATACATGATTGCAATTTTTATCTACATAGGCAAATAATTGGCTAACTGCTTTTCAATGAGTATATTATTTTTTTTCCCTTCTAGATAAGGACTATGCTAAATAATGCTCTCATCATCTGCCAAGCAAATGCTAAATATCATCCCATTGCAGAGAATTTGAGTCAGTAAAATCACAGCACCATGAGTCCATAAGAATTTCTAGTCCTATTATATAACAACATTGAATATATTGTTTGAATTATTTATTTTTTTCAAATTGAATCTTTAACATTATGCAGAAATATTCTACATGTTTCTTTCATCCTTCTGCAACCTCTAGCTGTTTCCTCTAGAAGACATTTCTGATTCATTTCTATGTTTCCAGTGCTTTAGAATCCAGTTACCAAGATGTCTGAAAATACCCACTTCACCGATGGTGATATGTTGATATTACACCCACAGAGAGACTGCTACCAGGATTTAATCATCGGATTTAAATCATCACATTCAAATTGGTGGTGGTTTAGTCGCTAAGTCGTGTCCAACTCTTGCGACCCCATGGACTGTAGCCTGCCAGGCTCTTTTGTCTGTGGGATTCTCCAGGCAAGAATACTAGAGTGGGTTGCCATTTCTTTCTCCATAGATCATCAATATAATAATTTCTATAGAATTAATCTTTCCCTGTTTTGAAAACAGCAACTGTTTCTTCAACCGACTGTAAGATATCTCTGTATTAGTTTTCTATTAACACTGTAATGAATTACTGCAAATCTGTTGGGCTGAAGCATAGATTTATTACCTTACTGATTTGGAGGTTAGAAGTCTAAAATGGGTTACCAGGTCTCTGTTCTGCTAAAGAGTCTAAGTAGGAATCTGTTTCTTTGCCTGTTTCAGCTTTCAGAGACTGTCTACATTACTTAGATTGTATTCCTAACATGACTCTGCTTCTGTTGACCCATTACTTTCTCCAATTTTGACCTTTGGAAGTTTCCCTATTAATTTCATCTGGATAATGCATAAACTTCTCTATATGTCAAGATGCTTAACTTAATCCATCTGCAAATTCCCTTTCAATATGTAAACTGACATATTCACAGGTTGAAGTCTGTCACTATTTCTATTGTATCACCATCTATTTCCCATGAAGTGATGGAATAGGATGCCATGATCTTAGGTTTCTGAATGTTGAGTTTTAAGTCAACTTTTCACTCTCTTGATTCAGTTTCATCAAGATGTTCTTTACTTCTTCATTTTCTGCCATAAGAGGGTATTATCTGCATATCTGAGATTATTGATATTTCTCCTGGCAAACTTAATTCCAGCTTATGCTTCATTCAGCCTAGCATTTCACATCATGTGCTCTGCATGCTTAACTTATATGATATACTCTGCATATTTAACTCTTGAGAGTCCCTTGGACTGCAAGGAGATCCAACCAGTCCAACCTAAAAGAAATCAGAACTGAATATTCACTGGAAGAATTGATTTTGAAGCTGAAACTCCGTATTTTGGCCACCTGATGTGAAGAACTGATTTGTTTGAAAAGACCCTGATGCTGAGAAAAATTGAAAGTGGGAGGAGAAGGGGATGACAGATGATCAGATGGTTGGATGGCATCACCAATTCAATGGACATGAGTTTGAGTAAACCCCAGGAGTTGGTGATGGACAGGGAAGCCTGGTGTGCTGCAGTCCTTGGGGCCACAAAGAATCAGACATGACTGAGTAACTGAACTGAACTGAACTCTACATGTAAGTTAAATAAGCAGGGTGGCAATATACAGCCTTGATATACTCCTTCCCCGATTTGGAATCAGTCTGTTGTTCCATGTCCATTTCTAACTGTTGTTTCTTGACCTGCATACAGATTTCTTAGAGGCAGGTAAAGTGGTCTGGTATTCCCATCTCTTGAAGAATTTTCCACAGTCTGTTGTGATCCACACAGTCAAAGGCTTTGGCATAGTCAATAAAGCAGTTGTTTTTCTGGAATTTTTTTACTGTTTTGATGATCCAACAGACATTGGCAATGTGATCTCTGGTTCTTCTGTCTTTTCTAAATACAGCTTAAACATATGGAAGTTCATGGTTCACATACTGTTGAAGCCTAGCTTGGAGAATTTTGAGCAGTACTTTGCTAGTGTATGAGATGAGTTCAATCGTGCAGTAGTTTGAGCATTTTTTGGCATTTCCTTTCTTTGGAATTGGAATGAAAACTGACCTTTTCCAGTCATGTGGCCACTGTTGAGTTTTCCAAATTTGCTGGCATAATGAGGGCAACACTTTCACAGCATCATCTTTTAGGATAGCTCAACTGGAATTCCATCACCTCCACTAGCTTTGTTCATAATGATGCTCCCTAAGGCCCACTCGACTTCACATTCCAGGATGCCTGGCTCTGGGCAAGTGATCACACCATCGTCATTATATAGGTCATGAAGATCTTTTTTGTATAGTTCTTATGTGTATCCTTGTCACTGCTTCTTAATATCTTCTGCTTATGTTAGGTCCCTACCACTTCTGTCCTTTATGCATCAATCTTTGCATTAAATGTTCCCTAGGTATCTTTAATTTTCTTGAAGATATTGCTAGTCTTTCCCATTATGTTGTTTTCCTCTATTTATTTGCATTGATTCTTGAGGAAGGCTTTCTTGTCTCTCCTTGCTATTCTTTGGAACTCTGTATTCAGATGAGTATATCTTTACTTTTCTCCTTTGCTTTTAGCTACTATTCTTTTCTCAGCTATTTGTAAGGCCTTCTCAGACAAACATTTTTCCTTTTGCTTTTCTTTTTCCTGGGGATGATCTTGATCATTACCTCCTGTATAATGTCTCAAACCTCCATCCATAGTTCTTCAGGCATTGTGTTTATCATATCTTTCTTTTAATCTATTTATCACTTCCACTGGATAATCATAAGGGATTTGATTTAGGTCATACCTGAATGGCCCAGTAGTTTTACCTACTTTCTTCAATTTAAGTCTGAAGTTTATAATAAGGAGTCATGATCTGAGTGACAATCAGCTCCCAGTCTTGTTTTTGCTAACTGTATAGATCTTCTCCATCTTGGCTGCAAAGAATACAGAAAAGTCAATTAAAGATTTACTGATCATGGCCCCATACATCAGATCAAGACCCAGTTTCCCCCATAAACAGTCTTTCCCATCAGGAAGCTTCCATAAGCCTCTTATCCTTATCCTTCAGAGGGCAGACCAAATGAAACCCAAAGTCACAGAAAACTAATCAAATTGATCACATGGGTCAGTCTTATCTAAATCAATTAAACTGTTAACCATGCCATGTAGTATCATCCAAGACAGACAGGTCATTGTGGAGAGTTCTGATAAAATGTGGCCCACTGGAGATGGGAATGGCAAACCACTTCAGTATTCTTGCCTTGAGAATCCCAAGAACAGTATGAAAAGGCACAAAGATATGACACTGAAAGATGAACTCCCAAGGTCGGTAGGTGCCTAATATGCTACTGGAGAAGATTGGAGAAATAACTCCAGTAAGAAGAAGAGACAGAGCCAAAGCAAAAACAGCACCACTTTGAATATGACTGGTGATGGAATTAAAGTCCAATGCTGTAAGAACAATATTGCATAGGAACCTGTAATGTTAGGACCATGAGTCAAGGTAAATTGGAAGTGGTTAAACACGAGATGGCAAGAGTGAACATCCACATTTTAGGAATCAGTGAATTAAAATGGGCTGGAATGTAAAAATTTAACTCAGATGACCACTATATCTACTACTGTGGACAAGAATCCCTTAGAAGAAATGGAGTAGCCATCATAATCAACAAAAGAGTCTGAAATGCAGTTCTTGGATGCAATCTCAAAAATGACAGAATGATCTCTGTTCATTTCCAAGGCAAACCATTCAATATCATAGTTATCCAAATCTATGCCCCAACCAGTAATGCTGAAGACAAATCTGAACGGTTCTATAAAGACCTACAATACCTTCTAGAACTAACACCCAAAAAGATGTCCTTTTCATTATAGGGGACTGGAGTGCAAAAGTATGAAGTCAAGAGATACCTGGAGTAACAGGCAAATTTGGCCTTGAAGTAGAAAATAAAACAGGGCAAAGACTAACAGAGTTTTGCCAAGAGAACATACTGGCCATAGCAAACATGCTCTTCTAACAAAACAAGTGATGACTCTACACATGGACATCATTAGCTACATTGCTTTCAGACAAAACTGATTTAAGAACAATGAAAACTATCACAGATGAATAGGAGCACAACATAGTTCAATTTGTTACCCAAAATTAATATTCAGAGCTTGTTATGGTCATGTGTGGATATACTCAGTGTATGAGAAATTGTACGTGTCCCAGTTGGGATCAAACAAGGTAATACTCTTCCTTTAAATTTCACCTCAAATGCTATAAATAAATGTCCTCTTCATGATGTATTTTGTGCCATGATTTAAACATTCTTGTAATTTTGGTGATAATTTGCTGTTTAAAATGCCTCCAAATATAATGCTGTCTAATGTTGCTAGGAGCAAGAAGCCTGGATGTACATTATAGACACAATGTATGTGTTATGCAAGCTTCTTTAGGTGTAATTCGTACTGTTGTTGTGAGTTCAGTGTCAGTGAATCCATGATATGGTATATCTAGAAAAAAAGAAAAAGAAAATTCCTGCGTCCTTATGTGAGGACCCTCTTGAAGGTGCTAGAATAACATCTATATTACATGATGAAGCTTGAAGAAATGGAATAGAAACTAAACTTGTGAATTCATGAGATGACAACTGACAAGAACTACATTGTGGACATCACTGGTATGTGGTTGAAAGCCAAATAAATCAATGCAAATCTCAGCTTCTAGTGATTTGTATGAAGAAGAGCCAAAACTTCTTCAGAAAATGGATAACTCCAGGGCCAGGTTAGTGAAAGTACATTGAATACACTGTTGTACCAAAAAGCAAAGAAATTATCAAAGAATACCAAACACATGTAAAAAATATGCCAAAGCCAGATTATGGTGCTCCCACAGGCCTAATCTGGAACAAATTGAATGTTAAAGAGATGATAGTGGCTACTTATTACCTGTTGAAAAAAATATGGAACAAAGATAATGTTACAAATCTCTATAGTTTCAAAGTTTCTCCCACAAAATACTAAATACCAAAGGAAAATATATAATTTAACTGGGACAAATTCTGGCAGGCCCCATCTTAGTTAAATTATCAGTGACAGTTATCAGTAATAAAGCAAATTCATACCAGGAATAACCTGAACAGATACATGGGAGGGAAAGAGCCTTACTTCCATGGCATTCCCAGACAATCTGATCTAACCATGAGGACTCATCAAACAAACCCCACTTAGGGACATTCTACAAAATAATTGGACTGTGATGGTCAAGTTTGTGTCATACAAGAGAAGGGAAAAGTGAAAGTGCAAGTCATGTCCGAATCTTTGTGACGTCATGGACTATACAGAGCCATTCCTCTAATCTAATTATTTCCCCACTAGTGACCTAATGAACAACTATTAAAGGATTTGGGGATAAAATTTTATAATACCTATGTTGTAAAGATTGTCTTCTTAATTTCCTTTTATGATATTAAGATAAATGTTATTGCAAAAACATTCATTATTCTACATTTTCACTAAATATTTTATTATTCAGTTCAGTTCAGTTCAGTCACTCAGTCATGTCTGACTCTTTGCAACCCCATGAACTACAGCATGCAAGGCCTCCCTGTCCATCACCAACTCCTGTCCATCACCAACTCACATCCATTGAGTTGGTGATGCCATCCAGCCATTTCATCCTCTGTTGTCCCATTCTCCTCTTGCCCCCAATCCCTCTCAGCATTGGAGTCTTTTCCAATGAGTGAACTCTTCACATGAGGTGGCCAAAGTACCAGAGTTTCAGCTTTAGCATCATTCTTTCCAAAGAAATCCCAGGGCTGATCTCCTTTACAATGGACTGGTTGGATCTCCTTGCAGTCCAAAGGACTCTCAAGAGTCTTCTTCAACACCACAGTTCAAAAACATCAATTCTTCTGCACTCAGCTTTCTTCACAGTCCAACTCTCACATCCATGCATGACCACAGGAAAAAACATAGCCTTAACTAGACGGACCTTTGTTGGCAAAGTAATGTCTCTGCTTTTCAACATGCTATCTAGATTGGTCATAACCTTTCTTCCAAGGAGTAAGCATCTTATTATTAGGATTTCTCTATGGCATTACAAAGTCCATCTAGTCAAGGCTATGGTTTTTCCAGTGGTCATGAATGGATGCGAGAGTTGGACTCTGAAGAAAGCTGAGCACAGAAGAATTGACGCTTTTGAATGTGGTGTTGGAGAAGACTCTTGAGAGTCTCTTGGACTACAAGGAGATCCAACCAGTCCATTCTGAAGGAGATCAGCCCTGGTTGTTCTTTGGAAGGAATGATGCTAAAGCTGAAACTCCAGTTATTTGGCCACCTCATGCGAAGAGTTGACTCATTGGAAAAGACTCTGATACTGGGAGGGATTAGGGGCAGGAGGAGAAGGGGACGACAGAGGGTGAGATGGCTAGATGACATCACCACCTCAATGGACATGAGTTTGGGTGGACTCTGGGAGTTTGTGATGGACAGGGAGGCTGGCGTTCTGCAATTCATGAGGTCACAAAGATTTGGACATGACTGAGCAACTGAACTGAACTGAACTGAAACTTTAATTATTAAAATGCCTGTAAGGCCCAGTTTATTTGACATGTTGGGTAACTGATCCTATATATTGGGAATTACCTAATATCGACTGTGTCAAAATTGACTACCACCTAGGTGGTTTCTTGAAATAAGAAGTTTATATGCGTTAAAAACAAACAAACAAACAAACAAACCATGGAATCTCCTAGAAAGAGATTTCAAAAGTATTATGGTCAGCTCTTATCACTATTTCCACTTCCCTCAGCCTAATGAAGTGAAATTATGAGTCTCAGAATATATTGGAAATAGAGTCCTAGAATTGACACTTACTACTTTGTCCAATATTCTTCCATTTAGAAGCCATTGAAAGCTGGAAAAATTATTCTATTGTTTATGATTTGTTATTAACTCCATTCCTCAAGAGAATTACATCATGCCCTTGCTGAACTGCTGATATATGTCCTTTGTTTGTCTCACTGGAAACAGTTTCTTTATAACTGCATGTGCAATTATCTTACCATCCCAGCGCATGCATGTAAGAAGACTGAAGAATTAAGCATGTGAGTATGTGTTCTTCTTGCCTCTGAGATCTACACAGAGGAATGATCTAAGGAGACTGTGGGAAATTGGATTCTATAAATGTGTATAAAGAGATTCTCTTATGAAATCGCAAGAAGAGAATAATAAATACTTTAGTTGTCAGGATTTCACCTAAAACATGAGAAGAATAATAAATGAGTTCCTCTTGGTCAGATTAGCATTTTTCACATTTCTTTCCCCTCTCACCCATGATGAATCTCTTCATATCTTCAACTAAAGCAAGTATATATCCTACCTTATGTATGAAAAATAATACTGAAATAAAAACAAAGGAAACTTATATACTAAGGTAATTAGATTCCTAATATTTTTCTTTGACTAGTTATTTACCTTTTCTAATTCATCCCCTTCTTGTAGATATACATCTGAAAACAGGCAAATGAATTTGCAAATGCATTGTTTTGCAGATTTTTGATATTAAACATATCTGAAGAAAATAAAATACTATTGCGTTTCTCCTAAATTTTTCAATAAATAGTCACATATTGAGGCCAGAAACAAATACTTTTGAATTTTAAATAGAATGTCATGAGACTCTTTATAGAGGAGGTAATGCTTGGGTTGAACATTTAATAATCAATGGTATTTGTCTGATGGAAAAGACAAAGAAATGGTAGGAGGAAACCTAAAGGAAATATAACAAGCAGAGGAAAGCCTAGTAAGTACAACTAGAAGTCTAAATTAGTTTGCAGAATTCTAGCATATATTTCATTATAGCTGATAAATTTGTTAGGATGATAATGTATTAAAATTGGCTTACTATTAATATATATATGAAAATTGTTTCTCTTATTGCTAAAGCATTTAGTCACTAAATGTGTTTGGGTCTGATGGAATGAATGGTTTTCCAGTTTTCTTCTAGAGGAACTGAGGGAGGTTTTCCTCCTGTATGTAATTATATATAATAAAAAACCTTTGTGTAAATCCTATTGAAGTATATTGACTACAGGACAGACAAAGCTGGATCAAATAAAGATAACTGAATTTAAAGACCAAATCCAATTTGGCTTCTCCCAGATCCCTGAAATAGAGAGATTTCACCAACTTGAAACTCCTTGCATGAACGTTCAGTCTCTCAGTAGTGTCCAACTCTTTGCAACCCCATGGACTGTAGCTGGCCAGGCTCTTGTCTCCACGGAATTCTCCAGGCAAGAATACCGGAGTGGGTAACCATTTCCTTCTTCAGGGGATCTTCCCAACCCAGGGATCAACCTGGCTTTCCTGCATTGCAGGCAGATTCTTTATCTTCTGAGCCACCATGGAAGCCTGTGGAGCTGCTTAAGAGGTGGTTAAGCATATGTGTCCTGTGTTCAGGTTAGATTTATTGAAGTATAAATAGTCAGTTGTAAGTGAAACTCTGAGGTTGGACAGAATGTCTGGGTAGAGAGCAATATAAATGAGAAGAAAAAGAACCATGGGGAAGAACATGGGTTTCAATGGAATTCAGGGCATTAGCGAAATAAAGGGAGTTACAAAAAGCAACAAAGGAGAAGAGTGTCTTGAGACTGAAGGAAGAAAACAGATAGACTGTGTTTATAGAGACAAAATTGTTATTTTAAAGATAAAATAGTTTTAAGCACTGCACAAATAATCAACATAGAAGAGTCCTTTAAAAAGTTCATTGTATTTGGATAGAGTATAATTTTGAACTTTCTTCAAATATATGGACTTTCAAGAATTATGGAGACAAAGTCTCATGGCAATGGTCTAAAAGCCACTTAACTTGATTTAAAAATATATAGCAAATCATGGGGATTCATTTAGGATTATAGCATATTTCACAATGAGATCACAGCACCTATTAAAACAATTGTGTATAAACCTGAAATATATTTTATCATAAGGGAAATAGCTGCTAAACTAATGCATGATTAAAATACATGTTTTGAGAAAACTAATAAACCTATATATATATATATATATATATATATATGTTTATTTATATATATATGCAATTTACCAGAGAAAAGGTAAAGGAATGATAAAGAGCTGTGCTGAGCTCAGTCACTTCAGTTGTTTCCAGCTCTTTTCAAACCCCATGCAAACCCCAGAAGCAAGGAGACTGTGTCAGGGGGAAAAGCGTAGCTAATATGTTATGCCATGAATATAAAGTTTGAGAAGAAGGTGAACCAGGAAAAAGTAGTAAAAGCAGCAATGGTAAACTAAGACAATATGGGCCTTGTACTAAACTTTTGTGAGTGTATAGGGAATTGAAAATGAAAGTTTAATGAGGGATAGAGAAATGACCAGAGAGATTCTAATATTCTTTTCTCAACAAAGTTGGGTAGTGATTTAGAAAAGCAAGCAAATAAACATTTGAATTGCAGCTCTAAGGGACTAAGGGAATAGTATAATAATAGACTGCGTTTTGGGCTCATTTACAAGTGGATTTCCATGATCCTGCAGATAATTTTGCAAGCCCTATTGGAAGAAGAGAATCTGTGATCAACCAGTATGAGTAAAAGGTAAACAAACGTCATACTGGGTTGATTTTCAGGGTTCTAGGAAATACTTGGAGAAAGAGTAATACGAATGATGTGCCCATTTTCAATATGTGAGAGAAAAATAAACCTCCAAGGAATTTAAATAATGCTTACATATGGAAATTGCCAGCAAGTGTCTTTTATAACATACACTAATACTTTCATGGACTTCCCTGGTGGCCAGTGTAAGGAATCTATCTGCCAATGAAGGAGATGCAGGTTTGATTCCTGGGGTGGGAGGATCCTCTAGAGAAGAAAATGGCAACCCACTCCAGTATTCTTGCCCAGGAAATCTCATGCACAGAGGCACCTGGTGCGCTACACTCCAAAAGGTCGCAAAAGAGTCAGGTATGACTTAATGACTCGAACAACAGCAAATCACTTCCATAGCAGAATGAATGGAGCAGAGAGAAAACACAGCTGTATGATAGTGTCCAAAGGTAGTTTGTAATAAATATATTAAAACTGGTTATCTCTCATTGGGAATCCCATGATAAACTGAATTCCACTGAACAAATATAGTTACTTATTCAATATATAGTATATTTTAAGCTTTATGTTCATGGTTTTGATACTTTCTGATTTATTTTCCTGGAACAATATTGATAAAATAAAGTTTGGCATATATTTGAAATATCGATATTAATTGTTCTGATTTTGATAATGAGAAATAATCATAGCAGCTTTCAGTTTTTGGATATTATTGAATCAGGTAAAAATTTTCCCAGTTTAAATTTGGAGAAATTAATTTGCATGTGATTCATGTATCACATTTTATCCCAATATAAGTTTGCCTTATTTCTTTCTTGTCATGCTACAGTTTATTTTATGTTATTATCTCTAAAATATCTAATTTTATCCATATTTCTTAAAAAATTTACCTAGGTTCCAACTTTGGGATAAAGACAGATTATAAATACTGTTACAACCTTATATGTAACATATGCATACTTAGCTACTAATTGTCTTATATAATTGTCACATTTAGATCATTGCCTGTGTCTTCTTTGACTATGCCACTTTATAACTTATTTTCCCAAGATCTAGAGCAACTTCTAAAAGTCTGTTATTATCATTACTATTATTTTATTTCTACTAGACCATCCAAATGAATAAGTTCTTTGATTAAAAAACAAACAAACAAACCAAAAAACCAGTTATGTTACACAGAATTTATGTTCTCAGAACTTGTTAGCTTAGCAGAACAAACTGCATTCAATTAGATAGGGTTTAATTAATTATGCAAAAACCAGAAGAATTCACATTGACTAGGAGGAGTGCTTCTTCTCTCTATGGTGAGTATTTGTATGCCTCTGAGAGTGTATATGTTTCTATATACGTAACAGAAAAATAGAGAGAGAAATAAAAAACAGAAGCAGAAATTTGAGATACATCATCCACGGAGACTGTATCTGTATTCCTGGACAAATTTAATTGTTACGTAAAAAAATGAATATGTCTGTCAAAATGTCATTTTAAACCACATTTAACCACTGATGGTATGAATTTAGGTAAAAACAGAAATTAAGAAAGACACTCAATACAAACTGCCATCTTGAATCAGAATCTCTAAAGCCGGCAGTTCCAAGCCAACATGCTCCAGCTCAATGGTACAGTCTTCATGCCCTCAGTGCTGACACTGATTGGGATCCCTGGCCTGGAGTCTGTGCAGTTCTGGATCGGCATTCCCTTCTGTGCCATGTACATCATTGCGCTATTTGGAAATTTCCTAATCTTGGTCATCATCAAATCTGAGCCCAGCCTCCATGAACCCATGTATCTCTTCCTGGCAATGCTTGCAGTGACAGACATTGCTCTCAGTACCTGTATCCTACCAAAACTGTTAGGGATATTCTGGTTCCATTCACCAGAAATACTTTTTGATGCCTGTCTTTTTCAGATGTGGCTCATCCATACCTTCCAGTGTACTGAGTCAGGTATTCTGCTGGCCATGGCCTTGGACCGCTATGTGGCAATCGTGATCCTCTGAGACATGCAGCTATTTTTACCCACAAACTCCTCACTCAGATTGGGGTTGGAGTGACACTCAGAGCAGGTGTCCTTATAGCTCTGTGTCTCATCCTCATCAAATGCCGGCTGAAACACTATCGGACCACTGTGGTCTCCCATTCATTCTGTGAGCACATGGCCATTGTGAAGCTGGCAGCAGAAGATACTCGAATCAACAAGATTTATGGTCTTTTTGTGGCTTTCACTATACTTGGATTTGATATAATCTTCATCACACTCTCTTACATTCGAATATTTATAACCGTCTTCAAACTGCCTCAAAAGGAAGCTAGACTCAAAGCTTTTAACACTTGCATTGCCCACATCTGCGTCTTCCTTGTGTTTTATCTCCTGGGTTTCTTCTCCTCCTTTACACACAGATTTGGGTTCCATATTCCATCTTACATTCACATTCTTCTGTCCAATCTTTACCTGCTCGTCCCACCTTTTCTCAATCCTGTTGTTTATGGTGTAAAGACCAAACAGATTCGAGATCGAGCGTCCAAGATTTTTCACTTGAAGGATGCATCTTGAGCTCTCATCTATCTTATTTCAAATAATACAAATTCAATCTGAGAAACACTAATTTTTAGTGTGATTGTTTGCTTTCTTATGTTCATTTGTTTGCTGAAATAAAGAGCTCTAGATTTTACATTTGCAACACTGAAGCTCTGATTGTTATTCAAATAATTTCACTTGTATGGATACAGAATTACTTGGAGCATACATTTAGCCAGTAGATAACACAGAAGAAGAAATTATGAAGATTTTGTTTTTAATTAAATCAATTTTAAGGACATCTTTTAAAAGTGCAAATAAATATTAATACTTTTTGCTTCTTCTGTTTAAAAATATGAAGTGGTGTCAATGCTACTGTATAAAAATATCAGTGTAATGAATCATAATATATTGTATATAAAACAAAATCTATGCTGTTGTTTATAAATATACTTATTATCATCATTATTATTGTATTTAAGGCCCTAAAGTCTTTGTTCTGCAATTATGTGTTGAGCATTAAGTCTATTTATACCTTATACATTGAAACATTTATATTTTATATTTATAATATTAAGCAAGGTAAATATATTTATATTATTAAAATATTAAAATCATACTAAAATGTGTGATAGAGTTATAACTGAAGTTAGTGGAAGCACTAAGTAAATATAAAAAACTGTGCATTTAATATACGTGTTTTGACCTATGATATATATTAGCAATATTTTTTAGATAAAAGCAAGTTCTATAACTATATCTGAAGAAGAAACAACTAATTCTATAAAGGGAGATTATACATATTCTATGTATATATAGAACCCTTATGTTTATATATATATATATATATATATAAAACTTCCATCACACTTGTTCATGGAAGGCTCTTACTCTGGTTCTGTCTCTGTGTGCGAAGCATTCATGATTAGCTCACATATTTGTAGAAAGTTATGCCAGGGCAGGTTAAGGATTTTGATGATGAAGACCAAATCCTTCACTTTACAGATAGGGGAAGTAAGCTCAAAGTGATCATACATAACAGTCACGAGTAATGAGAAATATGTTTACCCAAGATTTTACCTAAATTAGCTCTGAGTATATGTATACTTTTTCAAATGGTTTTCTTGTTAGTTTTGTGTTTCCCAGTAAATACCCAGAAATGAGATAGGTGGATATTGTGGATAATGGTTCTTTTCTGATTCTATATACATTTTAGATTTTTTTTTATTTCTGTGAAAAATATTCCTTGGAGTTTGATAGGAATAGCACTGAATATGTAGATGGCTTTAGGTGATAAGGATGTTTTGACAGTGTTAATTCTCTCAAGCCATGAACACAGAATGCCTTTCCATTTATTTGTCTATTCATCAATTTCCTTCAAAAACGTTTGTAGTTCTTTTCAGTTCAGTTCAGTCGCTCAGTCGTGTCCGATTCTTTGCGACCCCATGAATCGCAGCACGCCAGGCCTCCCTGTCTATCACCAACTCCCGGAGTTCACTCAAACTCATGTCCATGAGTCCGTGATGCCATCCAGCCATGTCATCCTCTGTCGTCCCCTTCTCCTCCTGCCCCCAATCCCTCCCAGAATCAGAGTCTTTTCCAATGAGTCAACTCTTTGCATGAGGTGGCCAAAGTACTGGAGCTTCAGCTTTAGCATCATTCCTTCCAAAGAAATCTCAGGGCTGATCTCCTTCAGAATGGACTGGTTGGATCTCCTTGCAGTCAAAAAGCATCAATTCAAAATTCACAGTTCAAAAGCATCAATTCTTTGTTGCTCAGCTTTCTTCCCTGTCCAGCTCTCACATCCATACATGACCACAGGAAAAACCATAGCCTTGACTAGATGGAACTTTGTTGACAAAGTAATGTTTCTACTTCTTAATATGCTATCTAGGTTGGTCATAACTTTTCTTCCAAGGAGTAAAGTCTTTTAATTTCATGGCTGCAATCGTCATCTGCAGTGATTTTGGAGCCCCCAAAATAAAGTCTGACGCTGTTTCCACTGTTTCCCCATCTATTTCCCATGAAGTGATGGGACCGGATGCCATGATCTTCGTGTTCTGAATGTTGAGCTTTAAGCCAACGTTTTCACTCTCCTCCTTCACTTTCATCAAGAGGCTTTTTAGTTTCTCTTCACTTTCTGCCATAAGGGTGGTGTCATCTGCATATCTGAGGTTATTGAGATTTCTCCCAGCAATCTTGATTCCAGCTTGTGCTTCTTCCAGCCCAGCATTTCTCATGATGTACTCTGCATATAAGTTAAATACTGTGTTTAGTATCATACAAAAACAGAACTGTCATACATCAGTTTTGACAGATTAACATTCTTTTAATTTAGTACATTGTATCCAGAAATCTAATGTTATGAAAAGAATAATTCTAGCTTAGAGGGTTTTTTTTCTGCAATTAAACTTAATTTCAAAGTTGTTTACTTCATCCACTCCTGCCTTCTAAAATAAATATGAAGAGCCTTCCCTGAAGGCTTCCATCACACTTGTTCATGAAAGACTCTTACTCTGATTCTGACTCTGTGTATTGAAACATTCATGATTAGTTCATATAGTTGTGGAAAGTTATGCCAGGCAGGCTAATTTTTATCTGTCTGCCTTTTTAGTGACAAAGAAAAACAAATCCTTTACTTTACAGATGAGAGAAGTAAGCTCAAAGTAGTCATACATAGTGATCATAAGTAATGAGAAGAATGTTTACCCAAGATTTTGCCTGAATTTGCTCTGAACATACAGACTAGGTTAGCTCACTTGAAGCAAGCAAGAAGACAGATATATGAGTACAAACTAATTGTATGTTCATCTGGACTATCACATAGAAAGGATTGTGATAGTTTCAGAACTCCCTACTTCTTGTTGTGGCTGACTTTGTAATGAAAATAATAATAATTACAATGCATCTATATGGAAATCTTACTTCACAAACCAGTAAGTATCCTCCCAAAGTCAACAGTCTTTCCTTATGTAAAACATAAGATGAAATATTACTCAGCCATATAAAAGAATGAAATAATGCCATTTGCAGCAACATAGGTGAACCTAGAAATTGTTATACTGAGTGAAGTAAGCCAGAGAAAGACAACTATCATATGATATGACTTACATGTGGAATCTGAAAAATTGATACAAATGAATTTATACACAAGAGAGAAATAGACCCAGAATCATATGAAACAAACTTATGGTTACCAAAGGAGAAAGGGCCAGAGAGAAGGATAGATGATTTGTCCTTTATCTGTTTTATTGGAAACAACTTCATTTTAATTGCATGTGCATTTGTATATTACCATCCCAGTGCACACATGTAAGAAGATTGGAGATTTGAGCTTGTGAGTATGTGTTCTTCTAGGTGCCTCTGAGATTGACACAGAAAAAAGGATCTAAGGAGACTGTGAGAAATTAGAATCTATAACTGTGTATAGTCACTCTTATGAAATCCTAAAAGGAGAATCATGTTTGTCAGGATTTCAACTAAAACATGAGGAGTATAATAAATATTACTGAGTTTCTCTTGGTCTGGTTAGCATTTTCCATCTTTCTTTCCCCCTTTAACCCCTAGTGACTCTCTTCATATCTTCAATTAAAACAAGTATATAGCCTCACTTATGTGAGTATTCAAAGGTAATACTGAAATAACAAAGGAAACTCATACATTAAGATGCTTAAATTCTTAGCATTTTTCTTAGACTGGTTCTTTACTTTTCCTAGTCCACCCTTCTTCTCCATGCATATGTACATCTGAAAACAAAGCAAATGCATCTGCAAATGCATTGAGTTTTGCACATTTTTGACATTAAATAAGTCTGGGAAAAGTAAAATACTAATGCATTCCTACTAGATATATTTAATAAATTTGAATGTTGCTGATACTATTAAGTGACTCTTCATAGAGGAGGCAATGTTTGAGTTGAGAGTATAATAAAAAAAAAATAAGTATTTGTCTCATTGGAAGGTCCAAGGTTGTGCAAGAGGAAACCTAGAGAAAGCATTACTAACAGAGGAAAGCCTAGCTAAGTAGTTCTAGAATTCTAAATTAGTTTGCAGAATTCTGTCATATATATATTTTTATGCAAGATAGTTTTGTAATGGTGATGATATATTAAAGTTATCTACACTATTAATAGCAAATTTGAAAATTGAATCTCTTATCGCAAAGTATTTAGTCACTGAATGTATGACTGGATTTGAAGGAATGAATGGATTTCCAGTTTTTTTCTAGATGAATTGAGGGTTTTTCTTCTCATACGTAATTAGACATAATAAAATACCTTTATAGAAATCCGGAACCTATTGAAATATTTTGACTATACTACAGGCAAACCTGGATCAAACAAAGATACTTGAATTTAAAGCCCATATGCATTTTGATTTCTCCCTAATCCCCCAAATGAAATAATTTCACAAGTTGGAACTGCTTAAGAGGCAGTTTAGCAGATGAGTTCTCTGTTTAGGTTAATTTATCCAGATATGACTATTTATTTATTCTGAAACAGTGGTTAGTAAAACTATGGGACTGGAAATATGTCTGGGCAGGTCACCATTTTTAATGAGAAGTAAAAAACCATAGGGAAGATATAGTTGTTGATGGAACTCAGCACGTCAACAGCATACAGTAAGAGAGAAAAAGCAGCAAAAGAGGAGGGTGTCATGAGACTGAATGAAAATAAGATACTGAGATTATGGAAACAAAATTTGTATTTTAAAGACAAAATAATTTTAAGCATTGCATAAATATCTACTTAGAAGAGTCCTTTAAAATGTTTGATGTTTTTGGATAAAGTATAATTTTGAATTTTTCTACATATACAAGCTTTCAAGAATTATGGAGACAAAGTCTTAAGGCAACGATTTAAAAAATCACTTAAATTGATTTTGAAAATATGGTGATTCATAGTGACACATTTGGAATTACAGCACCATTTAAATTGAGACAGCAGATATTAGCAGAAAATCACAGCATATGTTTGAATTATATTTTATCAGAAGGGAAATGACTACTAAATTAATATATGACTAATATAAAAATTTTGAGGGAAGGATATATATATATATATACACACACACACTAATTATCAGAGAGAAAGTAAATGAATGATAATGGTGGCTAAGAGGGTAAAGCGAGTATCTGCAATGTGGGAGACCTAGGTTCAATCCCTAGGTCAGGAAGATCCCATGGAGAAGGAAATGGCAACCACTCCAGTATTCTTGCCTGGAAAATTCCACGGACGGAGGAGCCTGGTAAGCTACAGTCCATGGGATCGCAAAGTCGCACACAACTACGAAACTTCACTTCTCATCAGAACATAACTAGGAATTAACTGAAAGAGGAGTTTCCATGCCTGCTGGGGAAGGGAGTAGCAGAGAGAAGGAATCTAGAGTTTGTAAAATGTAACAAATATCTTATGACCAACAGAAAAGTGTTATTGCAGAGAGTTTGAAGAGAAAGGTGAAATTTATGAACATAAATGTCTGGAAATCAGCAGGGAATTCAGCGCTGCATACATTTTATTGGAAACCCTTCCAGATTGTGATTTTTCTGTAAGTGAGTTTCTCTGTTGGAAAAGTGGAATATATAGATTATAATATGAGATCATATGCATGTAGAAGTAAGGAATTGAAGAAGCAAGGATATTGTGTCAGGTCAAAAGAAGTAGCTTTTGTTATATCACGAGTAAAAAGTGTGAGAAAATTATGAATCAGGAAAAAGGTAGTAAAGGCAGTAATGGTAAACTAAAACAATATGAGCCTTACATTAAACTTCTGTGAGGATATAGGGAATTGAAAATGAAGTTAATGAGGGACAGAGAATTGGGCAGAGACTGGTGTGTTTCTTCCTCAGTAAGATGGATGGTGATTTAGAAAAGTGAACAAATAACCCTGTGAATTGCAGCTTTAAGGGACTGGAGATTAGTGCAATAATAGGCTGCATTTTGGGCTCATTTATGAATGTGTTTCTATAATGCCTGCAAGTAATTTTGCACAACCTTATTTGAAGAAGAGAATCTGTGGTCAACCAATATGGATAAAAAGTAAACACCATACTGGGTTGATTTACTGGGTTCTATGAGGTGTTTGGAGAGACAGTCATATGAATGATGTGCCTATTTTTAGTATGTGAGAGAAAAATAAGCCTCCAAGAAATTATAATAATACTTAAATATGGAAATTGCCAGCAAATGGCTTTTGTAACATACACTACCACTTCCATAAAGAATGAATGGAGCATACAGAAAATAGAACTATATGGTAGTATCCAGAGATGGATTGATGGTATGGGGAGGAAAGAGGGAGCAGGGTTCAGGATGGGGAACACATGTATACCTGTGGCAGATTCATGCTGATGTATGGCAAAACCAATACAATATTGTAAAGTAATTAACCTCCAATTTAAATAAATTTATATTAAAAAAACTACTTATTTTAAATCAATAATCATATCATGAACTTGAATCCCACTGAACAAATATAGTTAATTATTCAATATTGCATAGTATATCTAAAGTTTTATGTATATAGTTTTGATAGTTTCTGATTTATTATTCTAGAAAAATACTGTTAAAATAAATTTTGGTGTACACATGAAAATATAGATATTATTATTTGATTAGATTTTGGTATTGAAAAGTTTCCTTGAGAAATAATCATAAAACTTTCAATTTTTAGGTATTATTCTATCAGGTAAAATTTTTCCCAGTTCAGTTTTTGCAGAAATAAATTTTCATATGAGAAATTAATGTATCACATTTTAGTATAGCAGACATTTGACTTATTTCTTTGTCATTACATATTATTTTAATTATTTATCTGTAAAATATTTAATTTTATATATAATACTCAGAGAATTTCCCTAGGTTCCAACTTTGGGATAAAAGCAGATTCTAAATACTCTGTTACAACCTCTTTATATGTCCCGTACTCATACTTAGCATACCACTTGTCATGTGTAATTGTCACAGCTAGAGTTTTGCCTGTGTCATCTTTGATAAAGCCACTTTATTATTTATTTTCCCAAGATCTAGAGCAGCTCCTAACAGTGTGTTAGTATTGTTATTATTATTTTACTTCTACTAGACTATCTGAATAAATTAGAAGTTCTTCATTTAGAAAAAAAAGTTATATGTTGCACACCATTTATATCAGATCTTGTTAACTTAGAAGTTAACTTAGAAGACCTAACTATATTCAGTGAGATAGTTTTCAACTAATTTTACAAAAACCATAGGAATTCACATTGACTGGAAGGAGTGTTTCCTCTCTCTATAGTGAATACTTGTAAGCTTCCAAGTGTATATGTGTTTATATCTATCTGTAAACATAACAAAAAAAAAAAGAGAGAGAGAGAGAGAGAAATAGAGAACAGAAGGAAAATTCAAAATAAATTATTCAGAGAAACTCCATCTGCATTCACAACCAAATTTAACTGCAATATCAAAAAAAAATGAGTATGTGTGTCAAAATGCCATTTGAAACCACATATAACTACTGATGGTATGAACCTAGGTAAAAACATAAAACAAGAAAGATACTCAACAAAAACCACCATCTTGAATCAGACTCTCTAAACCAGAGAGTTCAAAACAAACATGCTCCAGCTCAATGGTACAGCCTTCATGCCCTCGATGCTGACACTGATTGGGACCCTGGCCTGGAGTCTATGCAGTTCTGGATCGGCATTTCTTCCTATGCCATACCCATCACTGCTCCATTTGGGAATTTTCTGCTACTGGTCATTATCAAATCTGAGCCCAGCCTCCATTAAGCCATATATCTTTTCCTAGCAATGCTCTGAGTGACAGACATTACTCTCAGTACCTGCATCCTGCCAAAATGTTAGGACTATTCCGGTTCCATTCACCAGAAATATATTCTGATGCCTATCTTTCAGATGTGGCTCATTCATACCTTCTAGTGTATTGAGTCAGGTATTCTGCTGGCCATGGCCTTGGATTGCTACATGGCAATCTGTGATCCTCTGAGACATGCAATCATTTTTACCCACAAACTCCTCACTCAAATTGGGATTGGAGAGACATTCCGAGCAGCCCTCTTTGCAACTCCCCATCTCATCTTCATCAAATGCTGGCTGAAACAGTATTGGACCACTGTGGTTCCCCATTCATACTGTGAACACATAGCCATTGTGAAGCTGGCAGCAGAAGATATTTGAATCAACAAGATCTATGGTCTCTTTGTGGTTTTCATTATACTCTAATTTGACATAATCTTCATCATACTCTCTTATATTCAAATATTTGTAACTATCTTCAATCTGACTCAAAAGAAGCTAGACTTAAAGTTTTTAACACACTTGCATTGCCCACATTTTTGTCTTCCTTGAGTTTTATCTCCTCGGTTTTTCTTATTTTTTGCACACAGGTTTGGGTTCCATTTTCCACCTTACATTCACAGTCTTCTATCTAATCTCTATCTGCTTGTCCCATCTTTGCTCAATCCTATTGTTTATGGTGTGAAGACCAAACAGATTCGAGATCAAATATCCAAGATTTTCCACTCTAAGGATGCATCTTGAGTACTCATTTATCTTATTTCAAACAATAGCAGAAACAAGTACTGAGAAAAATGTTCTTGAGAGTTTGTGCTTTCTCAGGTTCATTGTATGCTGAAGAGCAATGTTCTGGTTTTGCATTCAAAACAATAAGCCTTGACTCCTATTTAAACATCTTAGTTTGTTTTGGATACAAAGTTTGTTGAAACACACAGAATTAGTCATATCTAATAAGTACAAAAATTAAGCTCAATTGATTCTTGGTGACAGATGTTTCTTAAAAGCAAAATTAAATGATAATATTTTAGCCTATGTTAAATTTTAGCCTATGTTAAAATATATCAAGGAGAGGCAATGACAACCCACTCCAGTACTCTTGCCTGGAAAATCCCATGGACGGAGGAGCATGGTAGGCTACAGTCCATGGGGTCACTAAGAATCAGACATGACTGAGCGACTTCACTTTGACTTTTAACTTTCCTGCATTGGAGAAGGAAATGGCAACCCACTCCAGTGTTCTTGCCTGGAGAATCCCGGGGATGGGGGAGCCTGGTGGGCTGCCGTCTCTGGGGTTGCACAGAGTCGGACACGACTGAAGTGACTTAGCAGCAGCAGCAAAATATATCAAGTGTCATTTTGGGGACTGCAAAAGAAATTCAGTATAATGTATTATAATTCTAGTATATCTGAAAATAAATTTGTCCTTTTCCTATATCATTTATTGTAACACTTCATTATCCTCAAGTTCCTTACTGAATGATCATGAAGTAGTCATTAAGTGGGGAATGAGGACTTTACTATATGCATCAAATGGTAGTCATATTTTCTTTATTTCCTGAAAAACATATCACACAGCCTACTACAGGAGAATATATAGTGGAGTTCTTATGTATTAAACTCAAATAGAAAAATTTGAATTGATAATAGCTAAAGTCAATGTGGAATGATTAGCAATGTACTTCCTTGTTTTATGTTATGGTCTTACAAATAAGTAAAATAGTTTTAAATAATGTGTTTTATGAATATAGCTGAAAAGGGAAATAAGTTCTGCAAGTCAAGCTATATATATATTTTTAAATTTTGTTCATGGTTTTATTATTTGTATGTTTCCTTGAAACTAATTTTCAAAACAATTACTGCAGTTGGATTCAAACATTTGAACTTGTATTATCATTTTTAACTTAAAATTGCTTTTACTGTAAATGTTTTTGTGGATTGGTGAACAGTGGTTCTCATAGAAACTTAAATAGAAATTTTAAATGGTAAAGACCAGATGTAAGTTGATAAAAGCAGTTATACAGGAAGAGTAGTGAATGTGGCCTAAAGAAACAGCCGACTGGTGGCCAAGACCAGGAACAGCACCTGGAATATTTAGAGATGTGAATTTGGATTCTCTCCCTTATTCTACATTCTATCTTCTGATTAACATATAATCATTTCATGTTCTTTGTTATGATCCTGAAATGTTCACATTCCATGTAGTTTGTGAAGTATAATTTCAGACTCTACCAGGGCTAAAAGTAACATTTTCATTATATTTATGTGTTCAGGTTTTGGACTAAAAAATTTTTTTAATGAAGTTATGATTGTCTGTCTTGCAAAATTGTGTGTGGTCTTCACCATTAGCACTTCATTTTCCTTTAATTCCAAAAGATAACCAATGATATGCATAATGCCAAAAGTTGGAATTTTTCCAATTGGACTTGTTTTTGCTCTTAGGACATTTTTATAATTAACAGATATATCCATTTCTATTATTTTCACTCTCATTAATTGTGATATATCCTCTACCTGGAGACCCTGACCCTAACTCCTGAATTGGTAAAATAGTCTTCATTCTATAACATTAGGCTCAGACTTTTTTTTGGTATCTTCTTTCTCAAGATTCCTTAACTGAGATTTCCTTTTGGGGTCAGTGTTGTTTTGTAATCCACAGTGATCTGTGCAGTTCAAACCATATTATATTAAAATGTATCTGTAGTTTAGGGAATTATGTGTGTGTGTGTGCTTAGTTGATCAGTTGTGTCCAACTCTTTGCAACTCCAGCATCTTGCCTGGAGAATCCTATGGACAGAGAAGCCTGGAAGGCTACAGCCCTTAAGGTCACAAGGAGTCCAACACGACTGAAGTGACTTTGGTACATACACATGCATTTAAGTAAATAGGATGTTATATGCAAAAATAATTGGTATTGGACTTAAAAGTCCTATTCTTAAACCTATAGACATAAATATTCAATATTTTTGAGAACCTTAAATACAGCATAACACTGTTTTTATATTTTCAATTACATTTATTTATAATATATTAATGTAAGTGATGGCACCCCACTCTGGTACTCTTGCCTGGAAAATCTCATGGATGGAGGAGCCTGGTAGGCTGCAGTCCATGGGGTCGTGAAGAGTCGGACACGACTGAGCAACTTCACTTTCACTTTTCACTTTCATGCATTGGTGAAGGAAATGGCAACCCACTCCAGTGTTCTTGCCTGGAGAATCCTAGGGATGGGTGAAGCCTGGTGGGCTTCCGTCTATGGGGTCGCACAGAGTTGGACTCAACTGAAGCAACTTAGCAGCAGAATGTAAGTGAGTGTAAATGTGGACTTCCTTGGGGGCTCAGTGGTAAAAAATTCACCTTTCAATGCAGGAGAAGTGAGAGTTTGATCCTCAGGTCAAGAAGATCCTCTGGAGAAGGAAATGACAATTCACTCCAGTACTCTTGAATAGGGAAACCCATGGACAGAAGAACCTGCCAGGCTATAGTCCATGGCATAGCAAAAGAGTCAAACACAACTTAGCCACTAAACAACAACAATACAATGTGATTGGGGGAAAATTCAATATGCTCTTGAAGGATTCTCCTTCACAGTGTGCTTAATTTCTTATTTCACTGTAAGAAAGTGAAGACAAAAATTTTGGAAATGTCTTTTTGGTTTGGTTAATGAAAAAACCATACCTAGAAACATGAGACCATTTCAAGAATAAGTTTTGGCTGGCCTTACATTAAAAAATGAGAAATGATTGCAATTTTGGTCTCGAATTAAAATAAATGTTATTAGTCATATATATATATATATATATATATATATTGATTCCCTTTATTTATAAAATTTTAGCATAACATATAAGTTGCTGAAACATTTGTAGAAATGTGAAATCAGTGTTAAATATATAGCTGAAAAATTTTGCCCAATGATAAAAAGTTTGAATTACATACACACTTAGCTCTCATTTATTTAGTGCTATATGTCCTGCACTTTTTGTACACAACATATCATTGTTTTGATGATTTCAAGAATTGCAGTTTCCATAAATGTTATTACAGATTTAAATAATGTGTTTAATAACATGCAAGAGAGAAAAGGTCTAGGATGAACCAGTTTCAATGGGTTAAAAATCCATAGATTTATTTTATCATGCTAAGTCACTTCAGTCGTGTCTGACTCTGTGCGACCCCATAGACGGCAGCCAACCAGGCTCCCCTTTCCCTGGGATTCTCCAGGCAAGAGTACTGGAGTGGGTTGCCATTTCCTTCTCCAATGCGTGAAAGTGAAGTCGCTCAGTTGTGTCCAACTCTTTGAGACCCCATGGACTGCAGCCTTCCAGGCTCCTCCTTCCAGGGGTTTTCCAGGCAAGAGTACTGGAGTGGGGTGCCATTGCCTTCTCCTTAGTTTAGTTACTAACTTGAAATATATTTGATTCTTTTATTACTGCTAGTAACAATCCTTATTTCCTTATTGATTATCACTGCATACATAAGCCAACCCAAACTGTTTGCCCTTTCTTGTATGCACCCCTAATGATCTCCAAATCTTTCCTCTCTTGGAACTTTCCCAACAGCTAGACTGCCTTTCCCCTAACCCTTCTGCTTCCAAACCCAACCTTAAAAACTGAGCTCAAATATTTCCTCTTCCTTGAAGCCCTCTCTCATCTCCTCAGCCAGCAGTATAATTTCTCACTTTTCTGAATTCCCAGAGAACTTGATCACTCTGTTCAGACATTTGAAATTCCCCATCAGCGAATGTCAGTGGGATTTTAGGAACAATCATGGCCAGGATCCAAATTCAAATTTCAGTGAACTGGGGCTTCTCTGGTGGTCCAGTGGTTAAGAATTCACTTTTTTCATAGGCCTCTAGCAAATAAAGTAGATCATGTTTACACTGTTAAGGAGTAAGTCCAGCCTTATAGTAATCTCCTTGTCTTCTTTATTTAATTCAAAACTACTCTTCCTTTTCCTCCAATCCCTCACTCCACTCAGATAATAAAATACAGGCACCTCATTAGAACTGACTCAAAGGTGTTTCTTTATATGGCTTAACCTAGATAGTATATTCAAAAACAGGGACATTACTTTGCCGACTAAGGTCCGTCTAGTCAAGGCTATGGTTTTTCCTGTGGTCATGTATGGATATGAGAGTTGGACTCTGAAGAAGGCTGAGTGCCGAAGAATCGATGCTTTTGAACTGTGGTGTTGGAGAAGACTCTTGAGAGTCTCTTGGACTACAAGGAGATCCAACCAGTCCATTCTGAAGGAGATCAGCCCTGGGATTTCTTTGGAAGGAATGATGCTAAAGCTGAAGCTCCAGTACTTTGGCCACCTCATGAGAAGAGTTGACTCATTGGAAAAGACTCTGATGCTGGGAGGGATTGGGGGCAGGAGGAGAAGGGGACAACCGAGGATGAGACGGCTGGATGGCATCACGGACTCAATGGACATGAGTCTGAGTGAACTCCGGGAGTTGGTGATGGACAGGGAGGCCTGGCGTGCTGCGATTCACGGGGTTGCAAAGAGTCAGACACGACTGAGTGAAGTGAACTGAACTGAATTGAATATTACATTGTGTATATGCACCACAACTTCAGAGTTCCAGAAAAGCACCTACTTTTGCTTTATTGACTACGTCAAAGCCTTTGACTATGTGGATCACAACAAACTGGAAAATTCTGAAAGAGATGCGAATACCAGACCACCAAAACTGCCTCCTGAGAAATCTGTATGCAGGTCAAGAAGCAATAGTGAGAACTCAACATGGAACAACAGACTGGTTCCAAACCAGGAAAGGAATATGTAAAGGCTGTATAAAGTTACCCTGTTTATTTAACTTATATGCAGAGTACATAATGTGAAATGCTGAGCTAGATGAAGCACAAGCTGGAATCAAGATTGCCGAGAGAAATATCAATAACATCAGATATTCAGATGACACCACCCTTATGGCAGAAAGTGAAGAAGAATTAAAGAGCCTCTTGAAAATGAAAGAGGAGGTGAAAAAGTTGGCTTAAAACTCAACATTCAGAAAACCAAGATCATGGCATCCTGTCCCATCACTTCATGGCAAATAGATGGGGAAACAATAGAAACAGTGACAGACTTTATTTTTGGGTGATCCTAAATCACTGCAGATGGTGACTGCAGCCATGAAATTAAAAGACACTTGCTTCTTGTAAGAAAAGCTATGACCAACCTAGATAGCATATTAAAAAGCAGGGACATTACTTTGCCAGCAAAGGTCCATCTAGTCAAAGCTATGGTTTTTCCAGTAGCCGTATATGTATGTGAGAATTGGAGTATAAAGAAAGCTTAGCACCGAAGAATTGATGCTTTTGAACTGTGATGTTGGAGAAGACTTTGAGAGTCCCTTAGACTACAAGGCGATCCAACGAATTGATCCGGAAGGAAATCAGTTCTAAATATTTATTGGAAGACTCATGCTGAAGCTGAAACTCCAATATTTTGGCCACCTGATGCGAAGAACTGACTCATTGGCAAAGACCCTGATGCTGAGAAAGATTGAAGGCAGAAGGAGAAGGGGACGACAGAAGATGAGATGGTGGATGGCATCACTAACGTGATGGACATGAGTCTGAGTAGGCTCTGGGATTTGATGATGGACAGGGGCACCTGGCATGCTGCAGTCCTTGGGGTCTCAAAGAGTCAGACACGACTGAGCAACTGAACTGACTGACCACAACTTCTTTATCCATTCATCTGTTGATGGAAATCTAGGTTAATTCCATGGTCTAGCTATTGTAGATAGTGCTGAAATGAACAAAGGAATACATGTGTAGTTTTCAATTTTGGTTTCCTGAAGGTATATACCTAGGAGTGGGATTGTTGAGTCATATGGTGCTTTTATTCCCAGTTTTTTAAGGAATCTCCATACTGTCTTTCATAGTGGCTGTATCAATTTACATTCCCACCAACAGTGCAAGAGCCTTACCTTTCTCCACACCATCTCCAGCATTTATTGTTTGTAGACTTTTTGATGATGGCCATTCTGACCGGTTGAGGTGATATCTCATTGTAGTTTTGATTTGCATTACTCTAATAATGAGCAATGTTGAGCATCTTTTCATGTGTTTGTTAAGCATCTATATATCTTCTTTGGAGAAATGTCTGTTTAGGTCTTTTTCCCACCCTTTGATTGGATTATTTGTGTTTCTGGTTTTGACTTGTATGAGCTGCTTGTATATTTTGGAAATGAATCCTTTGTCAGTTGTTTCGGTTGCTATTATTTTCTCCCATTCTAAGGGTTGTATTTTCACCTTGATTATAGTTTCCTTTGCTGTGCAAAAGCTTTTGAATTTAAATAAGTCCCAGTTTTTTACTTTTGTTTCTGTTTGCATTTCTCTAGGAGGTGAGCCATAGAGGATCTTTCTTTGAATTATGTCATTGACTGTTCTGCCTATGTTTTCCAGTAGAGATTTTTAGTTTCTGTTCTTCAATTAGGTCTTTAATCCATTTTGCATTTATCTTTGTGTATGGTGTTAGGAAGTATTCTGAATAAGGTATCCATTGGTTCATGGGTTTATTTCTGGGTTTTCTATCTTGTTCTATTGGTCTATGTTTCTGTTTTTGTGCCAGTAACATATTGTATCAATGATGTAGCATTGTAGTATAATCTGAAGTCAGGAAGGTTGAATCCTCCAGCTCCATTCTTCTTTCTCACAACTGCTTTGGCTATTTGGGGTGTTTCCATATGAATTGTGGAACTTTTCTTCTAATTCTGTGAAAATTTTCATTGGTAATTTGAAAGGAATCACATTGAATCTTTGGATTGCATTTGGTAGTATAGTCATTTTCACAATACTGATTCTTCCTACTCAGGAACATGGAATATCTATCCATCTGTTTATGTTATCTTTGATTTCTTTGATTAGTGTCTTATTACTGTGTACAGTTCCTTTGTCTCCTTAGGTAGGATTATTCCTAGATATTTAATCCTTTTTGTTGCAATGGTGAATGGGATTGATTCCCTTTTTTTTTTTCAATTATTCTTTTTGATTTTTCATTGTTAGTATGTAGAAAACAAGTGATTTCTGTGTATTGATTTTGTATCCTGCACCTTTGCTAAATTCACTAATTAGCTCTAGTAATTTTCTCATACTATTTTTAGGGTTTTCTATGTACAGTATCATGTCATCTCCAAACAGTGAGAACTTCACTTCTTTTCCTACCTAGATTCGTTTTATTACTTTTTCTTTTCTGATTGCTATAGCTAAGACTTCCAGAATTGTGTTGAATAATAGAGGGGAAAGTGTCTTGTTCCTGATCTTAGGGTGAATGCTTTCAGTTTTTCACCATTGAGAATAAAGTTTGTTGTAGGTTTATCATATATGCCCTTTACTATGTTGAGGTATGTTCCTTCCATGCCCATTTTTTGAGGAGTTTTAATCATAAATGGGAGCTGTATTTTGTCAGAGGCTTTTGCCTCATCTATTGAGATGATCATATTGTTTTTATCTTTCCATTTGTTAATATGGTGTATCACATTGATTGATTTGTGTATATTGAAGAATCCTTGCATCCCTAAAATAAACTCAATTTGATCATGATGTATGAGCTTTTTGATGTGCTGCTGAATTCCGTTTGCTAAAATTTTGTTGAGGATTTTTGCATCTATGTTCATCAGTGAAATTGGCCTGTAGTTGTCTTTGTCTGGTTTTGTTTTCAGGGTGATGGTGGCCTCATTCACTGATTCCTAGAATGTCAACGTTCAGCTTTGCCATCTCTTGTTTGGCCACTTCCAATTTGCCTTGATTCATGGATCTGACATTCCAGGTTCCTATGCAATATTGTTCTTTACAGCATCGGATCTTGCTTCTATCACCAGTCACATCCACAACTGGGTACTGTTTTTCCTTTGGCTCCACCCTTTCATTCTTCCTGGACTTATTTCTCCACTGATCTCCAGTAGCATACTGGGCACCTACTGACCTGGGGAGGTCCTCTTTTGGTATCCTATCATTTTACCTTTTCATACTGTTCATGGGGTTCTCAAGGCAAGAATACTGAAGTGGCTTGCCATTCCCTTCTCCAGTGGACCACATCTGTCAGACCTCTCCACCATGACCCGCCTGTCTTGGGTTGCCCTGCAGGCATGGCTTGGTTTCATTGAGTTAGACAAGGGTGTGGTCCTAGTGTGATTAGATTGACTAGTTTTCTGTGAGTATGGTTTCAGTGTGTCTGCCCTCTGATGCCCTCTTGCAACACCTACCATCTTACTTGGGTTTTTCTTACCTTGGGCGTGAGGTATCACTTCATGGCTGCTCCAGCAAAGCACAGCCGCTTCTCCTTGCCTTGGACGAGGGGTACCTCCTTACCGCCAGTGTTCCTGACCTTCAACATGGGATAGCTCCTCTAGGCCCTTCTGTGCCTGGGCAGCCACCACTCCTTGGGTTGCTCCTCCCGGCCGCTGGCCCTGGCCTTGGGTGTGGGTGGCTCCTCCCAGGTGCTGCCCCTGGTCTCTGGCTCGGGGTGGCTCTTCAAGGTCACCACCCCTGGCCTCGGGCGTGAGGTGGCTTCTCCCGGCCGCCCCTGATCTCGGACGTGGGGTGTCTCCTCCCAGCTGACACTGACCTTGGACACGGGGTAGCTCCTCTCAGCTGTTCCTGCGCCGCCACAGCCTGGCAGTCTACGCCACTGCCCCTGACCTCAGGCGTGGGGTAGTTCCTCTTGGCCGCGCTTAGCGAGAAGTGTCGCAGCCGCCTGCGCTTAGCGAGCCAGCTCTAAGGCAAAGGTGAACATCGACATTCTAGGAATCAGTGAACTAAAATGGACTGGAATGGGGGAATTTAACTCAGATGACCATTATATCTACTACTGTGGGCAGGAATCCCTTAGAAGAAATGAATTAGCCATCATGGTCAACAAACGAGTCCAAAATGCATTACTTGGATGCAATCTCAAAAATAACAGAATGATTCTGTTCATCTCCAAGGAAACCATTCAATATCACAGTTATCCAAGTCTATGCCCCAACCTGTAATGCTGAAGAAACTGAAGTTGAATGGTTTTATGAAGACCTATAAGACCTTCTAGAACTAACACCCCCAAAAGATATCCTTTTCATCTAGGAGACTGGAATACAAAAGTAGGAAGTCAAGAAACACCTGGAGTAACAGGCAAATTTGGCCTTGGAATGCGGAATGAAGCAGAGCAAAGACTAATAGAGTTTTGCCAAGAAAATGCATTGGTCATAGCAAACACCCTCTTCCAACAACACAAGAGAAGACTCTACACATGGACATCACCAGATGGTCAACACGAAAATCAGATGGATTATATTCTCTACAGCAAAAGATGGAGAAGCTCTATACAGTCAACAAAGACAAGACCGGGAGCTGACTGTGGCTCAGATCATGAACTCCTGATTGCCAAATTCAGACTTAAATTGAAGAAAGTGGGCAACACCACTAGACCATTCAGGTATGACCTAAATCAAATCCCTTATGATTATACAGTGGAAGTGAGAAATAGATTTAAAGGTCTAGATCTGATAGATAGAGTGCCTGATGAATTATGGAATGAGGTTCGTGACATTGTACAGGAGATAGGGATCAAGACCATCCCCATGGAAAAGAAATGCAAAAAGGCAAAATGGCTGTCTGGGGAGGCCTTACAAATAGCTGTGAAAAGAAGAGAAGCAAAAAGCAAAGGAGAAAAGGAAAGATATAAGCATCTGAATGCAGAGTTCCAAAGAATAGCAAGAAGAGATAAGAAAGCCTTCTTCAGCAATCAATGTAAAGAAATAGAGGAAAAGAACAGAATGGGAAAGACTAGAGATCTCTTCAAGAAAATTAGAGATACCAAGAGAACATTTCATGCAAGGATGGGCTCGATAAAGGACAGAAATGGTCTGGACCTAACAGAAGCAGAAGATATTAAGAAGAGGTGGCAAGAATACACGGAAGAACTGTACAAAAAAGATCTTCATGACCCAGATAATCATGATGATGTGATGACTAATCTAGAGCCAGACATCTTGGAATGTGAAGTCAAGTGGGCCTTAGAAAGCATCACTACAAACAAAGCTAGTGGAGGTGATGGAATTCCAGTTGAGCTGTTTCAAATCCTGAAAGATGATACTGTGAAGTGCTGCACTCAATTTGCCAGCAAATCTGGAAAACTCAGCAGTGGCCACAGGACTGGAAAAGGTTAGTTTTCATTCCAATCCCAAAGAGAGGCATTGCCAAAGAATGCTCAAACTACCACACAATTGCACTCATCTCACATGCTAGTAAAGTAATGCTCAAAGTTCTCCAAGCCAGACTTCAGCAATACATAAACCATGAACTCCCTGATGTTCAAGCTGGTTTTAGAAAAGGCAGAGGAAGCAGAGATCAAATTGGTAACATCTGCTGGATCATGGAAAAAGCAAGAGAGTTCCAGAAAGGCATCTATTTCTGATATATTGACTATGCCAAAGCCTTTGACTGTGTAGATCACAATAAACTGTGGGAAATTCTGAAAGAGATGGGAATACCAGACCACCTAACTTGTCTCTTGAGAAATCTGTATGCAGGTCAGGAAGCAACAGTTAGAACTGGACATGGAACAACAGACTGGTTCCAAATAGGAAAAGGAGTACGTCAAGGCTGTATATTGTCACCCTGCTTATTTAACTTATATGCAGAGTACATCATGAGAAACACTGGGCTGGAAGAAGCACAAGCTGGAATCAAGATTGCCAGGAGAAATATCAATAACCTCAGATATGCAGATGACACCACCCTTATGGCAGAAAGTGAAGA
>SJXQ01003509.1:193339-238689 GCA_006408695.1 Aepyceros melampus
AAATCACTGCAAATGGTGATTGCAGCCATGAAATAAAAAGACGCTTACTCCTTGGAAGAAAAGTTATGACCAACCTAGATAGCATATTCAAAAGCAGAGACATTACTTTGCCGACTAAAGTCCGTCTATCAAGGCTATGGTTTTTCCTGTGGTCATGTATGGATGTGAGAGTTGGACTGTGAAGATGGCTGAGCGCCAAAGAATTGATGCTTTTGAACTGTGGTGTTGGAGAAGACTCTTGAGAGTCCCTTGGACTACAAGGAGATCCAACCAGTCCATTCTGAAGGAGATCAGCCCTGGGATTTCTTTGGAAGGAATGATGCCAAAGCTGAAGCTCCAGTACTTTGGTCACCTCATGCAAAGAGTTGACTCACTGGAAAAGACTGTGATGCTGGGAGGGATTGGAAGCAGGAGGAGAAGCGGACAACCGGGGATGAGATGGCTGGATGGCATCACGGACTCGATGGATGTGAGTCTGAGTGAATTCCGGGAGTTGGTGATGGACAGGGAGGCCTGGCGTGCTGCAATTCAGGGGGTCGCAAGGAGTTGGACACGACTGTGCGACTGAACTGAACTGACTGGTGGCCTCATAGAATGACTTTGCAAGTGTTCCTTCCTCTGCAAGTTTTTGAATGAGTTTTAGAAGGTAGGCAGTAACTCTTCTCTAAATGTCTGATAGAATTCTCCTGTGAAGCCGTCTCTTTTTGGGCTTTTGTTTTGGGGGAAATTTTTGATGACAGCTTCAATTTCAGTGCTTGTAATTGGGTTGTTCAAATACTGAACTTGTCTAAGAATCTGTCTATTTCCTCCAGGTTATCCATTTTTAATTTTTATTTTTTTTGCTATATAGTTGTTCATAACAGTCTCTTATACTCCTTTGTATTTCTACATTGTCTGTTGTAACCTCTCTTTTTTCAATTATAGTCTTGTTGCCTTGATTCTTCTCTCTTTTTTCATTGATAAGTCTGGCTAAAGGTTTGTCAATTTTGTTCATCTTCTCAAAAAATCAGCTTTTAGTTTTATTAGTCTTTTCTTTTATTTCTTTTTCATTTATTTCTGATAAGATCTTTATGATTTCTTTCCTCCCACTAACTTTGGTGGGTTTTTTTGTTCCTCTTTTCCTAGTGTTTTAGGTGTAAAGTTAGGTTGTCTATTCAATGTTTTTCTTGTTTCTTGAGGTAGGATTGTATTGCTATAAAATTCCCTCTTAGAACTTCTTTTGCTGCATACCATAGGGTTTGAGTTGTGTTTTCACTGTCATTTATTTCTAGAATTTTGTTGATTTCCCTTTGATTTCTTCAGTAACCTGTTTGTTATTTAGAAACATGTTTTCTAATCTCCATGTGTTTGTGTTTCTTACACTTTTTATTTTCTTTCTTTTAATTGATATCTAGTCTCATAGTGTTGTGGCTGGAGAAGATGCTTAATATGATTTCCATTTTCTTAAATTCACTGAAGCTTGATTTGTGATCCAAGATGTAGTCTATCCTGGAGAATGTTCCATGTGCACTTGAGAAGGTGTATTCTTCTCCTTTTGGATGGAACATTCTGAAGACATCAAAGAGATCCAACTCATCTAATGAATCATTTGAGACTTGTGTTTCCTTATTAATTTTCTGTTTGATGATCTGTCCATTGGTGTGAGTGGGGTGTTAAGAGTCTCCTACTATTATTGTGTTACTGTCAATTTTTCCTTTATGTCTGTTAGTGTTTGTCTTGTGTATTGAGGTGTTTCTATGTTGGGTGCATAGATACTTACAATTCTTATGTCTTCCTCTTGGATTGATCTCTTGATCATTATGTAGTGTCCTTCCTTATCTCCTGTAATCTTTATTTTAACATTTATTTTGTCTGATATGAGGATTGCTACTCGAGCTTTCTTTTGCTTCCCATTTTCATGGAATATATTTTTCCATCCTCTCATTTGCAGTCTATATGTCTTTCGGTCTGAAGTGAGTTTCTTGTAGACAACATATTTATGGGTCTTGTTTTTGTATCCATTCTGCCAGTCTGTGTCTTTTGGTTGGAGCATTTAGTCCATTTACATTTAAAGTAAATATTGATATATATGTACTGAACTGATGTTCATATTGCCATTTTCTCAATTATTTGGGATTGATTTTGTAGATCTTTTTTTCTTCTCTTGTTTTCTTGACTATATAAGTCCTTTGAACATTTGTTGTAAAGCTAGTTTGGTGGCACTGGATTCTTTCAACTTTTTCTTGTCTGAAAAGCTTTATATTTCTTCCCTAATTCTGCAGGAGATCTTTGCTGGGTACAGTAATCTTGGTTGTAGATTTTTCTCTTTCAGTACTTAAAATATATCCTGACATTCCCTCTGTCCTACAGAGTTTCTGCTGAATTATTAGCTATTAAGAGTATGAAGTGTCCCTTGTATATTACTTGTTGCTTCTCCCTTGCTGCCTTTAATATTCTTTTTTGAATTTAGTCTTTGTTAGTTTGATTAGTATGTGTCTTGGCATGTTTCTCCTTGGGTTTATTGTGTATGGGGCTCTTTGTGCCTCTTGGACTTGATTGGCTATTTTTTTTTCCATGTTGGAGAAATTTTCAACTATAATCTCTTCAAAAATTTTCCCATATCCTTTCTCTTTTCTTCTGTGACCCCTATAATTTGAATGTTGATGCATTTGATATTGTCCCAGCAGTCTCTGAGGCTATTCTCAGTTCTTTTCATTCTTTTTACTTTATTCTGCTCTTCAGAATTTATTTCCACCATTTTATCTTCCAAGTCACTGATTCGTTCTGCTTCAGATATTTTGCTTTTAATTCCTTCTAGAGTATTTTTAATTTCAGTAATTGTGTTTATCTCTCTATGCTTATTCTTTAATTATTCTATGTCTTTGTTAATTGATTCTTGCATTTTCTCCATTTGGTTTTCAAGGTTTTTGATGATCTTTACTATCATTATTCTGAATTCTTTTTGAGGTAGTTTGCTTATTTCCTCTGCCTTCTTAAGTTTGGTCCAGTTGTTTGTGTAAGCTTTTTATGGGATGAGATTTGTGCTGAGTTATATTTTTGTTTGTTTATTTGTTTGTTTTTCCTCTGACGGACAGGCTAAGTGAAGTGGTAATTCTGTCTGCTGATGATTCGGTTGGTATTTCTGTTTTGTTTGTTGTTTAGGTGAGAAGTTCTACACAGTGTACTATGGTGGTTGGGTGATGCCCAAACCATTTATATTAAAGTGGTTTCCTATGTGTGAGTTCTCACTACCTGATACTCCCTGACATTAGTTTTCTGGTTGTTTAGGATTTTGGAGTCAGAGCTCCCTTTTCAAAGGCTCAGGGCTTGATCCTTGGTCAGGAACGAAGATTCCACAGGTGGTTTGTTATGTCAATAAGTGAGATTAAAACAAATACCTCAAAATGAGAAACAAAAGATGAACCCCAGACAAATGGCAGTTACAAAATCAGGCAAAAAAAAATAGTTAAAATAAGGGAATATACACATATACATATACACCCATGAGCAAAGTCAAAACAGTCCCAACAAAAATAAAGTACAATATATTGACCTGGCACACAAAGGAAAGAAAAAAAATTTATTTACCAGTTAAGAACAAAACTAACTAATGGACAAACTGGAAAACCAAACTAAAGCAAGGTGCCAAGTGAGAAATAAAGCAATGAAAACAAAATTAACACATATGTTGAGAGGAAAGGAAAGAAAGAAAAGATATGTAAAGTTAAATAGAGGTAGATGAAGAAGTTTATGTACATTAAAGATTAACTACAAGGGGAAAAGAAGAGTAGGAAAGGCAAACAAAGGAATAAATTTAGAAGAAGATATAATAGGTTTAAAAAATTAGAATTATAAAAAGATCAAAGAAAAAAAAAAGGAAGTAAAAAGGAAAGCTCTACGGAACTGCAAAAGCCCAATGTAGAGGGAGAGGTTTTTAGCAAAAATAAAAAGTGTGGCTGAATTTACACATATACATATACACCCATAAGCAAAATCAAAACAGTCCAACAAAAATAAACTACAATAGATTGACCCAGTGAATAAAAGAAACCAAAAATTATATCTACCAGGTAAGAACAAAACTAACTAAAGCACAAACTGGAAAACAAAACTAGAGAAAGTTGCCAATTGGGGAATAAAGCTATGAAAATAAAACTAACAAATATGTTGAGAGGAAAGGAAAGAAAGAAAGAATAAATATGCAAATTTAAAAGAGGTAGATATGATTTATATACATTAAAGATTAACTGCAAGGGGAAAAGAATAGTAGGAAAAGCAAACAAATGAATAAATATATAAAAAAGATAATAAATTTAAAATTGAAAACTAAAACTAAAAATAGAGAGAAAGATGAAAAGGAAAACTCCACAGAACTGCAAAAGACCAATGTAGAGGCAGAGGTTTATATCAGTGATAAAAAATGTGACTGAGGAACCAAAAAAAAAAAAAAAAAGGCTAAAAATCTCAATTAGATTTCATAGTGCCAATAAAATTGACAATTACAATGGGGGGGGGATAAAAAAAATCTACAGAACAAGTTAAAACATAAGAATAATCCATAATTTTCTTGAGTCACTGCTGCCAGAGTCTTTTCCCTCTCTGGGAGTCACAGTCCACCTCACTTCCCTAGGATGCCCTCCAATACTGTGCTGATCTCTGGACCTGCTGTGGGGGCAGCTCAGATTCTAATCTGGTCCTACTCCTTTGTCTTCTTGCCTCCAATGTCCTCAGCTATCAGAACTAGCGCATTTTCTTTTGTGGGAGCTCTCAGTGTCCTTTTATTTATTCCATAGAAAAATAGTCTGCTTAGTTGATCATGTGGATTTAATCTGCAGCTTGTACAGCTGGTGGGAAGGTTTTGAGTCTTCTTCCTTATCCACAATGACCCTGGGTTTTAACTGTGGTTTTATTTCCCCCTCTGCCTGTGGATCATCCACTGGGGATTGCTCCTGAGGCTTTGTTGAGCACTTGGGTTTGGTTCTGTAAGGGCCAGGTGTGGGGGTGGTGTAGCTACTTGGGTTGGAGGGTTCTGATAGCACCAGGTACTCAGGAGAGTTGGCGCCTAAGGCAGCAGGAAACAGTGCTCTAGAAGGGTATGACAACCAGTATTGGCCAATACACTCCAGTATTCTTGCCTGAGGAACCCTCCCTTCCTGAAGAGAAGCCTAGAAGGCCACAGGGTTGTAAAGAGTTGGACATGACCGAAGTGACCCTGCATGCGTAGATGCAAAAGTATTTTGCCTGTGGCAGCTCTGCCCCTGTGAGATTTGAGCTTGAAGGTGGCACAGCTGCTTGGCTTGTGGGGACCCTGGTGGCACAAAGTGTGCAGGGACATGGACTCCCTCAACCCCAGAAGTTATGGCCCTATCAGAGTCATTTACTGAGCCTCTTGTGGCTGATGATCAGAAAGCCTCTTTGGCCAGTCTTTTTCCATAGCTCCACCTGTTCAGGCAGTTTGAGGACTCCCTTGCCTGAGGTCCATCTCTGTTCTTCGATGTGTCAGGCACATATAGGGGCACCTTGAGTGGGGTCCTAGTCTGTAGTTCAGTGCACCAGGCGTTTGATGGGTCAGCTCTCTATTGTTCAGCTGCAAGTGCTGGCATGTGGGGAGAGAGGCTATGGTGATGGCTCCACCCCATACGCGTGACTCAGCACTATCTCTTTGTTTCCATGGCTGCCCAGCTTTCCTCCACAGGCATTTCCCACCACAATCTCCTCCCTCACATCCCCTTGATCCATCTCTCCACAGATAGCAGCCCTCGCCCTGGAATTGTGGAACAATCCCTAAACTCCAGCTCCTAGCTGCTGCACCTTGCAAGGGGACCAGCATCCCTGTCTGAAGTATGTATGGCTGTACAAGGACTGTCTGATTCTCATTCCATTTAGGCTGCCACAGATCAGCTGTTTCACTCTGACCCTAAAATGTTTCTCCTCTGACTCAGAATTTTGCCCCAATGTGGGGATTGGACCCCTGTTTCAGTTCCCCTACCCACTGAGGGCAGGTCCAGTCCTACTAACATGCCTATTTGTTTCCCCCTAGTTACTTGGTCCTACCAAATTTTGAGTGGTTTTGTATATTCTTTTCTGCTGATCAGATACTCCTGTCCACTCTCAGATGGTGTTCTGCATGCATTTCTGTGTCTGAAGGTGTATTCATGATGCTTCCATAGAGAGAGATGTGCTCCATGTCCATTTTCTCCTCTGCCATCTTGTTCTCCTCCTGGCTGTTGGATTCTTATCCCTCTCTCACACACAATAGTTTTTACTGCATAAATTCATATCATCATATGATTTAGCTTGTTGATATGATGGGTAACATTCATTGATTTCAAAATATTGAACAAATCTTGCACACATGGAATAAATCTCACTTGGATGTAATGTAATATTTTTAATATATTATTAGATTTTATTTGTTAACAGTTGGTTGAAGATTTATGTATCTGTATTCATGAGAGATATTAATCTAATTGGTCTTTTCTGTTAAAGTTTTATCTGTTTCTGTTACTAGGTTTATACAGACTTAAATATCTAGACAGATTACTACATATATTTATTCTTATATAGAGGTTCATGACATTGGACAGGGAGTGGGATCAAGACCATCCCCAAGGGAAAAAAAATGCAAAAAGGCAAAATGGTTGTCTGAGGAGGCTTTACAAACAGCTGTGAAAAGAAGAGAAGTGAAAAGAAAAAGAGAAAAGGAAAGATATACTCATTTAAAATCAGAATTCTAAAGAATAGCAAGGAGAGATAAGAAAACCTTCCTCAGCGATCAATGCAAAGAAATAGAGGAAAGCAATAGAATGGGAAAGACTAGAGATCCCTTCAAGAAAATAAGAGATACCAAGGGAACAGTTCATGCAAAGATGGGCTCAATAAAGGACAGTAATGGTATGGACCTATCAGAAACAGAAGATATTAAGAAGAGGTGGCAAGAATAAACAGAAGAACTATACCAAAAAAAAAAAAAATTCATGACCCAGATAACCACGATGGTGTGATCATTCACCTAGAGCCAGACGTTCTGGAATGTGAAGTCAAGTGGGTTTTAGGAAGCATCAGTAGGAAAAAATCTGGTGGCAGTGACGGAATTCCAGTTGAGCTATTTCAAATCCTAAAAGATGATGCTGTGAAAATGCTGCACTTAATATGCCAGCAAATTTGGAATACTCAGCAGTGGCTACAGGATTGGAAAAGGTCAGTTTTCATTCCAATCCTTAAGAATGCTCAATTCATTCAATTCATTCCATTCAATTCATTCAATGCCAAAGAATGTCAAACTACCTCACAATTACGTTCATCTCACACACTAGTAAAATAATGCTCAAAATTCTCCAAGCCAGGCTTCAACAGTACATGAAGCATGTACTTCCAAATGTTCAAGCTGGTTTCAGAAAAGGCAAAAGAATCAGACATCAAATTGCAAACATCCATTGGATCATCAAAAAAGCAAGAGAGTTCCAGAAAAACATCTATTTCTGCTTATTGACTATGCCAAAGACTTTGTGTGGACCACAACAAACTCTGGAAAATTCTGAAAAAGATGGGAATACCAGAGAGAAATCTGTACACAGGTCAGGAAGCAGCAGTTAGAACTGGACATGGAAGAGCAGACTGGTTCCAAATCAAGAAAGGAGTATGTCAAGGCTATATATTGTTACCCTGCTTATTAAACTTATATGCAGAGTACATCATGAGAAACGCTGGGCTGTATAAATAACAAGCTGGTTGAAACCAGCTGGGAAAAATATCAATAACCTCAGATATGCAGGTGATGCCACCCTTATGGCAGAAAGTGAAGAAGAACTAAAGAGCATCTTGATGAAAGTGAAAGAGGAGAGTGAAAATGTTGGCTGAAAGCTCAACATCCAGAAAACTAAGATCATGGCATCTGGTTCCATCATTTCATGGTAAATAGATGGGGAAACAGTGGAAATGGTGACAGACTTTATTTTGGGGGATTCCAAAATCACTGCAGATGGTGACTGCAGCCAAAAGCTTGCTCCTTGGAAGGAAAGTTATGACCAATTAGACAGCATATTAAAAAGTAGAGACATTACTTTGCCAGCAAAGGTCCATCTAGTCAAAGCTATAGTTTTTCCAGTAGTCTTGTATGGATGTGAAAGTTGTACCATAGAGAAAGCTGAGCGCCAAAGAATGATGTTTTTGAACTGTGATGTTGGAGAAGACTCTTGAGAGTCCCTTGGACTGCAAGGAGATCCACCGAGTCCATCCTAAAGGAAATCAGTCCTGAATATTCATTGGAAGACTAATGCTGAAGCTGAAACTCCGATACTTGGCCATCTGATGGGAAGAACTGACTCATTTGAAAAGACCCTGATGCTGGCAAAGATTAAAGGCAGGAGAAGAAGGGGACAACAGAGGATGAGATGGTTGGATGGCACCACCAACTCAATGGATATGAGTTTGGGTAAACTCCAGGAGTTGGTGATGGACAGGGAGGCCTGGTGTGCTGTAGTCCTTGGGGTTGCAAGGAGTCGGACATGAGTGAGCTAATGAACTGACCTGATAGCTATTATTAAAAAGGAAAATCTATTAATCTCTCAAAAGTTACTGTTTATTTCTGTATTATACATGCACATTTTGGTTATTGAAATCTGTTGTTGTTCCTGGAACTAAACTAAATCACACACATGAATGTGTGTGTATATAGGAAGCAATGAATGAAAACCAGACCTATATCTGATCACAAATTTGTTGTTGTTAGGTCCCTAAGTCATGTCTGACTCTTATGCGACCCTGAGGACTGTTGCCCACCAGACTTCTCTGTACATGGAATTTTCCAGGCGAGAATATTGGAGTGGGTAGCCATTTCCTTCTCCAGGGGATCTTGTCGACCCAGGAATCAAACCTGCATGATCTGCATCGGCAGGCAGATTCTTTACCACTGAGTCACTGGGGAATCTCAACTAACACATTATGATGTAGTGAATTGTTGCTCTAAATTATAGATTAGCAAACTTTTTATATAAACAGATTGACAGTGAATATTTTAAACTTTTTGTATGATCTCTGTCCTAATTATTCAACTTTGCCCCATAGTGCCAAAGCTTCCATCAACAATACATTCATCAATGGATATGACGGTGATCCAATAATTTGTTTTATTTAGAAAAAGAGACAGCAAGATGGATTTAGCCTGTGTGCTACAGATTGCCCCATGGACTTGACAAAGTCATATTCTGTGAAGTAGGTCAAAAGTAGTATTAGGCTCTATAAGTGCAAAATATAATGTAGTGTTTAATTAAATAAATTCTGATTTTTGGCTAGATTTATCACCTGGAGACAAGGTCATTCATGTAAACAAGTTTGTATGGCCCTGTCACCATTCCCATTGTTCAAATCGTTATTTTTCAAGGTGACCTATGACCTTCACAGTGCCCCAAATTAGATATTTTCTTATTGGATGCCTCTCCTGCTTTTCTAATTATGTTTTCTCTTTAAGTTTTATTCTCCTTTTTTAGTATGCCATGACTCTCTTCTGGATGTATTTTTACTTTTCATACAGTGTCTATTCACCTCCATTGTGATGTTGCCTCTTGGAAAACCTTTGACACCCTTACTACCTGGATATGTTATCATTACTCTTCAAGATTCAACTTATCCTTTTCCTAGCATCTCCTCCAATATACCTTAGAAAATTGTCTCATCGTGATATTTTGGTATTCCATAATTACCTGCACAATTTTTAAACTGTTACTTTGAATTTATCTTTTTTTTTTATTATTTGGGATATATGCTGATTTTTTTAAAAATAAAAATTAGTTCATTTTTTACTACTTTGTTTCTCATATATTTGGGCAAATATTTGACACTTAATAAATGCTTTATGACATTAACTGATTCTCTCACTGACTTAAGTGACTTGATGTGTTACTTACTGAGACAATAAATTTTTTAGGATGGTTTGGGTGCGTGAATAAGTGCGAAATGTCCATTTTGGAGAATGTTGAATAACGAAGAGGTTATCTTTGTAGAGCTATCTATTTCAGAACTCTACAAGTATTTGGAAAAACATCTTTTCTAACAGATCTTCCAATTCTCACTACCTATCATAGGACTATCCATGATAATATAGAAGGCTGTTGATTACTGTGATAACTGTCTTCCATTCATCATTTAATTTAATCCTTGCTCTGACACTATAAAGTATAAAAATTATTTCCTCAGAATTTATACAGTCTAAAATGAAACTAAGCCAGTCATTAGTAACAGAAGCAACATGTTACCAGGTTACCCTGACTGGACATTTCCCTAGTGAAATAGAAGTGACTCTTGGCTAGGAGGTTGCCAAAATATATAATATTTATCAGGCATAAGAGACTGAAAAATCTATCATGATACCTAAAAGAAGAGCAAATGTATGGGAATAAATATAAAATATTGAGAGAAATGTGCTTCATTTTTTGCATGTTGATTCATCCTTGCTACTAAAATAATAAGTAAAAAGACACTTGAAAATGATTTTTACTCTACAGTTTTTAAACAAAGCATGTAACAATTAAAAATGGAAAAAAAATGTTTTCAAGAATGGCAATGTCCAGTATGTTGAGAAGTTTTAAATTGTTACAATAACTAACCTAGTCATTTCACATAAGTGGATATTATTAAATATTATGAATAAATATAGAATGTGAAGTAATATTAACAATAAATGACAGTTGTTGCTAACATTTATTGAAATGATAAATATTTCAATAATTTAATATTTTGTGAATGTGAAGAAACACACTTTTATTTCTAAAAGAAAGAAAGCATAAAAATTGAAAATAGAGAAAAAAACAAATGTACAGCATCAAATATCCCCAATTAAAACCATAGATGAATCAAGAAATATGTTGGGGACAAGGTTGTAAATATTACTAATGTACTATGACTTCATGAGACAGATTCTACTGCCATGGGTTTGTTTTTAAATATCTTAGTTTTCAGAAATTTTTTTGTTTGGGAAAAAGAGGTCAATCACTCAGTCACGAATCTGCTTGGTCTTGACATCATATACCAGGGGATTGACTGTGGGCGGCACCAGAAGGTACAAACTTGCAAAAATGATATGGACGCTTGGAGGCACCTTCTTGCAACGCGGTGAGTTAGAAAGCTAAAGAGTGCAGGTGTGTAGGAGACAAGGATAGTGCACACATGGGCAGCACAGGTGCCCAGCGCTTTTGAGCGGGCATGCTGCGAGGAGAGCCGGAAGACCACCTGAAGGATTTTGAGATAGGATGTGGCTATGAGCCTGAGGTCCAATACCATCACTGAAAGGGCCACAGAGATTCCATACGTTCTGTTAACATGGGTGTTTGCACTAGCCAATTTCACCACAGCCATGTGCTCACAATAGGATGATTGATGACATATTTGGTATAATATGGTAGTCTTCTAATGAGAAAGGGATCTGGCAAAACCAGGAAGATAGCTCGAACCACACTAGCTAAACCCATTTTAATGACCATTGTTGTTGTCAGGAGGGTTGTATAATGCAGTGGGATGCAAATAGCTACATAGCGATCAAAGGCCATGGTAACTAAGAGGGCTGACTCAATTATGCAAAATGTGTGGATGAAATACAACTGTGCTAGGCAGATATCAAAGTTAATCCAATGTGCATCCAACCAAAAGATGCCAAGTATCTTGGGTGCTGTGGAAGAGGCAAGGGCCAAATCATTCATTGCCAGCATGCAAAGGAAGAAATACATAGGCTGGTGGAGGCTTGGCTCTAGTTTGATGGTAATGATAATTATACTGTTCCCCAGCAGGGTCAGGGAAAATAGGAGGCAGACAGGAATGCCAATCCAGCAGTGAAAATCTTGCAACCCAGGAATACCAACCAAGAAGAAAGATGAAATATAGTGATGAGTAGCATTGTCTGCCATGTTAAAACTGGACAGTTCCCATGCTCACATAAAAATAGGCAAGTGAATCTCCCTGTGAGCCAAAAGCAGGATGACAGATTAATTCTTCCATGGTCCTGTATATGGAAATTTTAGACACTTTATAATGGTCTTTCTGAGGAGATGACTTTTCTCAAAAACTTCTGTTATCCTGCTGCTGCTGCTGCTAAGTCGCTTCAGTTGTGTCCGACTCTGTGCCACCCCATAGACGGCAGCCCACCAGGCTGCGCCGTCCCTGGGATTCTCCAGGCAAAAACACTGGAGTGGGTTGCCATTTCCTTCTCCAATACATGAAAGTGAAAAGTGAAAGTGAAGTCGTTCAGTAAGTGTCCAGCTCTTCGTGACCCCATGGACTGCAGCCTACCAGGCTCCTCTGTGCATGAGATTTTCCAGGCAAGAGTACTGTAGTGGGGTGCCATTGCTTTCTCCTATGGATAGGTAAATAACTTTACCATATTAAATTCCAATATTTGTCTGCAATTAAGAAGACTGAATTGTTATTTAAAATTTTTCTCCTGACTTAGTTTTATTGTATTCCATTCTTTCATTTTTATTATCTAATAAGTAAGCAGGTCATGATAAAATTTCTGCTTCTGTGTACCTAGGTTGTGTGACATAAACAATCCAAAGAACTGTTTTCTGGGTTGTGTGAAAGAACACAAAGCACTATTTTTAGGGAATTTTTGATCAAGTGTGAAAATGCATATAGAAATATACAGAGATACATTCATACACACAATAATTACCAGGTTATACAAAAGACAGTTGATCTTCCCAGATGGCTTAGTGGTAAAGAATTTGCCTGCTGGTGTAGCAGACATAGGAGACATGTGTTCGATCCCTGGGTTGCCAAGATCCCCTGGAGAAGGAAATGGCAATGCACTCCAGTATTCTTGCTGGAAAAATCCCAAAGACAGAGGAGCCTGGAGGGCTATAGTCCACAGGGTCACAGAGTCAGACATGACTGAGCACACACACAGAAGGCAATTGTTGTTTTAACAATATACTAGCTCATTGACAAAGTAAAAATCAGGAAAGAAGAAAAAGAAATACAAACAATTTAAGTGAAACCAAAATTCTTCTGAACACTAAAAATAAACTCCTACCCTCATTCTTGGTTAATGCATTTTTATTTCAGAAAAAGTACATCAGAAGCATATCCTAAAAGTGTGGAATGCCTGCGGAAAACAGTAGAACAATGAAAATAGGCCATTAGAATTTTAAATGCATATCCTCTAAATACAAGTTTTTGCCATGGTTATACTTACACAACTTGGTCTTTCTATGTAACTGAAAAATAAGTACTTATATAACTACATGTGTTTATCCACACAGTTTTTTTTCAGCCTATACTATGTTTTTTTTTTTTCAGCCTATACTATGTTTTTGGTCATAATGATGAACTGGCTTTTCTGAACCATAAAGACCAGTTAATTTTGTTCAACATCCCATAAAAGTTATGATATGTAATTAAAAGATTTACATGCAAAGTTGTTAGCATTTTAAGAGATGAAAATAACAGTTGCAAATAATACTTCCCACACCCTCCAATTTTTTTTCTTTTTTGAAAATTTTACTTCTTTACCCTTTCAGATAATTAAAACACTGCTGTAAATGAACACAGAATAATATAAGCTTGCCTGGTGTTCTGCCCACCCCTGGCTCATATTCTTGCCTCTGGCTTTACTATCCATCCTGTCTTAATGGCAGTGAAAAAGGAAGCAGCTACAATTCAGTTGTCAAGGTCTCCTTGTCACAAGTATCTTCCTATGATTCTTTCTCTGATCTTGTCCTTTTGTTGTGATAAATGCCTTCTAACCTTCCTAGGACAGAGTTTCCTTCTAGTATCATAATTCTGGGATGTGCTGCTCAGTCTTCATAAGACACACTTTAAAAAATTTCAAATTGCTAATATATCTAGAATCTTGCTCCTGCATGACACTGGTATGAAATCTCATTAAATATTAATAAATATTCCTGTTGAAAATACTCTTCTGTTTGAATTTTCAAGTACTACATGTGTAGATAAAAACATTCTGAATATAATATGTGCATTCTCTTATTAAAATATATATATCTGGACCTATACCCGTATTTGGGGTGTTCCCTTGTAAGAATATAAGAATTCAAATTTAAATTAGTCATTAAAAGTATTTAGAAGACTTTAGATATTAAACCTTACCTAAAGTATAGTAACCCAGACTTAGTGGATTACTACAACAGAAATGAATCTTATAAACTCAGACAGAGGTAAGGACTTGAGGTGAGAAACTAGGAGTACTGAGTATATAAATAATGAGATTTAAATTTAATAAGAAAAGTAACTGATATCTTTCTAGGTTTTTTTCATGTTTCAGAATTTTTTCTGCTTTTGAAAGACCCAAAAACTCAAATTACTTTGGCAGAGGCATAGGTGTACCACAAGCTAGACAATACACATAGAAATACAAACATGATTTCTCTCCAAGAAAATTTCTTAGGATTAAAGACATAAACTTAATTGCTTGTGATATTAGCAATACATCTTTAGTTGTCAATGAATTTACTTATAAGATAATACAAAGAGAAAGATGTTAAGTAGCTTTGACTTAAAGGGACCAGGCTATCTTCAGGGAATTGCAGAGAATGACTTCAAGAGCACGATCTTCTGGAGAGTCTGTCCAATTTTATTTCAGGCTTATTTTGAATGAAATTGATTAGGTTGTTCATTACTTTACATTCAGCAGACAGATTTGCAACTTCCTGTCACTGTATCTGTTTCTGAAATGTATAGATACAATATTCCTTCTGCCTCCAGACTTTGGCATTGCATTCGGGTCAGTTAGCAGAGAATCCCTTACTTGGAATTTTGCCCCTTCAGAAAACATGGTGCTAGAGGAACAAATGCTGCTTTGCAGACTACCTATTATGGATTAAATCTAGCTGTTTATACAATGTCTTATATAATTGCTCTTCAAGATATCCCAAACAATATTCAAATTTTCCCAGAAAGCTCCACTATCCATCTAAGTGTATGTCATATGCTGGCAAGAGCATGCACACAGTCATTTAGATAAAAAATATCTGAGTTACCTTTGCTCCTTGACCTTGCAACTTTAATACTAAAATCAAGCAACCGTTAAAATCTTGCTGACTTGAATTATTTACTATTCATCAAATATAGCATATCTCATTCCTTCAGCTATGATATTCAATGCTGCCCACATATTTTATGGCAGTTTATATTTTTGCTTATAAAGTCCACCTTGAATTATCAGCTGTCTTTCGAAAGTAAAATATGGTTTAGCTTGCTTAAAATCTTACCATTAAAGGCATCCTCTTACTCAAAAAAATTTTAATAAAAAAATTCTATGTTAAAAAATGTAATCTATGCTGTATCCTTTTCCAGTCTCTTTCCAGCCTTCCATCTTACCATGCCTTCTTTCAGTGTATTCAGGACTTCTAGCAGCTCTGGGATCATACTACCTGCTTTTACTTTTCTATGCTTTTAGACCTTTTTTAGCTTTGGACTTGATTATACTTTCCCTTACCTATTTGGTAACTTCTACTTATCTTTTTAATCCCTGATGAACATTATCTAAATCTCTTTGCTGTCCATTTTGAACAATTAATGACCCCTCCTTTGCAATAAGCTTATAACTTTTATACACATTGATGCAGAGAGATATTACGTCCTTTGGAAACTATTCATTTACTTGCTTTAAATACTCTATTGTCATATAAAACATGAAAGAAACACATCTTAAAGATTTTATGTCTCCAGTATTCTACTCACTTTATATTGTGGAAGCAACTAAACTGTCCATGATTTTATGTTAACTGAGACATCTTTTATGCCTGATAATATCACATTGTCCTGGGCTATTCTCTAAGCCATGCCCTCCTCCAGACGATCATCTTGACCCAGGGATTGAACCTAGATCTTCCACATTACAGGCGGATTCTTTGTCATCTGAGTCACCAGCACCTAATGCTCTGTGTCAGTGAGGGGATTGTTAGTTCTAGGCTTCCTAAATATCTCTTTATCATCAAATTCAGGCATTCTCCAGTCTAATCAAACATATCAGGTTCTCTTAATTTTTATCAACACGGTGCTTCTTTCTATAAAGCAGCAGTTTGGAGTCATGTTTACCTCCAAATGACCCCAATGTGCCACATCCTAACTGAATATGGAAGAAATTCTTTTGAGACATTGAAAATAGCACTTCATGACTACATTTTTGAGTGACAGGCATAAATTCAAACCTATTTTTCTTCTTCATAAGCAAATGTGCTAATGTATATATTACCTTGAGTTTTGTTTTCTTTCCAGATGCCATTGTTATTCCAAAGTTTGCTACCATTAAAGAAATGTCAAGTATATTAAAATAGTAAAGAGCAACAACTTATGTATGCCAAATCTCTATTTTTAGCCCCTTAAATTTCTAGGGCTTGAGAGAAAATAATTATACTTTGAAAAATAATTAATACCATTTTTCCCAATAAAAAAGCTAGAGAAATGAAAGATTATTTATCTCATGTCTATAGCTTCAGTTTCATCTCACAAAATTCCAGCCCATTCCTCATCTTATAGAGAAAAAAGAAAGAAGGGAAAGAGGTGATAAGAGAAATAAAATGGAAACTTTCTTAAATATGCCCTTCTCTTAAATTGGGATAAAACGGAGAGTGATCAAGAGCCTCTTCCCTGCACTGTTTTTCATCTCACTTCACTTTCAGACCACCCACGAAAAACACTCATCATCTTCTTTGATGTCTAAAAATAACTAGAACTCAAATCCATTCATTGAAGTACTGTTAGGCTTGCATAACCAAACCTGCCTTATTGTTACATTAATAGATGACTTTGGACTGTACATGGATGAATCTCACTGTTCATTCATTATTCTCACTTTCCTTCCTCCAACAATGAGTTACACTACAGTTTATATCATCACACATGTATCTATTATCATCTATACTTCCAAAATATTGCATCATAGGAATCACCACCTAATCTTCCAAATTTTAACACTGAGCTCAAATTCTTTTTCTCTAGACAAACAGACTTTGTGAAACATAACTGCAAAATATTACTCATCAGAATACTCAAATGTCTTATTTCCTTTCTGTTTTTTCTTGTCTATTTTTCAAAACACCAACTTTGCATCTAAATCCTTTGATTCTGCATCTGCTCTATTGAATACTACTGAGGAAAATCATATAGCTATAGGGAATTGTATCCTTTAAATTATATCTCAGTTTTCCTACCTCTAAAATGTGGGTAATAAAAATATACTTTACTTTTGTTGTTTTGAGTATTATGTATATATAATATATATAAGTATATAGTTAGCATCTAGCAAGTGGTGGCTATTTTTGTGAGAGATAATATTTGAACAAAAGCATTCACTACGTAGAAATTCTGGCTGTTCTATTTAAGAGATGTTTTGTTTCCATCCCCAAAAATTACTTAACCTCTCCTCTTGGTTTCCTTATAAGGATGATGGAAATAAAGAATACTCAAATAGTTTCTATAACAAATGAGAAGACTCATGGAAATAAAAACATACTGAAATAAATGAGTTTGCCTTAAAAAGTGGCTGAACTTAGTGAATACCTCCAAAATCTTAACGATTAACAAATCCAATAAGCCTAAACTTAGCACCTTGTCTTTCAGTTCCGTTCAGTCACTCAGTTGTGTCCAGCGCTTTGTGACCCCATGGACTGAAACAAAACAGGCCTCCCTGTCCATCACCAACTCCAAAGTTTACTCAAACTCACATCCATTGAGTCAGTGATACCATACAAGTATCTCATCCTCTGTCGTCCCCTTCTCTTCCCACCTTCAATCTTTCCCAGCATCAGGGTGTTTTCCAATGAGTCAGTTCTTCACATCAGGTGGCCAAAGTATTGGAGTTTCAGCTACAGCATCAGTCTTTCCAATGAATATACAGGACTGATTTCCTTTAGGAAGGACTGGGTAGATCTCCTTGCAGTCCAAGAGACTCTCGAAAGCCTTCTCAACACCGCAGTTCAAAAGCATCAATTCTTCAGCACTTAGCTTTCTTTATGGTCCAACTCTCACATCCTTACATGACTACTGGAAAAACCATAGCTTTGACCAGATGGACCTTTGTTGACAAAATAATGTTTCTGCTTTTTAATATGCTATCTAGGTTGGCCATAATTTTTCTTTCAAGGAACAAGCATCTTTTAATTTCATGGCTGTAATTACCATCTGCAGTGATTTGGGAGCCCCACAGAATAAAGTCTGTCACTGTTTCCACTGTTTCCCCATCTCTTGCAATTAAGTGATGAGACTGATGCCATGATCTTCGTTTTCTGAATGTTGAGCTTTAAGCCAACTTTTTCACTCTCCTCTTTCACTTTCATCAAGAGGCTCTTTAGTTCCTCTTCACTTTCTGCCATAAGGGTGGTGTTATCTGCGTATCTGAGGTTATTGATTTTCTCCTAGCAATCTTGATTCCAGCTTGTGCTTTATCCAGTCCAGCATTTCTCATGATGTACCCTGCATATGAATTAAAATAAGCAGGGTGACAATATACAGCCTTGACATACTCCTTTCCTGCTTTGAAACCAGTCTTTTGTTCCATGTCCAGTTCCAATGATGCTTCTTGATCTGCATACAGATTTCTCAGGAGGCAGGTCAAATGGTCTGGCATTCCCATCTCTTTCAGAATTTTCCACAGTTTCTTGTGATCCACACAGTCAAAGGCTTTGTTGTAGTCAATAAAGCAGAAGTAGATGTTTTTTGGAACTCTCTTGCTATTTTGATGATCCAGTGGATGTTGGCAATTTGATCTCTTATTCCTCTGTCTTTCCTAAATCCAAATTGAACATCTGGGAGTTCATTATTCACATACTGCTGAAGCCTGGCCCGGAGAATTTTGAGCATTACTTTGCTAGCGTGTGAGATGAGTGCAATTGTGTGGTAGTCTGAGCATTCTTTGGCATTGCCTTTCTTTGGGATTGGAATGAAAACTGACCTTTTCCAGTCCTGTGGCCACTGCTGAGTTTTCCAAATTTGCTGGCATATTGAGTGCAGCACTTTCACAGCATCCTCTTTTAGGAAATAGCTCAACTGGAGTTCCATCACCTCCACTAGCTTTGTTTGTAATGAACCTTGTCTTTATACAATATTAAATATTGTGGCTTTGAAATTGTTACAAATTGTGTTACTTGAAAATTCCTATTCTATGGAAAACATTTTTAAATATATACTTATCTTACCGTCCCATCTAAAGACAGAAAAGAAATAATCCCTTTCCATCTCCATGTTTGCTCTAAACCAATGATCTACATTTATACTGTTCACTATATCAATAACTTTGATTCTCCTAAAAGTACACTTCCCTTTACCCATGGTACACTTTCTCTTAGTGAATTGCACTGACTTAAACTTACTAATGCTTTTTTGCTTTACATTTATCTCAGCCCATAGTGCACATATTTCTTGAAGTAAAATTGATTATTTATTTTGACATTAATTTATCTCTACTATGGATAAGCAAAACTGTTCTGCAAAATCGGTTCATGTTTGCCTAAAGATTGTTGAGAATTTAAGTGTTATTAAATCAAATGCCCCTGTTCATTCTCATGTTCATCTCCAGCATGAGACTACGAGTCTATTAAAAACAATGTACTGAAACCCAATAAGCTCCCAGTAAATTCCGAGTGAAAACTGGACATTTTAGTGTAACTTAAGTCTAAATATCTCATAGGTTTTTGTCCTGTAACTCAAGCATTAGACCCTCCAGAGATGGCCAGTGTCTGCAGAATCATTTTCTGCTTTTCATTTTTTTAAACCTATTTCCTAGGGTATATTCTTCCAACAATATGACTACCATGAGCTGCATATACAGAAACAACTCTGTTAAAGGAAACTCAATTCTTGCATTAAAAAGATATTGCATCAGTAGGACTTCCCAGGTGGCTCAGTGATAAAGAATCCACCTGCAATGCAGGAGATGGGTGTTCAGTCCCTGAGTCAGGAAGATCCCTTGGAGAAGGAAATGGCAACACATTCCAGCATTCTTGACTGGAAAATCTCAGAGACAGAGGAGCCTGGAGGGCTACAGTCCATGGGGTCACAAAGAATTCAGACAAGACTTAGCGACTAAAAATAATTGCAACAGTTGCATCAGAACTGTTTTAACTTTCAGAACATTTCATTTTTATTTTCTAGTATCAAATCACATTACTGAAAGACTACTTATATCAGTTATAATCATGAATATATTCAGCTTGCTATCTAGACAATTTCTTTAAGGCTTGACTTCTACATACTTTATTTGAAATAATACCTCATATAATAAGACAACTTGTGGCTCTTTTCAAGTCTTCAATTGATCGTTTTCAATTGTAGTGTCCAATTGTTTGGGAATGGTTGGGAATGGTTAAAATATATAACAGCAGTGGATTTGGACAATGAGTCCTCTGTGGAAAGTTGGTAGCTAAGGTTTCCTAGTGATGAAATATTGTGACGCTCATGATTCTCTTCTGGATTTGGAAGGTCCAGAAGCCCCCTGATTATACACATAGGAGACATAGAGATGAAGGGAAAATAACCTGGGCCAGGGTTATGCACAGATATATTAACACAAGGGTGGACATGTAACAGTGTGATTCCCCAGAGCTTGTGTGTGGATAAGCTTATCTGTTTCTATTTGGAAAATACAGTCTCTAGAGACAGACCTATAGTGCCTGGGGTTACTGTCCTGCTGATCAAATGGTTAGCCCACAGAAAAGGCTGTAAGAAGACTAACACTTGCAAGTTAAATTTGTGCAAGCATAGAATCTTGAAATTAATATAGGACACAGGAAACACCAAGGCTAGCAAGATTTGAAAACTCAGACTCTTTGAGGATCTCCATTTTATGATATCTTTGCACTTGTGCCATTTGGCCTGCTAGTTCTTCTCACCATATACTCATATGCTCTCAGGTACAGGCTCAGGTGTATTCTGCCATCTGTTTTCCTACCAGAAGTTCAGAAGTTATGTTTCTTGTACTTTTATATTTAAAGTTTCTGATATTTTCCTGTCTTCTGTGGTAATTAATTGATATTCTAATGATTCATATATTTCAGATAATCCATTTCTCTTAATACTAATGTCCCTGAACATGGAGGTGTTAGTTGTTCAGTCGTGTCTGACTGTTTGTGATGCCATGGACTGTAGCCCATGAGCCTCCTCTGTTCATGGAATTCTCCAGGCAAGAAGACTGGAGTGGGTAGCCATTCCCTTCTCCAGGAGATCTTCCCAACCCCAATATTAAACATGGATCTCCCACATTGCAGGCAGATTCTTTATTGTCTGAGCCACCTGAGAATCCTCACCCTTACATCATTTGTGACTTTTTTTTTGTAAAGAAATTTTTTTTTTAAAGAAACTTTTTTTTTAAAGAAATTTTTGTACATCTGAACTTCACTAACATATTGCTTTATTACTTCCCTTGGTGTATTTTTCCTTTCTTTATATACCTTATAAAAATTTTATTAAAAACTTAGTGCAGAACTTCCCTGGCAGTCCAGTGGTTAAGACTCTGCCCTTTTAGTACAGGGGGCACATTTGGTCCAGAGGAAACATTTCAAAGATTCTACATGCTGCTCAGTCTCTAACCTACCTGAGGTCAGTTGTAAAAGTACGTTATGACACAAGTTCATTCTGCTTTTTCAACATAATTATTTATTCCAAAATAATTATCTGCTTCTGCCTCTTAAATGACATGATTCCTTTTTCTTTTTTTTTCTCTCTCTCTCTTTTTTTTTTTTGTAGTGAAATGTTGGGTTATTTCTTTCTTTGACTATGTGTTAGTTTACAACTACATATTCAGATATCTCTCTTTGTTTACTATGTTTTTCTTCAAAGTTTTCTTATTACTCTAAAGTCTATATTTATTGGCTTTAATCAACAGCAAGGAAATTTCCTAATTGTTCATTATTCAATGTCATTTTTCTGAAGTTTGAAGATGCTTCAAGCATTACCTTACCGTTGATAAAAGTACCAGTTAGACAGAGTTCCTCTACTCAAGATACTTGTAGTATGAAATTTCTAAATGCAGTGAAAATGTATTTGTATATGTGTTCAATGCTAGAACTAAAGCTCCAATTTCAAGCAAAACTCAAGTTGGGTAAAATCATTAAAATATTTCTTTCTGAACAGATGTTTTCTATTTAGATACTGATTGGATTTTTTGGATTAAAAAGGTATATTTTTGAATATGCTTAAAATTTCTCTTTTTTTACATTTTATTTGTTATTATTTTTATTTATTTTAATTGGAGGTGAATTACTTTACAATATTGTATTAGTTTTGTCATACATCAGCATGAATCCGCCACAGGTGTACACGTGTTCCCCATCCTCAACCTCCCCTCCCTCCTCCCTCCCCATACCATCCCTCTGGGTCATCCCAGTGCACCAGCCCCAAGCATCCAGTATCATGCACTGAAAATGCATGCTTTTCTGTGAAAACTCCTCAGTGTTTATAGGCTTTGGACAGTATCATACAGATTTCTATTTCTGATATTGATATTACTAATTTTACACAGTTTATATATTCATCAGTTATTCAGAGAAAGTAGACAAAAATAGATAAGTGATTTCAAAAAATAAAAATATAGATTCATAAACAAATATTAGAAAGTGAAACATAGCTAGAATTTTGCTAAACCAATAGGTTTAGCAGACTGAAATATTGATATATTTCATGGTGCTTGAAAATTACTGGAAATGTGCAGTTTTCTTCAATTTTGCTGTCAATATTTGCTGCTAGAAAGGAAAATCTAGGTTTAAATAAATAGGACCAAAGAAGAGTAACAGAAACAATTTGAAATCTCAGCATAAGGGAGCTTGTTCTTTATGTGAATAGCAAACCAAAGTTTTTAAGTATTTGAGGATTTGTTAAATTATCAGCATTTGAGCTTTAAAGATTGTTTCCAGATGTAGATATTCGTTCATTATGTAACTTTTCACCATATTAAAGTTGCTACTTTAAACTAACCTAAAATCTCTAGAGAAGGAGCCACTAATGATCAGGATGTCTTTTGGAGAAGATCATTTTCAGGACATGGTCACGAATTTGTCTGGTCTTCACTCCATAGACAATTGGGTTGAGAAAAGGTGGAACTAAAAGATAAAGGCTAGATAAAAGGATATGAATGTATGGTGGTATGTGAGAACCAAACCTGTGTGTGAAGAAAGAGAAGAAGCCAAGGAGATAGAACTGCAGGAAGACACAAATATGAGCGATGCATGTATTAAAGGCTTTCGATCTTGCTTCCTTATGGGGCAGCTGAAAGACAGTGACAAAGATCTGAACATAGGACAAAGTGATAAAGCTGATGTCAAATCCTAAGATAGTAAAGGCAACAAACAGACCTAGTATCTTATTGATCCGTATATCTTCAGTGGCCAGCTTCACAATGGCCATATGCTCACAGTAAGAGTGGGAGATGACTGTGGTTCGGTAGAATTTAAGACGATATTTGATAAGCACTATGCATGGTGCTACAAGAACGACAGCCCTGAGTATCACACCAATTCCAATGTGAGTCAAGAGTTTTTGAGAGAAGATGCTGGCATGTCTCAAGGGATTACAGATGGCCACATAGCGATCTAGGGCCATGGCCAGTAAAACACCTGATTCAGTTGCCTGGAATGAGTGAAGAAGCCACATTTGTAGAAGACACGCATCAAAGGAAATCTCTGTCAAATAAACCAGAAGATGCCTAACATTTTGGGGAGAATACATGTGCTAAGTGCAATGTCTGTGGCCCCCAACATGGCCAGAAAAATGTACATTGGACTATGAAGGCTGTTTTCATATTTGATTATCACTAAAATTAATGTATTCCCAATCACTCCCATAAGGTACATGACACAGAATGGAATCCCGATCCAGCACTGCACTGACTCCAGGCCAGGAATCCCGATGAGTGTTAGTACAGAGGGCACGAAGACTGAGCCATTGGGTCTGAGCATGGCGATCTGAGTAGTAGAATCAAGAAGCGCTACTCCTATGTCATCTTTTAATTCCTGTTAAAATTAAAAATTAGAATGAGTTATTTTGGCAAAATGTACTTTAGTTAGATTAGGAGGATACCATCTTACTTTCTCTGCTCAATGACTCCTCTCTAATTTTCCATCTCTTTTCTCAATGTCTTTAAGTAACCAATCATCAGATTCTATATTTCTGCATGCCTTTATTTTTTTCAGTGAGAAAAATTAAGTGGACTGTATGGCTTCTTTCTGGTCCATGACTACTGAAAGAAATTTCCCTTAGCTTGTGCTTTTGTGTGCGCTAATCATCAGTGCTTTCTTTCTTTCTTGGCCACCTACCAATTGGAATTGAGGGGAAAATTCATCTAATTCAAAGTAATGAATTTGAAGACTAGACTGTACCTAGCTCCAGCATGAAGGATCTATAGTAGTGGTAAATCATTCTGTTTGGTCATAATCAGAAAGCAAGTTTGATTAGAATATTTTTCAGTTTTGCAGCTTGCTATTTTTTTTTTCTCTTAAATTGGTTTCTTCTTGGCCAGATCCCTCTGAAATACACTCTCTCCAAGTGCTTTAATTATTCAAACTTTAAGTTTTTTCTCCAAAATGAGCCACACATCTTTACCTTCCTCTACTTAAGCTCTCAGAAAATAAATCCATTGCTTTTAAAAGTCATGGATGTTATCCCCTCATCCTTGGTAGTTCCTTTAAGATTTGTTTTCAGTATGCCCTGCTATTACATGTCACTTGTATTCAATTTCAAGTGTCAACCTAAGTCTTCTGTTCTTCTCCCTCTTTACCAATAACCATTAGGTCTGAAAAGCTATTTTATTTTTCTTAATTATTTGCAATAACATAAGAACTTGTATTAAATGTAATGTTTCCTTTACTTAGAGCCTTATGCATCTAATAGCCACTCAAAATACAATTTCTGTAGTTAACATTTTTCTTTTACACAATTGTATTTCATACAATTGTGAGATTTGTATTTCATACAAATAAGGAGATTCAACTCCTTATTTGTCTCTGCCCTTCAGTAGTTACTTCATTCATACCGCTATTCGTTTTCAGGACCTCCTATAAGTGACTTTGTCTTATCATTTTCCAAACTCTTTGAGGTTTTTCCAGGCTGCCAATTCCTTACTATTTCTTCTGTGAATGCATGTATACTGATAGGTGTGTGTTTAACCACAGGAAAAGCAAAATATTAATTTACTAATTAGTAAATATTTTTTTTACTAATTGTAAAGCTCTTTTTTGGAACCACTAAAGCAAATATAAAACAAAGACTATGAGAAAGTCCTAAAACAACAGATTTGGAATAAGAAAAATCTCTGCTTATATTCTTTCCATCATCCTTCAAGTTGTCTCCCCTGATAAGCTTAGATTTTCTCACAGACAGAAAGATATATCTATCCTACCTGAGGTCAATTGCAAGAGCATTTGTTGCTTATTTTTCTTAAAACTTATTCCTCTATGAAGAAGGCTTTCCTTTTGGACACTCATGTTTAGGAATTCTTCTTGGAGTAAATACACAATATACCAAAGCAGATGTTTTTCAAATCAGAAATTAACATTTGAGAAGTTTATTTCCTAATGATTTTATTAAATACATATTAATTAAGCATCCACTATAATCAAAGTATTATTTACACCAACTATAGAACAAATATCAATGTATTTATCATATAACTGGGAGAAGGCAATGGCACCCCGCTCCAGTACTCTTGCCTGGAAAATCCCATGGACGGAGGAGCCTGTGGGCTACAGTCCATAAGGTCGCTAAGAGTTGGAGACGACTGAGCGACTTCACTTTCACTTTTCACTTTCATGCATTGGAGAAGGAAATGGCAACCCACTCCAGTGTTCTTGCCTGGAGAGTCCCAGGGACGGGGGAGCCTGGTGGGCTGCCATCTATGGGGTCGCACAGAGTCGGACACGACTGAAGCGACTTAGTAGTAGTAGTAGCAGTAGTAGTAGTGGTATCATATAACTATGAAGTACTTACATTGTGCTGAGTGCTTGAAACTCAAAAAGTAGTGTCAAACATTGTTAAATAAGTATTATATTATTTTTTTAAGTTTGTAAATTTTTAATTTTTTTAAATTTCCTCTATTATATTGGCATCATTACCTATTTTATTAATGAAAAGCTAAGACTTGTTAATTTATAAATAAATATTTGTTGTTGTTCCGTCGCTAAGTCATGACTGACTCTTTTGCTACCCCATAAACTGTTGCCCTCTTCTATCCATGGGATTTCCCAGGGAAGTTGCCATGGAGTGGGTTGCCATTTCCACCTTCACGGGATCTTCCAACCCAGGAATCAAACCCTCATCTCCTGCACTGAGAGACAGATTCTTTGCCAGTGAGCCACTAGGGAAGCCCATAAGTAAATGTACTTTGTTCTAAATTATATGGGATACTGATCTAGGTAAAACAAACAAAAAAAAAGTAATTTGTGTCTTCTGAGAGTTTAAAGCTATAATTCAGTAAACATTAGGAGATACATTCAGAGTACACCTAAATCAGGATAGATTGTTTTAAAATACACTAAAGATTTCAATGAGATTGTTCCTCTCAGGATCTGAAAGAAGATAACTCTTAGGTTAGCTTCTTAATTTACCAAATAGTTTTACTATATACATTATAGTACATGTTTATTAGATGCTACTTGTCTGGCATAGGACCCCACTTGGAACATCATAGTATCCATATACTTGCTAACAATCTCTATGGTTTGACCCAAAAATACAGGCTGCTCTCTTTAATCAGGATATTTAGAGATTTAACATGGCTGTACAGGGAATACTTGACCCAGAAAATCTATGAAACATGGAAGCCATAGCTCTAGGTAAGCTAATATTGTGAATAATTGCAGAAAGGAAAGTGAGCAAAAAAGAAGAGAGCAGTAAACAAATGAGCAGATCCAGAAATAGAAAAGTGTGCCTTCAATCTAAAAGACAATATCTCTTATGAAAAATGTAGATACCTTTCCAGATGATTGTTTTATATTCCTAATGAGAAAGAAAATTCTTGTTTTATGGAGAAGACAAATAATTTAAATATGAAATTATTTTATCTGCCCTTTGACCTCTTCTCTCCCCCTAGATTGCATTATCTGTCTTAAGCATCAGACCAAACTAGCCCATGGGCAGAAATACCTGCTTCATTAGAAAGAACAATACTCTCCTGACACCACAACTCCTTAAAAGGTAACATTCCTTCTTAATCTTATAAAGGGTTGCAATGACCCACCATCTTGTTCTTGGAGATCTGGATTATATAAACTGTCAATAATACATCATTCAAAGTACAACTTTCTTCACCCTAAAATTTATATAACTGTGCTTTCATTTCTAATAGGGGGAACAGTCCACAGATTTTTCTGAGATGTTCCTGGATTATAATCTTAAATTTGGCCCAAATGAAATTTTAAACTTGCTTCTTAGGTTAATTTTTTCATTGACTCTAACTTCATGAGTCTTAATGACAACTTTCTGGGGCAGTGTTTCCTCAGCATGGTATAATTACCAAGATATGTTTAGATATGTTTAGTTGCTAAGTAGTATCTGACTCCTTGTGACCTCGTAGACTATGGCCCACTATGCTCCTTTGTCCACAGGATTTCCCAGGGAAGAATACTGGAGTGGGTTGCCATTTCCTTCTCCAGTGGTTCAGATCTTCCTGACCCAGGGGTTGAACCACCAGGGGAGCCCACCAAGGTACAGGTCAGATAAATTTTTGTTTTGGGGTAATTCTCTGCATTGTAGAGGTTTACAACATCCCTATTTCTTACACATTGATGTCAGTAGCTCTCTCTCATCTTGCATGCAAAAGGTATTTAGATGTCACCAAATAGCCCATAGATGTATAGGGAAAAGCACATCACCCTAGTTGCTAAACATTATTATACAGTTATACAGAAAAGTACTTTTCAATTAATAAGAATGAATGATTATGTACTTTTAATCAAAATGGGCAGAATAAATTGCTTACAAAGGGGAATACATTTTCAGTAAAAATTACTAAATAAAAGAGACTGAGACAGGCATGGTAAGAGAAAATAGTTTGTACAAAAATCACAAGAGCATGTGATATACGGTGACATTGTCTCCATATAAATATTTTTCACATACAAATCATTTCATAAGGAGAAATGATGGCTAATAAAAGGAAATAATATCAAATGTAAAGTGTTTTAAACCAAATGATTTTGTATTTTTGGTGGAAGGACACATTTTTTGGAAGGCAAAGAATTCACTCTGTTGGCAGTTTGATGAATGGCTTGTAAGATGTGGCAGCTAAGTGTAAAGAGACCCAGTCAGAATGATACTTGTGATAGTCCATACATTGCATTATGAAGTATTATGGTATAGCAAAAGAATAACAAGGAATAAAAATCTGTGAGACTCATTGACTTTATGTAGCAGAAATTAAGGAGAAATGAGCCTAAAGGAGCTTTTTCCTTGAGAATTTCAGCTATGAATGACAAGAAAAGCTGAAAGGAACTCTGTGTATACAAATACAAGTAGATTTAGAAGACTGAAGAAAGGTATCTTAAGCTCTTGAAATTCATAAGCCAGGGTAGATATACCTGGATCATTTTTACAGCATAAAACATGAATTGTTAGTGTTACAACTCCAATATTGAATCAGCTGAATTTCAAGATGTAAAAGATTTAAGGAATTCAGGGCTCTAATTCCGCACTTTCTACAATCTCAGGAATCTTTCCTCTATGAACTCTCTGACATTCACCCACTCATCTCTGTCTCGAGTCCTCATGAATATAGAGGACTGTTTGTTTCTGAGATAGCGTGCCATATTCAGGACAGCTCCAAATGTCAAATAGATATTCTTTATAATGAGCCTTAAATGGCTTCCTTCTAAATTTATTCTTAAAGTTCTAAATCTGCAATTCAATGATATATAACAGCCATGGGTCATGGCAGTTAATTGCCCAAGATCTGCAGTCAGCCAAGAGAGTTTAAAATCTGGATGCTACTACTTACGTTTGCCTTCTCTGCACCCAGTTATAAAACTGATTTGTATCAATTTCTTTATTCCTAAAGCAATATTCATAGACAGAAACTAATTACCATGTGACTTTGATTATTAATGACAAAATCCATCTAAATATTTGGAAGGAAACATAAAATGTATTGATCTGTCAGTAAATGCCAGTTATTAATCAATGGACATTTATCTTCTCACAAATAACTTGTGATATTTAATGAAGACTTTATCCAAATGAGTGTTTCTACTGAATTACCTGAAGGGCAGGTTTTTCCTTCATTTTTTCCAGTGTGAATGTGAAAGTGAAAGTCGCTTTCATGTCCGACTCTTTGTGACCCCATGGACTACACAGTTCATGGGATTCTCCAGGCTAGAATAGTGGATTGGGTAGCCTTTCCCTTCTCTAGGGGATCTTTCCAACCCAAAGATTGAACCCAGGTCTCCCGCATTGCAGGTGGATTCTTTACCAGCAGAGCCACAAGGGAAGCCCAAGAATACTCGAGTGAGTAACCTATCCCTTCTCCAGTGGATCTTCCTGACCTATGAATTGAACCAGGATCTCCTGCATTGCAGGTGGATTCTTTACCAACTGAGCTATCAGGGAAATAAACAGGTATAATTTCCTGACCTTTTAACAAATAAGTTTTCCATTAATCTATCAACATAGATACCGATCTCTAAATATCCTTCTTTTGAGACAGATTCATGTCGATGTATGGCAAAACCAATACAGTAAAGTAAAATAAAGTAAAAATAAAAATTAAAAAATAAATAAATAAAACATATATCAGAGGGGAAAAAATTGATTGAAAAAAGAAAAAAAAAACAACACAAAATTTGTTACCAAGTGTGGCTAAGTGATTCAGAAATGTTGTGAAAAGCATGAGACACATCTCTCTGATGACTAAACACTCAGCTACTGTAAGATTGTATTACTTTTTTTTTTTTACATCCTGGAATTGGATGGTATGACATATACATCTTTTTGAAACCAATCCTCCAATTTCCCACACTCAATGCAGAATCTCAGACCCAAAGACTTACCAGGGATCATCTGTGGTAATACAAATAGAAACTATAAAGTAGAAAATGTTCTGACATTTCAGATAGTGAAGAGTGAATGCTTTATACTATAGGATGCACCTGGAGATTGGTTTTCACCAATCCCTAGGGAGCTTTCAGGTTCACTGGAGATAGGAATGAAAAAGAAGGCACATTCAGAGCATATAAGATTTATCTTTAATAGCTGGTTCTGCATCTAAAAAAATTCTCAAACTTTGGTTTCACTTTAGGACTGGGAATCAAAATGAATCTCCTACTAAAAATTCCTAAGAGGACAGTGCCTCAAGACAGCACAAAACTATTCAGTGATATTTATTTACAAAAATAATGAAACAGTAAAGGTAAAACCACATCTTGAAATGTTCAAAATAACCATCTAAGACATGCTGACAGAGAAGTAAATATATATATATATATATATATATATATATATATATATGTATATATTTGTAATCTAATTTTAGTCAGAGAAGCACTGATTTCTTGTTTAGTCCCATGACTGGGGCTGGCCTGGGAACATTCACCTCAGAGCCTCAGCTACTAGTCATTTTCTGAGCTTCTTCTATGTAAAATTTGGGACACAAATCAATCCCATATCCAAACCAGCTCTCACCAAAATAGCCCAGTTATGTTCAGAATTGTTATGAAAGAATGGTATACATTTTAAAAAGTTTTAGTGTCTAAAATTGATGTCAGTTTCCACATGAGAGTTATTTACTTGGTTGAAAGAAAGGTTTGTGCCTCACAAGAGTGTTTTTAAGTTTCAGTATCAAGAAGAGAAAGGAATAAACCTGATTCACTGAAAAGAACAAAAGAGTGGATTACCAGATGACCATACTTGAAGTCACACTGGTTTTGTCCTGTATCATTGAGTTAGGCACTATTTATTAGTCGTGTTCCTTTTGAATTAAAAGACTCTCTGACTTCATCCTCTATTAAACTGCCATAAAATTATCATCATCCTAGAAAAAGCAATAGGCTTCCCTGGTGGCTCAGACTGTAAAGCATTTGCCTGCAAAGCCAGAGACCTGGTTTTGATCCCTGGGTCTGGAAGATTCCCTGGAGAAGGGAATGGCAACCCAGTCCAGTATTCCGGCCTGGAGAATTCCATGGACAGAGGAACCTGGCGGGCTACAGTTCATAGGGTCGCAGAGTCAGTCACGACTGAGCAACTTTCACTTTCAGAAAAAGCAATGGTAGAGGATTGTGAGCAGATATACAGGTAACCAGCTCAGCCTGGATTAGACTGTGTGTGTGCCTTCACCACTGGGCACTCAGGGATTCACATGAGCAGACTGGAATCAGCTGTAGCTGAGAATCTGCACCAGAAATAAAAACAACACAAAATCAGTACTTATCAGAGTGCCAATAGCTCACTGAAGTAACAGGTGAATCCATGATTAAATGAAATATTTTCAGGAAAATCAAGATTATTGCTTTTCAGATAGTACATGAAGTAGATGGAGGTGAGGACCACAGAGTCTGAAGTCTATGCACTACTCTATATATATTGCAATGGCTAATATAGACCTATTGAATGACTCCCAATATACTTTTAGAAAATATGCAAAAATTGTTTGAACCTGAAGCCATCAAAGTGCTGTAGAATGTTAGAGGCATATATATTCTTATATGTTACTTAGTTAAAATCTGTTAGAACAGTGGGGGAAAATATTTTTTCTAAATGATGTGATTTTTTGTTTTGTTTTGTTCACACATGTGTTATAGTTCCTTTGAACCCTGAAAATCAATAAGAAATTTTCCAAAGCATTTTTAATAGAAATGTAGGCCTTTGTGAAATAAAATATGAAACGCAAATTTTCAGAAAAGGCACTTATTTCCCAATGTTTTGGACAAAAAAAAAGAGAGAGAGAGAGAGAAAACAATTTGAAAACATAACCAGTTAGAAACTGAAATCAAATAGCTTTACTACATATGGCTAATAAAACTCATCAAATAAGATATATGATTAAATGAAATATGAAAAATAAAAATGAGAAGAGTTTGAGCATGCCATAGTTTTTGTAGAATTGTCTGAATGAAGATGGTGATCCTTACCATTCAGAGAGAGAAGGATTGTGAAAAAGCTTATTTGGCCAGACATCTGCTTACTTGGTGCAATAGTATATTCAAGTACATCATACAATAGAATATCATTTAAGCATAAAGGTAAATGACATTCTTATTTATGTACAACCCAAAGAAACCTTGAGAACATTATTCTAAGTGTTCTCTTAGTTCATTATTCTTTCTTTCTTATCTTTAATTATCTTGATAGAACTGTACATTAACTGATAGGTAGACATCTTTCTTATCTTTATTTCTTATCTTATCTTATTCATTATTCTTTCTTTCTAAGAAGAAAGCCAGACGTACAAAGCCAAATATTGTTTCTTTCCACTTATATGAGATGTCCAAGGTAGTAAAAGCACAAACACAGAAAGTCAATGATGGTTGCCCTGTAATGGGGCAAGAGAATGAGAAGTACCTGCTAAGGGGAGTGGAATCTCTTTATTAGGAAGGTGAAAATGTTCTGGAGTTTTATAGTAGTGTTGGTTGTGCAATTTTTTGAACATATCAAAAACCAGAGACTTGTACTCTTTAGTGCAGATGACACCACCCTTATGGCAGAAAGTGAAGAGGAGCTAAAAAGCCTCTTGAAGAAAGTGACAGAGGAGAGTGAAAAAGTTGGCTTAAAGCTCAACATTCAGAAAACGAAGATCATGGCATCTGGTCCCATCACTTCATGGAAAATAGATGGGGAAACAGTAGAAACAGTGTCAGACTTTATTTTTTGAGGCTCCAAAATGACTGCAGATGGTGACTGCAGCCATGAATTAAAAGAGGCTTATTCCTTGGAAGAAAAGTTATGACCAACCTAGATAGCATATTCAAAAGCAGAGACATTACTTTGCCGACTAAGGACCGTCTAGTCAAGGCTATGGTTTTTCCAGCAGTCATGTATGGATATGAGAATTGGACTGTGAAGAAAGCTGAGCACCGAAGAATTGATGCTTTTGAACTGTGGTGTTGGAGAAGACTCTTGAGAGTCCTTTGGATTGCAAGGAGATCCAACCAGTCCATTCTGAAGGAGATCAAGCCTGGGATTTCTTTGGAAGGAATGATGCTAAAGCTGAAGCTCCAGTACTTTGGCCACCTCATGTGAAGAGTTGACTCATTGGAAAAGACCCTGATGCTGGGAGGGATTGGGGGCAGGAGGAGAAGGGGATGACCAAGGATGAGATGGCTGGATTGCATCACGGACTCCATGGACATGAGTCTGAGTGAACTCCGGGAGTTGGTGATGGACAGGGAGGCCTGACGTGCTGCGATTCATGGGGTCACAAAGAGTTGGACACGACTGAGTGACTGAACTGAACTGTACTCTTTAAAGGGTGAGTTACATGGTATGTGAATTTCATCTCAATGAATTAAATTTTTTTGAGTCAGTGTGTTATAGAAAGAACATACTAGAAAAATTACTAGATGCATATTTTTAAATTTAGGATATAGCAAATAAATGTGGTAACATGAATTGATGATCAAAAAGGTAGCTAAGCTCAAATGTAATTGTTAAATATTTATTCAAGGGAGAAAGGTTATATGGGAATTCTGACTTTTTACCTATTTTTTTGGTAAAACTTAAACAGTTCTAAAAATAAAGTGTATAAATTAAAGATAATTTAAGAGTAGGAATAATTATTCTACAACTATGAAAATATTACCTTATTAAATTTTTTGTGTTTGACACACTTCTTCTTCCACATGTTTTTTAGTGCATGCCTGCTTAGTCATTCAGTCACATCCAACTCTTTGCAACCCCTTGGACTGTAGACTGCCTAGCTCCTCTGTCTGTGAATTTTTGAGGAAATAATACTGGAGTGGGTAGATATTTCCTACTCCAGGAAATCTCCCTGACCGGGGATTGAACCTGCATCTCTTGTGTCTCCTGCACTGGTAGGAAAATTCTTTACCATTGTGCCTCCTGAAAAGGCTTTGTCTTTGGGAAATTATGCAGATTATCCTATTGTGAAAATAAATTCTCATTATGAAAGTTGTGGTAGAATTTTTGTGTGTTCATTTTCTAAATCCTCAGCAATATGTATTTGTTCATATTTAAAATGTTTCATATATGTGTAGGTCAGGAGTATACATATAAATTACACATGAGATCTATACGAAAAAAGAAGTTACATACAGAGAAAATGTTGTGATACATGCTATGAGAGCTATTAGAAGGGATAGAGACAGAAAGGAAAATGGTCTAAATTCCTTAAAGGATGTCTAAGTTCTAAAAGCAGAAGAGCACTCAGCACGGAAAAAAAAACTATACATCTTGATATACATAATCAGGAATAAGACACAGATTCATCAAGTAATTTCTGTTGAAAAATCCACAGCATTTGTATGAAAAATGCCAGAAAATAAAAGATGAAAAAGATATTATTTTCTTCTTCATAGGCTCTTACGTAAGGTTGAAAAAAAGGAATAAGATGATCCCTTGGAGGAGGAAATGGCTACCCAATCCTATATCCTTGCCTGGAGAATTTCATGGACAGAGGGAGCTAGTAGATCACAATTTAGGGGGTTGCAAAGAGTCAGACACAACTGAACACGCTCACACACACAATAGAGAGAAGGCAATTTATTTAAGAATTTATTTTAGAGATAATCACTGAGACCTGTACATTTTATAGAACTGAGGACAACGGCAAAAGCACATGATGTTTCTGCCTTGGTTGAGTGAGTAAATAATGGTTACCATTTCTAAATTGAGAATATTTTTCAAAAGTACTTGATACAAATACAATTTTTTCTGATGTGCAATATTTTTCAAGAATAGTACAATAAACTCCCTTATACAATTTACCCAGGGTGAAAATGATTTTTTACTTTGCCCCATTTTGCTTTATCATTCAACAAATGACTACATAGATGAATTGATAGGTAGATAATTGGATAGATTATTTTTCTGAAGTGTTTTTTTTAGAGACATAATATTCATTTACACCTATTTTGTTATCTATTTCCCTAGGAAAAGGGTAATCTATTGCATAGCTATAGTAGTATTGCCAATATCAGGACATTTAGTACTAAAGACATATTACAGCCTAAGTCGTAGTCCATATTCCAAGTTTGAAAATAGTTCAAAGACTTCTATATCTTTATTTTCTTGCCCTAAATCCAATTCAGATACACAGTGCATTTAATATTCATGTCCTTTTAGACTTCTTTAACCTATAGCAATTTCTGACTTTATACATTTTCTCCTTTGTTTTGTTTCATTTCTGAGAATTCATTAACTTAATATTTTAAAACTTTGTGTTGAAGTCTAATATATGCATAGAAATATGCTGTACAGCTTAAATAATTTTTCACAAAGTAGGCATAAATATGTAACAACCCAGTTGAAAAAGAGAATACATTACTTGCACCTAGAAGCCCCTTTCTGAATTGTTCATTATATCACCATTTCTGCAAGAAAAGGGAAAGATGTATGCTCACAATTTCCCTCTTTTATGATTCTTACTTTCATTACAGAGGTAGAGTCCATAATCCTATTAACAGAGAATTGAAATGTGCTAATAGGATCCTAAAACCAGCTAACATGCTAGCAGATTAAAAACAACAACAAATATAGCAAACAGAAAACTCAAGAATCTCAACTAGCATGTTGTTTTATTATATTGTGAAATACCGTTACCATTCACAAAAAGTAAAACAGCAAAGTATTATTTATGGTAAATTTTACAAACGGAACATTTTTACCATTTGGATACGGATCTGTTTTGTCTTTGCACCATAGACAAGTGGATTGAGAAATGGAGGGACCAGCAAGTAAATGCTAGAAATAAGAATATGGATGAAAGTGGGGATGTGAGAACCAAACCTATGTGCGAAAAAGAGAAGAAGGCAAGGATGTAGAACTGGAGGAAGACACAGATGTGAGCGATACAAGTGTTGAATGCTTTCAACCTAGCCTCCTTCTGGGGCAAACGAAAAACTGTGATAAATATCTGTATATAGGACAATGCAATGAAAGAGAGATCAAACACAGCAATGTTGAAAGCCACAAATAAACCATAGATTTTGTTGACCCGGATATTTCCTGTAGCCAGTTTCACAATGGCCATATGCTCACAGTAGGAGTGGGAGATGACTGTTTTGTAGTAAAATTGCAATCGGAATTTTATCAGTACTAGGCAAGGGGCTACAAGAAGGGCGGCCCTGAGTGTTACTGCACTTGCTATTTGAAAAATGAGGTGAGGAGTGAAGATGGCAGCATATCTGAGTGGATAACAGATGGCTACATAGCGGTCCAGGGCCATGGCCAGCAAGATGCCTGACTCTATGCCCTGAAATGTGTGAATGAGCCACATTTGAAGCAAGCAGGAGTCAAAATATATCTCTGGTATGTGAAACCAGAAGATTCCAAGCATCTTGGGCACAACACTGGTAAGAAGTGCAATATCAGTTACTGCTAGCATGCCTAGGAAAATGTACATGGGCTCATGGAGGCTGGGCTCTGATTTGATGATGATCAGAAGCAAAGAATTTCCGATCATAGCAATGAGATACATAACACAGAATGGAATCCCAATCCAACACTGCACAGACTCTAGGCCTGGAATCCCTATTAGTGTCAACACAGAAGGCATGAAGACTGTGATGTTGGAAATGTACATAGTGTCCTAGGGTCTCCTGATGCAAACAAAAGAATATCTCAGTCCGTGCTGCTTCCTCTTTTAATTCCTATTTTCATCCAAAGTCACAATATTGAATGCATGATTTTTGCTAGAACACTAAGATTATGTCATCCACCTCATTCAAATATAGGAAGTAAAAGAAAGAGCCATAATGATGCATTATTTTTTAAAGACAGACATCCGCAAGCCCTAAAAATGTGATTTGCCACCGCATTAACAGAACCAGTCAAATTCCCGAGTAAGGGGATCAACTACTGACTCATCTGTTATTTCACTTCAGACCTGTGGACAAAAACAATACGCTGTTTATTTTGCTGGCAGTTACATTTTAGTCAGAGGTTGATAATTTGCTCCATATTCCACATTCCAATTTCTGCTTTAGTACTCTGTTATTCTCAGTTGTTTCTCAGTCTAAAACAGTTCGTTTGGACTGGCAAAAACTCAGACTTGATCATTATTAGTGCAGAATGCTATCCAAAAAAGAGAATAGACCTAGATAAGCTTGTCAGCTGAAACAAAAATATATTTATTTATGTAGTGATCTATATTATATATCTCTATTAAAGATTAGATTTCTTTCAGAGGAATGTGAAGGGTTTTAGAAAAGATCACTCAAATCCAAAGTTTCTTGCCACCTTTTTACATTTTCTAGTAAAACTGTATTAGATTTGCCTACATTTCCAACAGCTGAAATAACTAAGTTTTTGTGTTCAAAATGAATAAAATACATTACTGATTACACATACAAAATAAATAGAGTGGAAGGACCTTTAGGAAACAAGAAACTCAGAGTAGCAACTGAATAGAGAGATAAGAGGACTCATTCTTAATGGTCTAAGGATACAAGAACATGGGTTCGGTTCAGTTCAGTAGCTCAGTCGTGTCCGACTCTTTGCGACCCCATGAATCGCAGCACGCCAGGCCTCCCTGTCCATCACCATCTCCCGGAGTTCACTCAGACTCACGTCCATAGAGTCCATGATGCCATCCAGCCATCTCATCCTCTGCCTTCCCCTTCTCCTCCTGCCCTCAATCCCTCCCAGCATCAGAGTCTTTTCCAATGAATCAACTCTTCGCATGAGGTGGCCAAAATACTGGAGCTTCAGCTTCAGCATCATTCCTTCCATGGGTAAATGTAAATTTAATAGAGTCTTCTGAGTTTAAACCTTTCAGAGCTGTCATTAGCATGAGATTTGACTAATTTAAGCTCATTGATTTTTCATTAAAAATAGATAGTCTGAAACACTTGAGCCATTTTTTCTGAGCTCAAGTATACCTGTGGCGGATTCATGTTGATGTATGGCAAAACCAATACAATATTGTAAAGTAATTAGACTTCAATTAAAATAAATAAATTTATATTTTAAAAAATTCAATAGAAAATGAAGGGGTGGAAGGATATGCTCCTTAAAAGATGTCAAATATAGAACTACAGAGCTGTCATTAGCATGAGATTTGACTAATTTAAGCTCATTGATTTTTCATTAAAAATAGATAGTCTGAAACACTTGAGCCATTTTTTCTGAGCTCAAGTATACCTGTGGCGGATTCATGTTGATGTATGGCAAAACCAATACAATATTGTAAAGTAATTAGACTTCAATTAAAATAAATAAATTTATATTTTAAAAAATTCAATAGAAAATGAAGGGGTGGAAGGATATGCTCCTTAAAAGATGTCAAATATAGAACTACACACAGGAGACAGAAAGCTCACCTCAGGATTTCAGAAATGTTTAAGAAGAGAAATTTAGAACAAGTGAAAAAATGTAATCATTACTCAATTCACTGATAAATGATTTTTTTTTAAACTTTTTACTCATTATATCAAATTTGCTAACCTGATCAAAGAGTCAGACACGAATGAGCTACTGAACTGAACCTGATCAAAATCATTTCCTCTTAAGCACTGCATATTTTAAATCAAGAAATTATCAAACTGAATGTTAGAGAAATGTTTGTAACTTTGTGAAAATAAGGTTAGGTTTTTTTCGTTCTTTCATAGACCCTCCAATAAAGTTGCTTCATGTAAGTAAACTCATGATCAGTTAACCCTACACTGAATGTCAACAAATGGGGCAGTAATGCAGGAAGCAGCTGTGGTTCCTGCTGCCAGACCACAAATGAAAGACTCAAGGGGTCATTCTAATGCTATGGCTTGTATCAGTTGACATATATTTATGATAGCCTAGTCATTAAAATAAACAATTGGATATCCATAGGTTTGCTCCCCAATGACTAATCATATATCAATCCATGCATACTTGACTCTAACAATAGTCAAGTTGTTCTTTCTAAAACATTTTCAGAATGAGAATGGAAATCCACAGTATTTAACTTTCTGAAGAGGTAGGAGCAATATTTAAGCATGATCTTAATTATCATGAAATGGCAGGTGGGAAGTACATAATTGAGTGCAGAGTTGACTGGATGAAGTGATTACTATTAAAAAAGCTGACAATGAAACATTACAGAGGTAAACTTGGGAATAGAGAGACTTACTTGCTAACTGTTGAGTGCCCATTCTGCTTTTAGCAGATATCTGAAAAGTACCATCAGTTCTTCATATTGACATCTCTCAACATTTATAACACACTGACTCTGCTTATTCCTGTGTGTTATGTGTTCTCAGTCCCTCTTCATTCTATTTGGACTCCCTATAACAGCACACAGTCAATGTCAGGAACGCGAATCCATTTGGTGCTGGGGCCATCTGTGGGCTGGAACTGTATGGAACTGTAGTATCTCTGGGACAGCCTTTCATGTTTTTCCTCTTGTCTCTGTAATAGACATATTCCATCTTTTGTAAGTTTGTCTGAGATCATGTGTTTGCATTCATTCTCTAATAAAAGGCAATATCTGTAATACTTGGAGGCATAGTATCAGTTTATTCAGATTGAATTGAAGAAAGCTGCTAAACATTAGTTTAACATTCTCTAATAAATGTGTTGAGAAAGAGGATTTATAAACATAAAATGAGGGGTTTATTAGCCATCAGTTAAACCACAAGGGATCCACCAAATTTTAGTTATATCCTCTTGGGTTCATCCATACTTAACAACTTATAGATATCTCCTTGCTCTTTTTTTTCTCTTGCATAAAATTCTAAATAAGAGGTATTTATATACACCAGTGTTCATTTAATAAGCTGAGTTCTTTTTCTGCCTTCTTCATTTCTCAAAGGAAAAAAGCTAACATAAAATCTACTACTATTATAGACATGTTTCTTTGCCAATGAATTCTACTTAAGTAAATAACCTGGAATACTTCCTTTCAATCAGACATTTTGGGAAGAAAAATCTGTATCCATAATGTTCTTTTATTATGCACTTATTTCCTGCAGTCTCACTCCTTCGATTTGTATTTTATTGAGACTATTTTTGTACATTCAGTAATTTTTTTTTTGGTGAATTTCTCAGAGTGACCAATTGTGATGCACATTTCTAAATCCTACCGGTTGGAGTTCTGAGTAACTGGTTGCCCACATGACTATATTTTTCCCACTCCTCCATTTATACCTTCCCTTCTGTTGCTCATCTCTTTCTTCAAAAGAAGTTGTTATGTGTGTCAGCTATATGAAGGAATCATTTCATGTTCTGTTAATGAAAAAAAGTATTTCTTCAAGTTTTTGGAAATGCAGAGAGATGAATTAGTATAACTTTTATCATGTGTGCAAATAATAAATTTTATTAGAAAGTCTTATGCATATTATACCTTTCTCTTTGACGTATTTTACCCAGTTTCTAGACTTTATTATACATAACTAACCTTTAGACATACTTGATGTAATTTGGATATGTTGGCAAATTTAGGATGAATCTTTTCTGTGGGGTGGAGGAAAGTATTGACAATGGATTTCAGGGTGAATGAGAGATAATGATGAAAAGTGAAAAATCTAAATTCTCTTTACAGAAATTCTTCTGTGAAGGAGAATGAAAACATTATACAGACTCATGCTGAATGGAACTGATTCAGAGATTTTACTGACATCTATACTTCTCCTCCTGGTGGCTTCCCTGGTGGCTCAGAGGATAAAGCATCTGCCTGCAAGGCAGGAAAACTCGGTTCAATCCCTGGGTCGGGAAGATCCCTTGGAGAAGGAAATGGCAACCCGCTCAAGTACTATCGCCTGAAGAATCTCGTGGATGGAGGAGTTTGGTAGGCTACAGCCCACGAGATTGCAAAAAATTGGAAACAACTGAGCGATTTCACTTTCATACTTCTCTTCAGCCTATTTTTTATTTCCTAATTTACCATTTTGTGTCCCATATATTCTCTTCTAATAATTATGTTTAAATTTTGGTAACTACAAAAGTTCTTTCTTGCATCCTGACACGCAAGCTATACAAATACAACAGTTATTTTATCTACTCAAAAAATTCTATTATCTCCAATATCTACTAGAACAATATTGCACACATTTTTTTCAGTTTCTTCACTCTGTTCCCATTAGAAAAGGCTAGTATATCTTATCCAGATTTCAGTTCATGCTGAATATTCTTTGAAAAACTGTCCCCAGTTAATTTTACTCCCAGAAGGAAAACAGGTTTTTTTCTTTATTTTAACATTTAGAAATACATTCATGCCTGTCAATCCTTATGTTTGTTGGCTTTCAGTTTCTTTCTTTCTTCTTTTTTCTTGTTTACTTTTCAAAAGAAATTCAATATTTAATATAGAGTGCCATAAATTTTAACTTTTTTACCAAAATTGTAGGTATGTATTCATTATGAAGCATGCATCAATCTTGCAAACTAGGCCCTCAGCAGAGTAAGACTTAAGACCTATTTTCTGTCCATTTCTTATTTTAAAAAAGCTAGTTATTGAGTTACTTTTATCTTTAAAAGTGCCAAAATCCATAAAATATGAAGTCATTATTAATCCCTATATTAAAAAATCAATTGAGTCTCAAAAACGATGCTGAGATAATTCAATGGAAAATAGTCTTTTATACACATAATGTTTAAACAACAGGGTAGTCATTTTAAAAAATTAATTTTCTCTTTAACAAATAATAATAACTTGAAATTGATTATAAACCTAAGTGTAAGATCTAAAATTATACAATTGCTAGAAGAAAACAGCATTTTTGTGATCACGTTAGGCAAAGATTTCTTAGAAAGGACCAAAAAACATAAAACAAGAGTATAAACTGATTAATATTAGAGTTCATGAAAATCAAAAATATTGGTTAACATGCTATGAAAAGTGAAAGTGAAAATGAAGTCAGTCATGTCCGACTCTTTGCATCACTATGGACTGTAGCCTACCACGCTTCTCTGTCCATGGGATTTTCCAGGCAAGAGGACCGGAGTGGGTTGACATGCCCTTCTACAGGGAACCTTCTCGACCCCGGGATCAAACCCAGGTCTCTCGCATTGCGGGCAGACACTTTACTCTCTGAGCCACCAGGGAAGCCCTACCATGCTATAGAAAGAGTGAAAAAAACCAGAGACTGGGAGGCAATATTTGCAAAAAACATGAATGTGAATGTATTAGTCACTCAGTTGTGTCCGACTCTTTGTGACCCCATGGACTGTAGCCCATCGGGCTCCTCTGTCCATGGAACTCTCCAGGCAAGAACACTGGAGTGGGGTGCCATTCCCTTCTCCAGGGGGTCTTCCCGACCCAGGACTGAACCTGCATCTCCTGCATTGCAGGCAGAGTCTTTACCATATGAGCCACCAGGGAAGCAAAATACATAGATTTTCATTTTTTTTTTTTAAATCCAGGATGTGCTCAAACATTCACAACAGTTAAAAAGATAAATTCATTAAAAATGGCTTTATTTAATAACCCTCAAAATTTTTCCCCTCGTGAGATGTTATTGTAATACAGAAGAGAGCATAGTGTAAAGTTACAATTATTATCACAATTGAAGAAGCTCGAGATAGAAAACTAACTAAAATACTCATAAACCCAGAAATGCATCCTTACTAGATGGCTGTGCTGTGCTCAGTCATGCCCAAATCTTTGTGACTCCATGGACTATGGCTCACCAGCTTCCTCTGTCCATGGTATTTTCCAAACAAGAATACTGGGGTGGATTGTCATTTCCTTCTCCAGGGGATCTTTACCACCCCGGGATCAAACCAGTTCTCCTGCATTGGCAGGTGGATTCTTTATCACTGGGCCACCAGGGAAGCCCAGATATATTAAAATATTAAGAAATATTTAGGAATATTTCTAAAAGTACATCACAGAGACTTTTAAATTACTTAACATAGGCACACAAAAATACACATATGGCATTTAAGCACATGAAAAAAACTACATCTTTATCTTTTAGAGGATGCAAATTAAAATTATGATCAGATGTAATTAGTTATCAATCACAATAGATGAAGATTTAAAGATTGATATTGCCAATCATTGGTGATAATGAGGAACATCTAGAACTCTCATACACAGCTGATGAGAGCATAAAATTGTATGGCCATTAGTGAGAGCAGTTTGAAATTTGTTTAAAAGTTAATCTTGCACATAACAAATGCCCTAGCATTTCCATGCTTAGTATTTATACAAGAAGAATAAAAATGTTAATGTATGTGAGAGATTTACTCAAATAATCATATCAGTATTGTTCTTAATGGTCTAAAATTTTTAATGTGTAGTTTTGTTTGAAAATACATTAACATAAGACTTATTTCTGAACGCTAAGAATTGGCTGGAACTGCATAGCTTCTGCCCTTTTTGTTCAGGGAAAAGTCTCTTCCATTGCTCAGTTTTCTCTAGTCTCTACTGTTTCATATTTAGTCTCTTTTGTTTCTGTAATATTTCTGCCCCAATAAGTATTTTAATTATTTAAGATCTGGATGAAAAGCATAATTTTGACATCATGTTCTCTATGTGCCAGGAGACTATTTCAAGAATATGTCTCTATTATCTGATGGCAGGGTTTGGAAAGTGCTGGCAGAGAGTATCAGACTTTCAGCAGAGCTCTGCTCTTGAGCTAACCTCCTTCTTGTCTTCTTTCTTTCTTTCCCTTACACCCCATCCTCTCTTTCTTCTTCTCCTCATTCTTATTCTCTTCTTTGCTTCTTTCTAAGAATTAAAAGTAAACATAAATGTGGAGGGCATAGTAACATGTTTGACTTAAAGAACAAGTTTGGACTTTTTCTAAAAATGTCAATCTGATTTAAACAATGATGACTGATTTTTGTAAAACTGGTACCCATTTATCATTTTTACACAGAAAAGATATATTGCAGATCCAAAGACTTAGCAGAAATATGTTTAAATCACATTGCAATAAAATATTGTAAAATAATATATTTTAAATCTATTTAGAGTTAAGTGAAAAATGTTAGACTTTAACACTAAAATATAATAATTGATACATAATTGGTTTTAAAAATTTAAGGAGTATTAGAGTGAAAATGGTTGAGACTACTGCTCTAGAATCCCCACTCCTTTTTTTTAGTTAATTTATTTATTTTAATTTAAGAATAATTATTTTACAATATTGTGATGATTTTTGCCATACATAACATGAATAGGCCACAAAATATTATTTTTAATAAGGAAGAGGTATCAATTTGTACTTGTTCAAATAAAAGTTGTTTTGTTGTTCAGTGACCAAGTTGTGTCTGACTCTTTGCAAGCCCATGGACTGCAGCACGCCAAGCCTCCCTGTCCCTTACCATCTCCCCGAGTTTGCCCAAGTTCATATCCATTGAATTGGTGAAGCCATCCCACCATCTCATCCTCTGTTGCCCTTTTCTCCTTCTGCCTTCAATCTTTCCCACCATCAGGGTCTTTTCCAATGAGTCAGCTGTTCTCATAAGGTGGCCCAAGTATTGGAGTTTCAGCTTCAGTTTCAGTCCTTTCAAAGAGTATTCAATGTTGATTTCCTTTAAAATTGACTGGTTTGATCTTCTTGCTTTCCAGGGGACTCTCAAGAGTCTTCTCCATCACTACAGTTTAAAAGCACTAATTCTTTGACACTCTGCCTTTGTTGTCAGGCTCTCATATCCATACATGACTACGGAAAACCATAGCCTTGACTATATGGACCTTTGTTGGCAAAGTGATGTCTTTGGTTTTTAATACACTGTCTAGTTTTTTCATAGCTTTCCTGCCAAGAAGCAATGGTCTTCTAATTTCATGGCTGGAGTCACCATTCACAGTGATTGTAGAGCTAAAGAAAAGGAAATCTGTCACTGCTTCCACCTTTTCCCCTACTGTTTGCCATGAACTGATGAGACTGGATGCCATAATCTTAGCATTTTTTAGAAAAATTAATTTATTTTAATTGGAAGCTAATTCTTTACAATATTGTAGTGTTTTTTGCCATAGATTGACATGAATCAGCCATAAGTGTACGTGTGTCCCCCATCTTGAAACCCCTTCCATGTCCTTCCCCATCCCATCCCTCAGGGTCATCCCAGTGCCCGAGTCCTGAGTGCCCTGTCTCATGCATCAAACCTGGACTGGTGATCTATTTCACATATGGTCATATACATGTTTCAGTGCTATTCTCTCAAACCATCCCAACCTCACCTTCTCCCCAGAGTACAAAAGTCTGTTTTTTATATCCGTGTCTCTTTTGCTCTCTTACATATAGGGTCATAGTTACTGTCTTTCTAAATTCCATATATATGCATTAATATACTGTATTGGTGTTTTTCTCTCTGACTTACGTCACTCTGTATCATAGGCTCCAGTTTCATCC
>SJXQ01003511.1:0-20059 GCA_006408695.1 Aepyceros melampus
CTTAGAAAAGCTAGAAAGTAATATGCGTTAGAACATTCAAGGCAAGGTTTAGAGCATGTAAAGACACGCAGTCACTCAAGATGATTCTCATACTTCGCAAAAATTACAAAGGAAAAAGGAAAACAAATAGCAAGGAAAATATGTGTCTTCAAGCCTATGCACTTTCTCCTTACTTGAAATCTGGAATGACTCTTAGGCCTTTGCCTGGGGCCTTTGGACTGAGAATTGTGAAATAATGCCGCTCATTCCTAGAAGCTTTATCTTGTGGTTTCTCAGACAGATCACATGCCAACAGGTGTGGGCAAGCGCAAGCCAAGAACAATCAGACCAAGTGACAGATAATAGCCAGACAGACAAGGACACAACATACTTAAAGGAAATTTGAAAAACTAGAGAGACATAGTTGGGGCTATTTAGTGAAGCCATTGCATATATCAGTGTTTTAAAGTGATCATTGGCTATAAATAAAGAAAATAATGATTCTTGCATTTCTTTAAGTGGTCATTGAGTATATGAAATATATTTAAGTTTTGTCAAAAACAATGGCAAATTTTGAAACATTTTCTGATTTTGGTTCTTGATGGGGAAGCTTCACTTGTCTGGAAAATTCATTTGTAAAAACAGCCTCATTCCTCTCATTACATATGGCTGAAAGGCCATTATATTTAACATTGTGTGTGTGTGTGTGTGTGTGTGTGCTCAGTAGCTCAGTTGTGCCTAACCCTTTGTGGACCCCCTGGACTGCAGCCCACAGGCTCCTCCATCCATTAATTAAATGCTAATGACATGGTCCGTCTTCCCTGGTGGCTCAGTGGTAAAGAATCCGCCTGCCAGTGAAGGAGACACAGGAGACACAGGTTAGATCCCTGGGTTGGGAAGATTCCCTGGAGGAAGAAATGGCAACCCACTCTAGTATTCTTGCCTGGGAAATCCCATGGAAGAGGAGCATGGCAGGCTACAGTTCATGGGGTTGCAAAGAGCTGGACACAACTTACCATACTGAATAACAGCAACAACAAATGACATGGTTAGTGTGTTGTTTGAAGCAATGTTGTGACAACTGTGATGCAGGATCATAACTCTTTACCACTCTATGTGAAAGACAACTAAGGTAGTTAAATTCTTTCAATGCAAGGCAACTAGACAGTGCAGATAACTGAACCTTCAGGAGTTACATGGGATGTGGTGGCAGGTATTATACCGTGCCCTCCTCCAACCTCTTCCCATAAGACCAACTGTGGTCCTGTATTTCATCAAAAATAGAGTCGGGAAAATGTAGAAGAGCAGCAGAGAGAAATGAACCTTGGAAATCTCTGTGCCAGCTACTGGCATTGGCAACCTCCAAGCACTTTGGGGCAGGTCAGTTGCCTATTTGTCGAGGTGCTGATTGAAACTCTGGGACACTGGTTCTATCCCTTAATACAAAGCCAATTTTGAGCCAGGCCATTTAAGACCTTTTTAAAATGGACTCGAAAATAGCATGTGATATCCGGAGGAAAAAAATAAACCATGATTTAGTAAACGAAATGATCCTCGGAGTAAGGATTGCTTTATACGGCGTTCTCCCAGAAATGAAGCGCACAGATGATCGAGTGTGGCCAGGAAAAAAAATCCTTGACGCACCCGTGTGAGTTCCAACCTAAATGGATTTCTCGATGTTCCCACCACAGTGTTTGCTGCCCACCTGCTTTGGGAAGTAGGTGGAGGGAGTCTCAGCAGGTGTGGGAAATAGGAAATCCACTTACCCAAAGATGCGCTGGGAGAAAGTATGAATGTCTATGTCATTTGTGATCATGGTGCTTGGGATTGCCCTTTCAAATTCACTTTGCCATAGGCAGATGGGAAAAATCAAGAACGGTGGATAGGGGTGGCCTAAGACTTGATTTCGGTTTTAGTTGATGATAATGATGATAAGGAAGATATCACAGTAAAACATGCCCCACGGTGATGAGAATTTGCCTTTATGGTGATTGACAATTGAGCCCTGTGCCCTGGTTGGGCCTCGTTCTTTCTACAATAATCTTGACCCTGAATCTTATAAGAAGGAACATTTTGGACATCCCAATATTATACGCCTGGGTTTAAGGGTGATGTTGTCACCTCTTGCTGAGTGTTTCCTCCAGGCCATGTCTTCCTGGTACTGAGCCCTTCACATTTTTATCTCATTTAATCGTCATAGCCAGCCTAATGGAAAGCCTCTAATGCCTTCACATTGGACTTAAAATAGAAACGAAGCTCTATTGCGGGGCCTCAAAGGCTCAGCATGATCTAGTCCCTATCTACTGCTTGTGCTGCTCTGCTTTTTAAATGTATCATTTATTTATTTATTCATTCATTCAAATTTTTGGCCTCCCATGCAGCGTGGGGAATCCTAGCTCCCTAACCAGGGATCAGACACACACCCCCTATTTTGACAGCACAGAGTCTTAACCACCAGGCCACCAGGGAACTCCCTGTCCTGCTCTCTTTTCACTCACTCTGCCACAGTCACACAGGGCTCTGTTTTGTTCTTGGAACACGCAAGCTCACTCTCACTTTTCCATCAGCTGTTCCCTCTGCCTGGACGGCTCTTCTAGACCTCAGCGTGGGTGGCTCCTCTTGTCATTCAGGTCCTGGATTAAATCTCACCTCCCAGGAAAGATTTCTTTGACAACTCCATCTGAAGCATCTACTCAATACCTCTTTCACATCACACTGTTTTATTATCATGACATCTAATATTCCCTGAAAATGTTTGTGTTAATTAATTAAAACTGTCTCTAACAATGTAATATGAGAATTGTTGCTGTTCAATCCTCAGCTGTGTCCGACTCTTTGCGACCTCATGGACTGTAGCACGCCAGGCCTCCCTGTCCATCACCAGCTCCTGGTGATGCCATCCAACCATCTCATCCTCTGTCATCCCCTTCTCCTCCTGCCCTCAATCTTTCCTAGCATCAGGGTCTTTTCCAATGAGTCAGTTCTTCACATCAGGTGGCCAAAGTACTGGAGCTTCAGTTTCAGCATCATGTAATGTAATCTTCCTGAGGATTTGGACCAAACATGTTCTTTATTATTATATTTCCAGATCTTAGAACAGTGTTTAGCACATGGTAGGGATTCAGTCAATGAATGAACTCCAAATTTTGGATCAGGAAGCTGAAGCACAAAGAGGTTAAGGTATCTGTTTTATGCCACACAGCTCCTAAAGTCTCGTGCAGTATCTATTCAGGCTTATTTCCAAAGCCAATTTTTTAAAAACCACCCCGCTTTAAGACACTGATTAAGAGATCTCTTTACAGAAAACCTGGACTCATATAGAGGTAAGAACTGAAGACTAAACTGAGATCCCCAGGAGAGGGATTCCGGTTGTGTTTAATCTACTAACTAAGTTAATTTGTAAACTTATTGAACCACTCTATTGAACCACTTTATTGAACAACTATGCATTAAATAGTGTCCATATTTCTCAAAAAGTGCTGAATTTCAAGACTATGCACTCAGGAGAGAGCAAAGTGGGAAAAATACTTCAATTTTGTTCTAATAATTTTGATCAAGATAGATGCTTTTTTTTTTTTCAGCAGTTTAACTATGAAAAGTGAAGTTTAAATAGACAAACAACGCAGGCTGTTCTAAATATGCTTGATTAAGAAAGTTAAGCATAAGCATAAATATCAAATAAATACTATCACTTTTTGTTATGCTCTCCTGCAAGTGTTTATTTAAAAATATGTAATCCATTTTCACAAAAAGCACACAATTTTGCAGACTTGCATTATATTTTCATCATGTTTTGAATTATGTGTAAGGATAAATATAATTTCTGGGTTCTTGTAAGTCTTATCATAAGCTCTCCTTAAGTTATTTCACATCCTGCAAAGTTTAATTTAAGCACATTAGTTTTATTTGATAGTCTAAAAGGAATGAAATTGGTTTTAAGATAAATTATGCTGCAAATAATAAAAATGCTAATAGGAAATGCTTTCCATAACACTAATGCTATATTTCTTGAGGCTACTGAAGCCCAGTTACTACTATCATTACAGGCAATCTTAGGCTACAGTTGATCAATTTAGGAAAGGAGTTTCGGTGGCCCAAGGGAAAGTACGTGTGTGTGTGTGTGTTGAAGAAGGCAGGACCAGTCCACCTTTTGTGATCCTGCTTTCTCTGATCTCATTACGACGTGAACTTTCCTTCGTTTCCTTTTTCTTTAGTTTGGAATCTTGGGGTGTGACTGACTGTACCAGTGAGTCAGTTACCTTTTTCTTTTTTTGCAACAGAGAGAACTAACAAGATACTGGTGCTAGGAATACTGGGCTTGGGTATCCCAGGGGAACCTCTTCTCCCTAAATGAAGAAGTTGAGGAAGGCTGTTTATTCTCGCTGGGGAAAATGAGGTGGGCTCCTGAGATTCCAAGTGGGAAGTATTATGGGCCTTTTCCTATAAAAATACTGTTACATATTATTTTGATAGAGTAGAAATAATTATGTTGTTAGTAGTCTGTCTCAAATCCATTTTAGGTTAATGCATATTTGTATAGTTGCAAGCTGGTCCAGGAACAAATGAGAAAAGATGTCTAATTCTAAACAGCCAACATATCAACTGCCTCTGGGAAGATAACCCCTTCCTAAGTCAACAGCTGCTTATCGTTCTGAACTTGACACCATTAAGTTTCTAGCTGGTGAACGTTGGTAGCCTTAAAAGTCCTTGACCTCATCTGCTAGGTTGATCTTAGACACACGAACCTCATAAAGAAATGGTACTGAAACAAACAGCATAGATCTCTAAGTTGAATCTCACCTTGTGCTGTCTTTACATAAGATTCACATAAAGGGTGTTTCTGAGCTATTCAAAGGGTGAAGGAAAAAAGATGGAGGGAAGGATGGAAGGAAGAAAGGAAGACAATGCCGGAGGGAAGAAAAGAAAGAGTTGACATGACCTAAAAGTAGCTTTCACATTATTAAACCTGTTCCCTTGCCCTAATTTCCATCCTCACTGAATCCATGGTGAAAGTTGTAAGTGCAATAATGTGAAATGTAACTCATTCATTTATTGTTATTTTTAGACTCCTCTGTGCCTATTTTTTTAAAACATTACTAAGTAGCCAGCAGAGGGTGCTCTTTCCCTAATTTAAGTCTTTCCAAGGAGGACAACCAAAAAGTGAGGTATTGCTTTTTAAGACCAAAAACTGTGAAAAGAGGTGAAGGACCTACAACCTCTCTTCTCTTTCCTCTGCCAAATGTTACAAGATGGAATATATAAAAACGCATAGGAAGTGCAGTCTCTTTTAGCTTTTTTGCTAATAGAAAAATCTAATCTTGATGGTTTCTGTTCTTCAGTGGAGCTAGGATTATCAAGCCTGTTCCTTTCTTGTAAACAGATGATTTTTCAATTTGCTGCATCCTGGGAGCTTCCTGATTCCTGATTCCTCAACCTGTGTATGTGTATTCTTCCCTTCTTCCTATACCATCACTGTCCAATAGAAATATAATACAATCTGCATGCATAATTTAAAATGTTTTCCATAGTCACATTGGAAAAGTAAAATGAAACAGGTGAAATTAATATTAAGTATATTTTATTTATTCCAGTGTATCCAGTTTTAGGGCTTCCCTGGTGGCTTAGAGGTAAAGAATCTGCCTGCCAATGCAAGTGAAAGTGAAAAGTGAAGTCGTTCAGTCGTGTCTGACTCTTTGCAACCCGTGGACTGTAGCCCACCAAGCTCCTCCATCCATGGGATTCTCCAGGCAAGAATACTAGAGTGGGTTTCCATTTCCTTCTCCAGAGATGGGTTCAATCCCTAGGTTGATCCCCTGGAGAAGGAAATGGCAAACTATTCCAGTATTCTTGCCTGGGAAATCCCATGGACAGAAAGAGCTTTAGACCATGGGGTCACAAAAGAGTCAAACATGACTTAGCAACTAGACAACAAAAATCCAGTTTTTATCATTTTAATGTGTAGCTGTTATAAAAATGGGGTTTCCCTTGTAGTTCAGTCAGTAAGGAATCCTCCTGCAATGCAGGGATCCACCTTGAATGCAGAAGACCCGGGTTTGGTTCATGGGTTGGGAAGATCCCCTGGAGAAGGAAATGGCAACCCGCTCCAGTAATCTTGCCTGGAAAATTCCATGTTCGGAGTAGCCTGGTAGGCTACAGTCCACGGGGTCGCAAGACTTGGATGTGACTTAGCAACTAAACCACAGTATGAAAACGTTAACAAGACATTTTTTATTATTTTTTGGTACTGAGTCTTTTAAATCCAGTGTGCATTTTACACTTCTGGCACAATTCAACTTGACCTATTGCTTTCAACTGCTCAATAGTCACATGTGATCAATGGTTACAGTATTGGACAGTCCAGCTCTATACCTTCCCTGTTTCTTTCATCATTTCCCCATCCCTAACAAAGCTGAGCGCCGAAGAATGGATGCTTCTGAACTGCGGTGTTGGAGAAGACTCTTGAGAGTCCCTTGGACTGAAAGGAGATCCAACCTGTCCATTCTAAAAGGGATCAGCCCTGGGATTTCTTTGGAGGGAATGATGCTGAAGCTGAAGCTCCAGTACTTTGGCCACCTCATGCGAAGAGTTGACTCATTGGAAAAGACTCTGATGCTGGGAGGGATTGGGGGCAGGAGGAGAAGGGGACAACCGAGGGTGAGATGGCTGGATGGCATCACTGACTCGATGGACATGAGTTTGAGTGAACTTCGGGAGTTTGTGATGGACAGGGAGGCCTGGCGTGCTGCGACTCATGGGGTCACAAAGAGTCGGAGATGACTGAGCGACTGAACTGAACTGAACTGAACAAAATTAGTAGAAACAGTATATTACAAAACAATGCTATGTCTGCTGGGACTCTTTATGTCTAATTATCTACGAAGGAAACATGACAAATGACTTGTTTGCTTTGAGTGACTGTCGTTTACGCATTCTGAGATCTTTAAATAGAAAGTAAATAATATTTCCTAGCCTGTCATTTTTCAAGCGGCTCTAATTCTATCACAATAGGAGGTGTAGATTTGACTCAAAACCTTCAGTTTTATTTTTCTGAGTGTCTGTTTTCAAATACATAACTACAATCTGTTGTATATTACCTATAAACCAGGGTGTGCATGCTCAGTTACTCAGTTGTGTTCGACTCTTTGTGACCTCATGGACTGTAGCCCACCAGGCTCTTCTGTCCATGGGATTTTCCAGGCAAGAATACTGGAGTGAGTTGCCATTTTCTACTCCTGGGGATCTTCCTGACTCAGGGATTGAACTCACCTCTCCAGCATTGGATTCTTTACCACTGAGTCACCTGGGAGGCCCTCATATACCAAGGACTTGATGCAAATTATTTATCTGGATGATTCACTTAATTGTCACAGTAGCCCTTTGGGTTAGTTCCTATTATTAATATTATTACTTCTATTTTAAAGATGAGGAGGCTAAGGACAGGAAGGGTTAGGGAGTCGTCCCATGTGACCAGCCGGGACATATCAGAGAAAGGATTTCATGCTGGATCTGCAAGACTTCATATCCCAGCTTTTTTAATTTTGTGCTTGGTATTTCCCAAGTTGTGAGTATATTAACTGCAAGTTTAGGTTGTTGGTAGGGCTTCCCAGGTGGCTCAGATGGTAAAGAATCTGCCCACAGTGTGGGAAACCTGGGTTCAATCCCTGGGTCGGGAAGATCCCCTGGAGAAAGGAATGGCTACCCGTTCCAGTGTTCTTGCCTGGAGAATTTGCTCCAGTGTTCTTGCCTGGAGAATTCCATGGACAGAGGAGCCTAATGGGCTATAGTCCATGGGGTTGCAAAAAGCCAGACTTGACCAAGTGACTAACACATTAGGATGCTGATAAAGAGTAGAATTCTACAGATGGAAGTAATCCTAGAGTTCCTACAATCAGTTTTCTGTTTTATAGGGAACACACTCATACACATCTCAAGAACCCAAACCTGAGGCTGAGGGAAACTGAGTCATTTCTCCTTTGACTATTCAGGTCTGGAATCCAGGCTTTCTGACTCCAAGCCCAGTGCTCTTTCCTCGGATTAAAATATCTCCAGAGTTAGACCCCAGTCTATAGGACCATTAGCCATCCTCTCTCAAAAGGAGGCAAGAGGTTTCAAATTCTTGTCAGGATGAAACAGCACTGACATCAGAAGGTTTGTCTGAGGTCATTTGTCTCATGGTGACTTTCATTTGGCCTTGGTCTTTATTTAGCACTTCAGTTTTATGCTCAGTGACAAGTTTGGCCATGTCAGAGGACCATCCAAAGGTCAGCAAGCTGGCTGCTGGCGATGGGATGCTCCCTCAGAAGCCAAAGTCTATTACTGTGCCGTGGAAATCCCCAGCTCACCTCTGCAGGACGATTGCGTCTTCTCTCTGGAAGTTGTGGGCATTGCAGGCTTCTGCACCCTGCCCTCTGGGAGCCTGATGCTGGCCATTCAGCACTTCATACTGTGGGGACCTGGGTCACGGCAGGTCGAAGGCTCGCTGGTGTTCTGAGCATCCTCTGATTCGCTTTCATTTTCCTGTCGGGGGTTGTGCTCTAGAGGAGAAAAACTATTTTTGAATTGGTTAATCGTGCTATTTTTTTCCTTCTCTGATTTGAGTACAAATCTCCCCGACATCTTGCCTAAGGCTCATGATAATGCCCAGATAGCTTTTATTTCCAAGTAATAGCTCATGCCAACATCTGTAAATAGGCTTCCTCTAATCTTAGATGTATGACACATTTTTCATATTAAACAGAATGTTGAAGTATTCCTACCATGATAACTTTTCAGCTAATCTTGAATTTGTTCCAAGAACAATGATACTGTTCAAGGCTAGACATATCCCCTCCATCACCTGCTTAATAAGATAATTTTCTTTATCTATAAAAAGGGAGGATATGGGTTTAAGTTTCAGCTGTGCCACTTAGCAGCAGTGACCTTGAGCACATCGAATGACCTCTATGAATTCAGTTCCTTTACTGGGTATACCAGGTATTTGAGAATGACGATAGTTACCTTCCTTATAGGATTAAGGTGAAGAGCAAATGACACATATGAATGGGCTTTGTAAAGCATAAACTATTCAGATCTTCAGTTCAATTCAGTTACTCAGTCATGTCTGACTCTTTGTGACCCCATGGACTGCAGCACGCCAGGCTTCCCTGTCCATCACCAACTCCCGGAGCTTACTCAAACTCATGTCCATTGAGTCAGTGATGCCATCCAACCATCTCATCCTCTATCCTCCCCTTCACCTCCTGCCTTCAATCTTTCCCAGCATCAGGGTCTTTCCCAGTAGGTCAGTTCTTCGCTTCAGGTGGCCAAAGTACTGGAGCTTCAGCTTCAGCGTCAGTCCTTCCAATGAATATTCAGGACTGATCTCCTTTAGGATGGACTAGTTGGATCTCCTTGTAGTCCAAGGGACCCTCAAGAGTCTTTTCCAACACCATAGTTCAAAAGCATCAATTTTTCAGCACTCAGCTTTCTTTATAGTCCGACTCTCCTATCCATACATGACCACTGAAAAAACCAAAGCTTTGACTAGACGGACCTTTGTTGGCAAAGTAATGTCTCTGCTTTTTAATACACTGGCTAGGTTGGTGAAAGCTTTTCTTCCAAGGAGCAAGGGTCTTTTAATTTCATGGCTGCAATCACCATCTGCAGTGATTTTGGAGCCCCCTCAAAAATAAAGTCTGTTGCTGTTTCCATTGTTTCCCCATCTATTTCCCATGAAGTGATGGGACCGGATACCATGATCTTGGTTTTCTGAATGTTGAATATTAAGCCAATTTTTTCACTCTCCTCTTTCACTTTCATTCAAACCTTAGCTTATGACATATTATCACCTATCTGTGAACAGATGCATGCATATATAGTTATATATAGATGTGATTGTTTCTATGCCATGATATAGACTTGGATCAGTCTCAGTCATAGTTATCACGCTAGAGCAGTGGTTCTCAACTAGGGCAAAGTTTGTATCTCAGGAGTCTAGCAATGCCCGAAAGTGAAAGGGAAGTTGCACAGTTGTGTCTGACTCTTTGTGACCCCATGGACACGGGGTCTATAGCCTGCCAGGCTCCTCCATCCATGGAATTCTCCAGGCAACAATACTGGAATAGGTTGCCATTTCCTTCTCCAGGGGATCTTCCCAACCCAAGGATTGAACCAGTATCTTCCGCATTGCAGGCAGACTCTTTACCCTCTGAGTCACAAAAGAAACTCTGCAATGTCTAGAGATCTTTTATTTTTTTTAAGAGGGTATTAAATCTTTTATTGATTACACATGATAATGGATGATACACAAGCTTCATTCCCATCTATAACTTTATCTGGTACCATAATTCAGTTTAGATATATTGCATAGGATGTGCCAACAATCATTAATAACTAAAAAAATAAAAAAAAAACTCCATGACTTTGCACAGGTGACCCTTTTTAATGGTGAACTCCAGGTCACAACATAGTAACTGTCAGTTCAACTACATCAAGGTTCTGAAGACAACAGCTTCTCCACCAAGCAGGTTGTAAATAAATTTCAAAGGGAACCTGGCATCACCCTGAAGGAATTCTAACTTCACACTGTTGGGGTAGTTTACCAAAATGGCTTCAGAGTAGACTAACTTTACACAGCACATTAAAAAAAAAAAAAGACATTTATTCAGCGTCATGATCAGACTATTACATTTAGCAATCAACAGATGGGTGCAAAAAAAAAATTTACATTAAAACCCTTTGTTGGAATGCTTTACACTTTCCACTGAACAGAAACTAAAATAACGTGTTATACAATTAGTCACAAGTACAGTCCTCCAGTTTTTTGCCCATACACATGAGTATTGTCTAAAACATGTCTTCTTTGTAGCAGCTAGGCCCTGCCACCACTGTGCTTGGCTGAGTTCACAAATCTGTTGTAACCTGTAGCTTCCCTGTCACTTCTCTGGCTCTCCTCTTGTGCTAAGCTTTGTTTCCTGGTAGTAATTAAAACCTTCTGCCACTGCCATAGCTACTCTGCTGCTGGAGCCACCATAGCCACCTTGGTTTCGTGGTTTGGCAAAGTATTGGCCTCCACCACCATAGGGGCCAGAACTTCTTCCTCCAAAGTTTCCTCCTTTCACAGGTCCAAAACTTGAAGATTGATTGCTGTAATTGCCAAAATCATTGTAGCTTCCACCACCTCCAAAATTGCTTCCACTACCACCGCCAAAGCCGCCTCCGCCTCCACCGTTGTTATAGCTGTCATAGCTGCCACTCCCGTCATGGCCACTGCCCTGGTTTCCATAACCCTGTCCACCACTTCCATAGCCTCTGCTTCCTCCAGAGTAACCAGGGCCGCCTCCTCCATAACCACCGTCATTACCAAATCCATTATATCCATCCCCACTGCCACCATATCTGCCTCCACCACGGCTGCCACCAAAGCCACCTCAACCACTGAAGTTTCCTCCACGACCAAAGTTGTCATTCCCACCAAAACCATCTCCACGACCGCCACCAAAGTTTCCAGAACCACTTCGACCTCTCTGGCTGGATGAAGCATTAGCCATCTCTTGCTTAGACAGGGTTTTTCTCATTCACAGTTTGGTATTTCTGAATGACAATCTTGTCTATGGAGTCATGGTCATCAAAATTTACAAAAGCAAAGCCTCTCTTCTTGCCACTGCCTCGATCAGTCATGATTTCAATTACTTCAATTTTCCCATACTGTTGAAAATAATCTCTCAGGTGATGTTCTTCAGTGTCTTCTTTAAGCCACCAACAAAAATCTTTTTCACAGTTAAGTGGGCACCAGGTCTTTGAGAATCATCTCTCGAGACGGCCCTCTTTGGTTCCACAACTCTTCCGTCCACCTTGTGTGGCCTTGCATTCATGGCCGAATCCACCTCCTCCACCGTGGCGTATGTGACAAACCCGAAGCCTCTGGAGCGCTTGGTGTTTGGATCCCTCATTACCACACAGTCTGTGAGCGTTTCCCATTGCTCAAAATGGCTCCTCAGACTCTCAATGGTTGTTTCAAAGCTCAATCCTCCAATAAGAGCTTCCGCAGCTGTTCGGGCTCTTTGGGAGACTCTGATTTAGACATGACGGCAGTGGAGGCGGGGAAGACTTCAAGGATGCTTTCTTGGCGGCTTCCACGGGCAGAAAACTCTTTTATTTTATTAAAAAATCATCGAGTCTTAGTTGTGGCAGGAGGGATCTTTGGTTGCGGCATGTGAACTCTTAGTTGCAGCATGTGGGATCTAGTTCCTTGATCAGGAATTGAATCCCGGCCCCCTGCATGGGGAGCTTGAACTCTTAGCCACTGGACCACCAGGGAAGTCCATGGAGATATCTTAGAGTGTCACATGAGGGAGATGGTGTGAAATCTAGTAGCAGAGGCCTGAGACTCATCCAAACATTCTACCATGCACAGGGTAACTCCCATCCAAGACTTTTCTGTCTGAGAAAACTTCCTTTAGGGCATTACTTCTCAGACTTTAGCATCCATCAGTGTCACCAGGGAAGCTTGTTAAAACACAAATTGCTCTTTTAACTCCATCCCTACATTTTCTGATTCAAAGGTCCAGGGTGGGGTCCAAGAATTTGCATTTCTAAGATGGTCCCAGGTGATGTGGTCCAGGAACCACATTCTGAGAACCACTGCCGGAGACAATTCCATCCATCTGCATCAGTTGATTTCAGAGCCCGCTTTGCTTAGCCTACCGAGCAAGCTAGTATTTTTACGTGTTAAATGGCACCTAACTGGGACTTCCCTGGTGGTTAAGAATCTGCCTTGCAATCCTAAGGGCACAGGTTCGATCCCTGGTCAGGGAATGAAGATCCCACATGTGGTGGAGCAACTAAGCCCACACGCCCCAATACTGGGTCCTTGGGCCACAACTAGAGTGTCCATGTGTTGCAATGAAAGATCCCACATGACCTGACAAAGATCCCACAGGGTGCAACTAAGACCCGATACAGTCAAATAAATAAATAAATATTTTAAAAAACATGGTACAAAATTTGTACCAGCTAGTGGAAGAGTCTGACACCAGGTCTAAATCCCTCGTGTGATTGCCTTTATGTAATTGGAAGCTTTGACAAAGCTTTGCCTGGTGGGCCTCGTGGAGGGAAGCGGCCCTGTGCACTCCAGACTTGGTACATTGCAGTTTTCCAGAGAGAATGGCCTGCAAGGACTCAGGTGCCCCCACTCTTGCCTGATCATAGACTTAGCTCCTTCCAAGCTATGTCTTATAAGCTCCTTGGTTGCTTCCAAGCTGATGCCTCTCTACTGAGAGCCTTGGCTAAGATACTTCTCCCCCGACTCATGTCTCCATTTCTAATCCTCTCCCTTCCCTGTTTCCCCAGGCTGTGGGGTCCATAAAGGGGGAGGAGCCTTTGGTTTACAGCTCCTTTTGCTTGTGGATTGGTTTCTCTGACTGACCTGTGCTGCTTTAAAAAATTTTTTATTTTATATTGGAGTATAGGCAACTCAGGCTTCCCTGGTTGCTCAGTGGTAAAGAATCTGCCTGCCAATGCAGGAGACACAGTTTTGATCCCTGGATCAGGAAGAACCCCTTCCCATGGAGAAGGAAATGGCCACCCACTCCAGTATTCTTGCCTGGGAAGTCCCATGGACAGAGGAGCCTGGTGGGCTACAGTCCATGGGGTGGCAAGAGTCAGATGTGACTGAGTGCCTAAACGACAATAACAGCTGATTCACAACCTTGTGACAGCCCAGGTGCACAGCAGAGTGACTCAGCCGTACGTACACATGTGTCCATTTCCCCCTAAACTCCCCTCCCATCCAGGCTGCCACATAACATAGAGCAGAGTTCCCTCTGCTATACCGTAGGGCCTTGTTGGCTATCCATTTTAAATACAGCAGCATGTGCATGTTGATCGAAACTTCCTATTTCTACCCCCTTACCCCACTGGCCGGCCGCCCGCCCTGATACTTGACCCTCTGGCAACCATAAGTTCCTTCTCTAAGTCTGCTCACAAGTGCTCACGTGTGCTCTTCTGTGAGGGAAAATGGAAGAGAGAAGAAACTGGAGCCCTTCTTTTTTGCCTCTTCCTTGCACTATTATACGGGCTCCCGGGTGGCTCAGTGGTAAAGACCCCTCTTGTCAATGCAGGAAACGCAGGAGTCGCCAGTTCAATCCATGGGTCGGGAAGACGCCCTGGAGAAGGGGATGACGACCCACTCCAGTATTCTTGCCTGGATAATTCCAGGGACAGAGGATAGAGTCCATAGGGCCACAAAGAGTCAGACACGACTGAGCACACACACACATACACTATTGTGTAAGTGAATAAAGTCTTGATTATCACTCTCAGTTGGATGCATTGTCCTCATTAACCTCCTTGAAACCTGATTATCTGACAGTAAGTATTGAGTAGTATTAGGTATATTCCTCAGAGAAGGCAATGGCACCCCACTCCAGTACTCTTGCCTGGAAAATCCCATGGACGGAGGAGCCTGGTGGGCTGCAGTTCATGGGGCTGCAGTTCATGGATTCGGATATGACTAAGCGACTTCACTTTCACTTTTCACTTTCATGCACTGGAGAAGGAAATGGCAACCCACTCCAGTGTTCTTGCCTGGAGAATCCCAGGGACGGTGGAGCCTGGTGGGCTGTCATCTGTGGGGTTGCACAGAGTCAGACACAACTGAAGCGACAGGAACAACAAGTATTTTCCTATACCTGTAGTCGCCTCTCAACCTATGTGCTGTCAATACAAATGTGGTGGTGAAAACTATCTGGTGTCAGTGATTACTCCAGAGCAGTGATTCTCAACCTTGGCTGTATGTTGGCATTGCCCTACCCAGGGGTCTTATTAAAATGCAGTTTCTAATTCATTAGATCTGAGGTGGAGCTGGAGAGTCTTCATTTCTTCAAAACTCTGAGATGATGTCAACTCTGCTTGTCCAGGGCCCACACTTTAAGTGGCAAGACTAATGTTTCAAGGAACTAACAATTTCACTAAGAAAATTAGAATAAATACACAGAACCGCAAAACAGTTAAAGTGATACCACTCAGTGGTGTCAGCTGTTTCTAAGATCGAAAAAATGAGGTGGATTATAAGACGCAGTGGTGCTCAACCCAGGGTGCCTTGAGGAGTTTATAACTTTTAGTAAAGAAACATATTGTTGGAAGCAGTTGTTTAGGGTGAGATGCAAACTGAATCAGGAGTTGAAATATCATAGTTCCAGATTAGTAATTGACATTCTGAACTCTGGGTTCTTAGAGAAGCTCATGTCTACCAGCTTGATTCTGTCGGTTAAGAAGTGGGGATGAAAACACATACTACACTCTGCCCAGTTAATATGAACATGGCCCACCACAGGCAGAAATCACAGCCCTGGGTTTCTCAGGGAAGGATCCAGATTCTGAAGAGGGAGGATCTCTAGACAGGGGGCATTTTTACAAAGAAATGATGGAGCAGTCAAAAGGTACAAACCTTCAGTTCTAAGAGAATAAGTTCTTGGGAGGTAACATAGAGCATGATGAATATAGTTAATGACACTATTATATATTTGAAAGTCTCTAAGAGAATAGATCTTAAAAATTCTTAATGTATTGATACAGCCATATGGAGAGCAATATGGATATTCTTTAAAACACTGGGACTAAAACCACCATATGACCCACTACAATCCCACTATATATCTCAAGGAACTCATAATTGAAAAAGACACATGGACCCCAATACTCATTGCAGCAATATGTACAATGACGAGGACACGGAAGAAACCTAGATGTCCATCCATGGATGAATGGATAAAGAAGCTGTGGTACATACATATAATGGAACATTACTCAGCCATAAAAAAGAATGATTTGAGTCCATTCTAATGAGGTAAATGAAACTAGAGCCTATTACACAGAGAAGAAAGTCAGAAAGAGAAAAACAAATCCTGTATATTAATGCTTTTGCAGAATATAGAAAGATGGTATTGATGAACCTATGTACAGGGCAGCAGTGGAAACACAGACATAGTGAAGGGACTTGTGGAGACAGTGGGGGAAGGAGAGGGTAGGATGAATTGGGAGAGTAACACTGAAACATAGACATTACCGTACGTAAAATAGACTGCCAGTGGAAAACTGCTGTGTGATGTGGGGAGCTCAGACCAGTGCTCTGTGACAGCTTAGAGGGGTGGGACGGGGTGGGAGGGAAGCTCAAGAAGGAGGGGACACATGTATACCTACGAGTGATTCATGCTGATGCGTGGCAGAAACCAACACAGTGTTGTCAAGGAATTATCTTCCAATTAAAAATAAGTAATTTTTTTTAAAGTATCTTAAAAAATTCTTAAAGTAAGAAAGCAAATATGTAACCATGTAAGGTGATGGATGTTAACTAAACTAACTGTGGTGAGCATTTCACACACATACATCAAATCATCATGCTGTATACTTTAATACAACATTGCATGTCAATTGTATTTCAGTAAAACTAAGCAAACAAAGAAATGGTGAATCCACTGGTCATGTATGGATGTGAGAGTTGGACTGTGAAGAAGGCTGAGCGCCAAAGAATTGATGTTTTTGAACTGTGGTGTTGGAGAAGACTCTTGAGAGTCCCTTGGACTGCAAGGAGATCCAACCAGTCCATTCTGAAGATCAGCCCTGGGATTTCTTTGGAGGGAATGATGCTAAAGCTGAAACTCCAGTACTTTGGGCACCTCATGTGAAGAGTTGACTCATTGGAAAAGACTCTAATGCTGGAAGGGATTGGGGGCAGGAGCAGAAGGGGACGACAGAGGGTGAGATGGCTGGATGGCATCACTGACTCGATGGACATGAGTTTGAGTGAACTCCGGGAGTTGGTGATGGACAGGGAGGCCTGGTGTGCTGCGATTCATGGGGTCGCAAAGAGTCGGACATGACTGAGCGACTGAACTGAACTGAACTCAATATATACATATATACTATATATGGAGAAGGCAATGGCACACCACTCCAGTACTCTTACCTGGAAAATCTCATGGATGGAGGAACCTGGTGGGCTGCAGTCCATGGGGTGGCTAAAGAGTCAGACATGACTGAGCAATTTCACTTTCACTTTTCACTTTCATGCATTAGAGAAGGAAATGGCAACTTACTCCAGTGTTCTTGCCTGGAGAATCCAAGGGATGGGGGAGCCTGGTGGGCGCCGTCTATGGGGTCGCACAGAGTTGGACACGACTGAAGCGACTTAGCAGCAGCAGCATATATACTATGCTTTGACAACACTTAAAAGTTTGTCCTTGGTTTCAAATGAGAAACTATAAGGGAAAACACCATTCAGTTATTTATTCATGCCAACTATGCATTAGATGCCTACTCTTGGCTCCAAATTAGACTAGGTTCTGGGGAATACATCAGTGAAAAAAGGGTATAGTCCTTGACCTCATAGAGCTTGGAGTCCAGTCGTGAAAACAAACACCAGAGAGGAAATAATAGTAAAGTTGGGCGAGTGTTATGACCGAGGAAGCACAGATTACTGGTGGAGCTCATAGCAGGTTCATGTCCTTCATCTGAGGGGCAGGGAGGACCTCCGTAAGAATGTAATATTCAAGGTGAGATTTGAAGGCCAGGGCTCCAGGCAGAAGGAGGATACGTCCAAAGGCCTAGCAGTGAAAGAGAATAGTAACCAGAAGGAATGTTTGAGTATGGCTGGAGCATGCAGAGAGGAGGAGAGTGTGGATCCTTGTGAGGTTGGATAGGTGCTGTATTCAGGACACAGTTGGTTACAGGTGGTAGAAGCCCAACTTTCAGTAAAAGTGAGAGTCACTCAGTTATGTCCGACTCTGCAGCCCCATGGACTGCAGCTGGACAGATTCCTCTGTCCATGAAATTCTCCAGGCAAGAATGCTGGAGTGGGTAGCCATTCCCTTTTCCAGGGGATCTTTCCAACCCAGGGACTGAACCCACATATCCTGCATTGCAGGCAGATTCTGTATTATCTGAGTCACCAGGGAAGCTCCCATCTGGTAGAGCTGAAGTATATGAAGGAAATTGTTGGCTGGTTGAAGTCCATGAGTGGAGCTGGTCTCAAAGTGAGTGAAATGAGATCATCAGGTCTCATTTCACTTCTGGAGTGTGTTTCTGGGCCCTCTTCCAAGGGATCTTCCCCACCCAGGGATCAACACCTCATTTCCTTCTTCTCAGGTGGATTCTTTACCAGAGTCACCGGGAAGTCCCGCGTTCCGGTCTTACTGTCCTCCATTTCAGAGGCACATCCTTCACGTGGATGGGAAATGGAAGGGCATGATTAGAGACAGCTCAAGATTAACAGATCCCAGTGCAGCTACTACAAAGGAAATTAGGTCTCCTTTCTTCTAGAATATGTATAAAATCTCAGATGAGAACGCTGATTGCATCATGTATTAATGCCATTCCAGCCTATGTTTAAAGTCACTCAGTCGTGTCTAACTCTTTGTGATCCCATGGACTGTAGCCTACCATGCTCCTCCGTCTGTGGGATTCTCCAGGCAAAATAATGGAGTGGGTTGCCATTTCCTTCTCCAGGAGATCTTCCCAACACAGAGATTGAACCCAGGTCTCCCACATTGCAGGCCAACGCTTTACCATCTGAGCCACCAGAGGTAACAGGCAAATTTCGTCTTGGAATATGGAATGAAGCAGGGCAAAGACTAAATAGAGTTTTGCCAAAAGAAAGCACTGGTCATAGCAAACACCCTCTTCCAACAACACAAGACAAGACTACACATGGACATCACCAGATGGTCAACACCAAAGTCAGATTGATTATATTCTTTGCAGCCAAAGAGGGAGAAGCTCTATACAGTCAGCAAAAACAAGACCAGGAGCTGACTGTGGCTCAGATCATGAACTCCTTATTGCCAAATTCAGACTTAAATTGAAGAAAGCAGGGAAAACCACTAACCATTCAGGTATGACATAAATCAAATCCCTTATGATTATACAGTGGAAGTGAGAAATAGATTTAAGGGACTAGATCTGATAGATAGAGCACCTGATGAACTATGGATAGAGGTTCGTGACATTGTACAGGAGACAGGGATCAAGACTATCCCATGGAAAACAAACGCAAAAAAGCAAAATGGCTGTCTGAGGAAGGCTTACAAATAGCTGTAAAAAAAAAAAAAGAGAGAGAGAAGTGAAAAGCAAAGGAGAAAAGGAAAGATATAAGCATCTGAATGCAGAGTTCCAAAGAATAGCAAGAAGAGATAAGAAAGCCGTCCTCAGTGATCAATGCAAAGAAAGAGGAAAAGAACAGAATGGGAAAGACTAGAGATCTCTTCAAGAAGATTAGAAATAGCAAGGGAATATATCATGCAAAGATGGGCTCAATAAAGGACAGAAATGGTATGGACCTAATAGAAGCAGAAGATATTAAGAAGAGGTGGCAAGAATACACAGAAGAACTGTACAAAAAAGATCTTCATGGCCCAGATAATCATTATGGTGCGATCACTCACCTAGAGCCAGATGTCCTGGAATGTGTAGTCAAGTGGGCCTTAGAAAGCATCACCACAAACAAAGCTAATGGAGGTGATGGAATTCCAGTTGAGCTATTTCAAATCCTGAAAAATGATGCTGTGAAAGTGCTGCACTCAATATGCCAGCAAATTTGGAAAACTCAGCAGTGGCCACAGGACTGGAAAAGGTCAGTTTTCATTCCACTCCCAAAGAAAGGCAATGCCAAAGAATGCTTAAACTACCGCACAATTGCACTCATCTCACACGCTAGTAAAGGAATGCTCAAAGTAATTCTCCAAGCCAGGCTTCAGCAATATGTGAAACTGTGAACTTCCTGATGTTCAAGCTGGTTTTAGAAAAGGCAGAGGAACCAGAGATCAAATGCCTGGATCCTGGAAAAAGCAAGAGAGTTCCAGAAAAACATCTATTTCTGCTTTATTGACTATGCCAAAGCCTTTGACTGTGTAGATCACAATAAACTGTGGAAAATTCTGAAAGAGATGGGAATACAAGACCACCTAACCTGCCTCTTGAGAAATTTGTATGCAGGTCAGGAAGCAACAGTTAGAACTGGACATGGAACAACAGACTGGTTCCAAATAGGAAAAGGAGTATGTCAAGGCTGTATATTGTCACCCTGCTTATTTAACTTCTATGCAGA
>SJXQ01003511.1:21571-47142 GCA_006408695.1 Aepyceros melampus
TTTTTTTTTTTTGGGCTCCAAAATCACTGCAGATGGTGATTGCAGCCATGAAATTAAAAGATGCTTACTCCTTGGAAGGAAAGTTATGACCAACCTAGATAGCATATTTAAAAGCAGAGACATTACTTTGCTGACTAAGGTCCGTCTAGTCAAGGCTCTGGTTTTTCCTGTCGTCATGTATGGATGTGAGAGTTGGACTGTGAAGAAGGCTGAGTGCCGAAGAATTGATGCTTTTGAAGTGTGGTGTTGGAGAAGACTCTTGAGAGTCCCTTGGACTGCAAGGAGATCCAACCAGTCCATTCTAAAGGAGATCAGTCCTGGGTGTTCTTTGGAAGGAATGATGCTAAAGCTGAAACTCCAATACTTTGGCCACCTCATGCGAAAAGTTGACTCATTGGAAAAATCTCTCTGATGCTGGGAGGGATTGGGGGCAGGAGGAGAAGGGGACGACAGAGGATGAGATGGCTGGATGGCATCAGCAACTCGATGAACATGGGTTTGGGTGAACTCCAGGAGTTGGTGATGGACAGGGAGGCCTGGAATGCTGCAATTCATGGGGTCATAAAAAGTCAGACACGACTGAGCGACAGAACTGAACTGAACTTAACTTAGTGAGATGCCTTCTTAGAAAAATCAGTCCAGTGGATCCTTAGTGTTCATTTTTCTCTCTTTTCTCATTCTAAGATAACCAGACAAGTTCAGTGTGCAAGTTCCTGGGAGATATGTATTGATTGTTCATCCAGAAGTGTCATGGCAATTCCAACAGTATTCTGTTGTGATTTTGAGCAGTCTTTTATCAATCGATCACTTTTTAACTGAAAATCAAATGTATAAAGGTACAGTACTGGGAGCCATGGAGAAAAAGAAGTTAAATATATATTCTTGATTTCCAGAATAGCTAAAACAAAGTGTTAAATATTGGTTTAAGAATAAGTACCAATATAAAATATCATTTAAAATGACAAAGTTAGTTGCAAATGTGAAATTAAGTTGTTACAGTTTATGTTTAGTGGGGTTGAGGTCAAGGAGGACATGGTTGTCAAGGAAGACATGGTTCCTTTGGGAAAGGAGTCTATGAGAGAGCAGTAACTCATTTTCTAAATTAGCTGAGAAATGGCAAGGGCTAAAAAACCAATGACAGAAAAATTAAAAAAACTTATAGTGGCAGAATAGAAACTAATCAATATATAAAAATATAGTTAACCTTTCAGAACTGATTATTCTGTTGAAAGGGAAGTTTAAATAGCCTGTTTCAAAAGATGCCTAGACTATTAACAGATTAATGTCACAGAAAAGAACATGGAACATGATCTAGAAAAATTAGTGAAGATTAGCAAATTCTTAAAACATAGGAGTCAGAAAGGCCAGCAGGACTAGAATTCTGATGTTAATATCAACAGTAGGGGTTTGAAAATAACTTTTTAAAGTCTCAGCTTCCTCAGCTATAAAATGGGGAGTTTCATAGATTAACAAGTAATCTTTATAGATTACTGTGAAGGTTAAGTAATATGCATGCTTAGGGATTGAGGCTTTCCTAGTGGCTCAGATGGTAAAGAATGCACCTGCAGTGTGGGAGATCTGGGTTTGATCCCTGGGTTGGGAAGATCCCCTGGAGGAGGGCATGACAACCCACTCTAGTATTCTTGCTTGGTGAGTCCCCATGGACAGAGGAGCCTGGTGGGCTACAGTCCATGGGGTTGCAAAAAGTTGGACACAACTGAGTGAAGGGGATGGCAGAGGATGAGATGGTTGGATGGCATCACCGAATCGATGGACATGAGTTTGGGTAAACTCTGGGAGTTGGTGATGGACAGGGAGGCCTGGTGTGCTATGATTCACTGGGTCACAAAGAGTCGGAGACGACTGAGCAACTGAACTGAACTGAACTGAGCGATTGAGTACCACACAGCATAGAATAAGCTTAGGGCTTAGCACAGTGCCTAGTTCATAGTAAAACCCTCAAATAAATGGTAACCATTATAAAGTTCATATAACCAAAGCTTAGAAAAAATAGAAGGGGTTTAAAACACAATAATATTATTTTAAAAAATTTGCACTATTTTCTCTAATTTTTAAATCAGAATTGTTCTTATATCAGGTTATGAAAACCCAGGCACTTTGGTTAGCTGATGCAGTTTTTAAAAATGATTGGGGAACTTCCCTGTTGATCTAGTCTCTACGACTCTGTGCTCTCAATGCAGGGCCTGGGTTCAGTCCCTGGTCAGAGCACTAGTTCCCACAGGCTGCAAATGAGTCTGCAGGCTGCAACTAAAGATCTCACATACCATAGCTAAAGATTCCACATAACTAAAAAAAAGATCTTTCATGCTGCAACTTTAGACTTGACACAGCCACATAATTAGATAAATAAATACTAAAAAGAATTTTAAAATATAGAAATTATATCATTTTTCTTGACCACAAGGGTATGAAACCAGAACTTGGTTACAGAAAGAAAAGTGGGAAGAAAATGTAAACACTTGGAGACTATACAACATGCTACTAAAAAGCCAATGGAGCAATGAAGGAATGAAAGAAAATCAGAAAGTACCTCAGAAACAATGAAAACAAAAACATTAAAGGAATTTGAAAGAGCAAGCGAAGTTCAAAGTCAGCAGAAGGCAGGGAATAATTAACATTAGAGAAGAAATAAAGAGAGACAAAACCAAACAGAAAAAAATCAATGAAATCAAGAGCCTTTCTTTGAAAAGATAAAATTGATAAGCCTTTAACTAGGCTTATCAAGACAAAAAAGAGATCAAAATAAACAAAATAAGAAGTGAAAAGAGGAAAAATTACAACTGATATTATAGAGATGCAAAAAAAATAAGAGAATAAAGTTACATGCCAACAAATTGGACATTTTAGAAAAAAGGGATAAATTTCTCAAAACATGCAGTCTTTTAATACTGAAGAAGGAAGAACTAGATAACCTGAACAGGTTGATTACTGTAGTGAAATTGGATTAGTAATCAAAAAACTCCCAGCAAAGAAAAGTTCAGAACTAGATGACTTTACAGAAGAATTCTACAAACAGATAAAGAAGAGCTAAATACTTATTTGCAAATTTTCCAAAAATTGAAGAGGAGGGAACATTTTCAAATTCATTCTATGAGGCTGCTATTGGGTGCAGTGTGCTCAGTCTTTCAGTTGTGTCCAAATCTTGCAACCCCATGAACCACAGCCTGCCAGGCTCCTCTGTCCATGGAGTTTTCCAGGCAAGAATAATGGAGTGGGTTGCCACTTCCCACTCCAAGCTATCTTCCCAACCCAGACACTGAACCTGCATCTCCTGTGTCTGTTGCATTGGCAGGCAAATACTTTACCACTGAGCCACCTGGGAAGGCCTGAGGCCGTTATTACCCTGATACCAAAACTAGGCAAAGACTCTACAATAAAAGAAAGTTATAGGCCAGTATCCTCAGTGAATATGTATGCAAAATCCTCAACAAAATCTTCAGCAAGCCAAATTCAGCAATTTTTAAAAAGGATTATACAGTGTGATCAAGGGAGTTTTATTTCTGTGATCCAAGGATGGTTCAATATTGTAAATCAGTGTGATACAGACCTTAACAAAAGGAAGGATACAAATCACATGACCATCTCTCTAGATTCAGTAAAAGTATTTGACAATATTCAACATCCATTTGTGATAAAAACTCTCACCAGCATTGGTACAGAGGGAACATATCTCAATATAATAAAGGCCATTTATGACATATTCACAGCTAACATCAAATTTATCAATGAAAAGCTGGAAGTTTTCCTCTAAAATGAAGAAAAAGAGAAGAGTGTCTACTTTTGCTATTTCTATTTAGCATAGTATTAGAAGCTCTAGCCACAGCAATCAGAAAATGAAAAGAAAGAAAAGGCTTTCAATTGGAAGGGGAGAAGTAATGAAGTAATATATCACTATTGACAGATGACGTCATAACCCTAAATTCTCCATTAAAAGCATCTTAGAACTAATCAAGGAATTCAGTGAAGTTGAAGGATACAAGATTAATATACAGAAATCTGTTGCTTTTCTATATACTAATAATGAGTTAATAGGAAGAGAAACCAAGAAAACTATCTCATTTAAAATCACAACAAAAAGGATAAAATACCTAGGAATTAACTTCACCAGGGAGGTGAAGGTCCTATACTCTGAAAACTATAAAACACTGATGAAAGAAATTAAAGAGACACAAACAGATGTAAAAATATTTCTTGTTTATGTATTGGAAGAATTAATATTGTTAAAATGCCCATACATCTGAAGCAATCTATGGATTTCAGAAAAATATTGTATTATATTGTTTATATTTGGGATCTAAAAAAATGATGCAAATGAACTTACTTACAAAACAGAAACAGACTCACAAATTTAGAGAGCAAACTTACAGTTACCAGGGGAAAGGGGTTGGGGAAGGGATAGTTAGTGATTTGGGATTGACGTGTACATACTGCAATATTTAAAATGGGTAAGTAACAAGGACCTACTGTATAGCACAGAGAACTCCATTCAGTGTTATGTAACAATCTAAATGGAAAAAGAATTGGAAAAAGAATAGCTACATGTATATGTATAGCTGAATCACTTTGCTGTGCACATGAATTAACACATTGTTAATCAACTGTAGTCCAATATAAAATAAAAAGAGGAAAAAAGAAGTTGGGTGTAAAAGTGCACACTGTGTGATTAAATTTATATGAAACTCTAGGAAAGACAAATTCAGTTTACAGCGACAAAAAAATTAGATGCTTGGGTGCTTGGGTGGAGATAAAGTGATTCACAAGGAAGGTTCTGAAGAAACTTTTTGGGGTGATGAAAATGAGGAAGGTAGTTATATGGGCATACCTTTGTCAAATTTTATCAAACTGTATAATTAAAATGGGTGCATTTAATGTAATTTCTACCTCAATAATTTATTTTGAAATAAGTTCTAAATAATAATGCAATCTCTATCAAATACCTATGACATTTTTCACAGAACTAGAACAAATAACCCTAAAATTTATATGTGGTTTCTACTTATACCACAGAAGACCGTGAATAGCCAAAGCAATGTTGAGAAAAACAATGCTGGAGGTATCATCTCCCTGACTTCAAACTGTAGTACAAAGCTACAGTAATCAACATAGTATGTTACTGGCACAAAAACAGAACATACATCAGTGGAACAGGATAGAGAGCCCAGAAATAATCCGTACACTTATGGTCAATAATCTATGATAAAAGAGTCAAGACTATATGATGGAAAAAACAGTCTCTAATGGTGTTTGGAAAACTGGACAGCTACATGCAAAAGAATGAAATTAAAACATTTTCATACCATATACAAAAGTAAACTCAAAATGGATTGAAGACCTAAATGTAAGACCAGAAATCACAAACCTTCTAGTAGAAAACATAGGCAGAACATTCTTTGACATAAATTGTGGCAATATGTTTTTTTGGATCTATCTCCCAAGATAAAAGAAACAAAAGTGAAAATAAACAAATGTGACCAGATTAAACTTAAAAGATTTTGAACAGCCAAAGAAACTTATCACCAGAACAAAAAGACAATATACTGAATAGAAGAGAATATTTGCAAATAATATGACTGATAACAGGTTAATATCCAGTATATATAAATAATGCATACAACTCCATATTAAAAAAGCAGAGGCTTCCCTGATGGCTCAGAAGTAAAGAATACCACTTGTCAATGCAGAGCACATGGGTTCAGTTGGTTCTTGATCCGGGAAGATCCCACGTGCGAAGGGACAACTAATCCTATGCACAGCTACTGACTCAGTGCTCTAGAGCCTGTGAGCTGTAATTACTGAGCCTTAAAAAATTATCTTAGTAAAGAAAGAATGAAAATCAGTGTACTACATACTTAACTCAAAAAATTCAAGAAAAGAAAATATGTTTATATATGTTAATATAGTATGTATTTACATAAATAAAAAAGAAACAAGAAACAAAAGTGATTATCTAGAGATGGACAAAGGTAGGAGAATGGGATGAATAAAAGATTGAAAGGGAAATTCTATATGCCATTTTATGATGTTTTGCATCTTAAACTTTGTGAATGTATAACTTGTTCAAAAGTTTGAAGAAAATTTAAAAGTTGGTGTTGTTAGTTCTTTTTTCAGGAAAATATTCTCATGTAAAAATTCTACAACTATGATGAACAACTAGAGTATAGGTCTGAGAGAGGAATTCTTGAGAGGTGGAAAGGGCTGTACTTTTTAAGAACATCCTTTTTGGAGAATTAAATAATTCAGTTTACATTCCAAATCTATATTGTATAATTTAAGAGTCTTAGAAGTCAACAAATCTCACTGGAACCATGAAAACATTTATTTTTTGACTGCCTGCTATGTCCTAGGTATGTTATTTCTAAGTCTTAAAACGTAAGTAAGTCAGTCAAGTCACTCAGTCGTGTCCGACTCTTTGTGACCCCGTGGACTGCAGCCCACCAGGCTCCTCAGTCCATGGGATTCTCCAGGCAAGAATACTGGAGTGGATTGCCATTTCCTTCTCCAGGGGATCTTCCTGACCCTGGGATTGAACCCAGGTCTCCTGCATTGGAGGCAGACGCTTTAACCTCTGAGCCACCAGGGAAGCCTTAAAACAACCTTGCAGAAATTGATGGTGATATCTTCAGTTTACATCCTGTGAAAATGTGGCATAGAGGAGCTAAAGGACCCAAGCTGGCTTTGAATGTTTGACGTGTGCTAAGTTGCTTGAGTCATGTCCGACTTTGCAACGCTGTGGACTATAGCCCACCAGGCTCCTCTGTCCATGGGATTCTCCAGGCAAGAATACTGGATTGGATTGTCATGCCTTCCTCCAGGGGATCTTTCTGACCCAGGGATTGAGCCCATGACTCTTATGTCTCCTGCATTGGCAGGTGGATTCCTTACTACTAGTGCCACCTGGGAAGCCCTAGGTTAATGTTTAACTGTAAAAGTCAATTAGACTTCTTCACTTAGACCACGTTGTCTCCCAGCACTAGTTGATCATACTTTCAGATATTCTGAAGTAGTAGCATTCAGAACTGATGATGCCTAGGTTCCTGAGAGTTTCTTTGAATATTTTACCCAAATGATTTTTCATTGGAAATTGTAAACTGACATTATTTCCTAGGATCAGTGGATGTGCTTTAAACTGAGCACATTAGGACCACAACTTACCATCTATAGAGAATGGATTAACTGAGATGTGACATTTACTACTTGTTAATGATAGCAATAATAAATATCACTTATTGAAATTTATTACTTAGCATGCATTATACATGTATTGGGTCTTGTGATGTTTGTTGTTGTTCAGTTGCTAAGTCGTGTCTGACTCTTTTGACCTCAAGAACTGCAGCTTATTAGGCTCACCTGTTCTTCACTGCTCCCGGAGTTTGCTCAGATTCATGTCCATTGAGTCGGTGATGCTATCTAACCATCTCATCCTTTGCCACTCCCTTCTCTTTTTGTTTTCAATCTTTCCCAGCATCTAGGTCTTTTACAAAGAGTCAGCTCTTCACATCAGGTGGCCAAAGTATTGGAACTTCAGCTTCAGCATCAATGAATATTCAGGATTGGTTTCCTTTAGGAATGACTGGTTTGATCTCCTTGCAGTCCAAAGGATTCTCAAAAGTCTTCTCCACACTATAATACAAAAGCATCACCTTCTTTATGGTCCAACTCTTATATCTGTACGTGACTACTGGAAAAACGATAACTTTGACTATACAGACCTGTGTTGGGAAAGTGACGTGTCTACTTTTTAATATGCTTTCTAGACTGATCATAGCTTTCTTTTCAAGGAGAAAGCCTCTTTTAACTTCATGGCTGCAGTCACTTCCCTGGTGGCTCAGGAGGTAAAGAATCTGCTTGTAATGCAGGATACCTGGGTAGGGAAGGTTCCCTGGAAAAGGAAATGGCAACCCACTTCAGTAATCTTGCCTGGAGGATTCCATGGACTGAGGAGCCTGGTAGGCACAGTGATGGGGTTGCAAAGAGTCAGACATGACTGAGTCAGTTTTTCAGTCCAAGAAAAGAAAATCTGTCACCACTTCCATTTTTTCCCCTTCTGGTTGTTATGAAGTGATGGGATCAGATGCCATGTTCTTAGTTTTTTGAGTGTTGAGTTTTAGGCCAGCTGTCTCACTCTCTTCTTTCACACTCATCAAGAGGCTCTTTAGTTCTTCTTCACTCTGCCATTAGAGTGGTGTCATCTATGTATCTGAGGTTGTTAATATTTCTCCTGGCAATCTTGATTCCAACTTGTGATTTATCCAGCTGGCATTTTGCATGATGCACTGTGCATATAAGTTAAATAAGTAGGGTGACAATATATAGCCTTTACATACTCCTTTCTCAATTTTGAACAAGTCTGTTGTTTCATATCTGGTTCTGTTACTTATTGATCCATATACAGGTTTCTCTGGAGATAGGTAAGGTAGTCTGCTGTTCTCATTTCTTTAAGAATTTTCCATAATCATTGATCCACATAGTCAAAGACCTCAATGTAGTCAATGAAGCAGAAGTAGATATTTTTCTGAAATTCCCTTGCTTTCTCTATGATCCAGTGTATGCTGGCAATTTGATATATGGGTCCTCTGCCTTTTCTAAACCCAGCTTCTACATCTGGAAGTTCTCAGTTCATGTACTGCTGAGCCTAGCTTGAATGATTTTGAGCATAACTTTGCTAACATATGAAATGAGCACAACTGCATGATAGTTTGAACATTCTTTGACATTGCCCTTCTTTGGGATTGGAAAGAAAACAGATCTTTTCCAGGCCTGTGGCCACTGCTGAGTTTTTAAAATTTGCTGACATATTGAGTGCAGCTTTTAACAGCATCATATTTTAGGATTTTAAATAGCTCAGCTGGAATTCCATCACATCCACTACCTTTGTTTGTAGTAATGGTCCCTAAGACACACTTGACTTTACACTCCAGAATGTCTGGCTCTAGGTGAGTGACCACATCATTGTGACTATCCAGGTCATTTAAGACATTTCTTACATAGTTCTTCCGTGTGTTCTGCAACCTCTTCTTAATCTCTTTTGTTTCTGTTATGGCCTTACCATTTCTGTCCTTTATTGTGCCCATCCATGTATGAAATATCCCCTTGATATCTCCGATTTTCTCAAAGATATTTCTAGTCTTTTCCATTTTATTGTTTTCTTCTATTTCTTTGAATTGTTCATTTAAGAAGGCCTTCCTATCTATCCTTGCTATTCTCTGAACTCTGCATTCAGTTGGGTATATCTTTCCCTTTCTCCCTTGCCTTTAACTTCTCTTCTTCCCTCAGCATTCGTGAAGTCTCCTCAGACAACTACCTTGACTTCTTGCATTTCTTTTTCTTTAGGTTGGTTTTGGTCACTACCTCCTGTACAATGTTAAGAAACTCTGTCCATAGTTCTTCAGGCACTCTGTCTACCAGATCTAATCCTTTGAACACTGTATTATCATAAAGGATTTGATTTAGATTATACCTGGATGGCCTAGTGGTTTTCTCTACTTTCTTCAGTTTCAGCCTGAATTTTGCAATAAGGAGCTTATGATATGAGTCACAGTCACCTCCAGGTCTTGTTTTTACAGACTATATAGAGCTTCTCCATCTTCAGCTGCAAAGAATATAATCTATCTGATTTTGGTATTGATCATTTGGTGATGAACTGGTATGTAATGTGGTCTCTTGTGTTACTGGAAGAGGGTATTTTCTATGACCAGTGGATTCTCTTGACAAATATTCTTTAGCCTTTAATTTACCCTGCTTCATTTTGTACTCCAAGGCCAAACTTGCCTGTTTCTCCTGGTATCTATTGACTTGCTGCTTTTGTGTTCTAATCCTCTATGATGAAAAGGACATCCTTTTTTGGTCATAGTTCTAGGAGGTCTTGTAAATCTTCCTGTTCAGCCTCAGCTTCTTCGACTTTAGTGGTTGGAATAGACTTGGATTACTGTGATATTGAATGGTTTGCCTTGGAAATGAACCGAGATCATTCTATTTTTCAGACTGCACCCAAGAACTGCATTTCTGACTCTTTTGTTGATTATAAGGGCTACTCCATTTCTTCTAAGGAATTCTTGCCCTTAGATATAATGGCAAGATATATGTTAGATATAATAGCTAGATATAATACATATATAATATATTTTATAATTCTTTAGAATTCGAAGGGATTCTTGCCCTCAGATATAGTAGATATAATGGTCATTTCAATGAAGTTCACCCATTCTCATATGTGTTAGTTCACTGATTTCTAAGATGTTGATGTTCACTCTTGCCATCTCCTGCTTGACCACATCCGATTTATCTTGATTCATGGACCAACATTCCAGGTTTCTATGCAGCATTGTTCTTTATAGCATTAGACTTTTACCACCAGACACATCCATAACTGAGCTTCATTTCTGCTTTGGCCCAGCTGCTTCATACTTTCTGGAGCTATTTTTAACTGCCTTCTACTCTTCCTCAGTAAAATAGTGGGCATCATATGACTTGGTTGTCTCATATTCTGGTGTCATATCTTTTTGCCTTTTCATACTGTTCATGAGGTTCTCATGGCAAGAATACTGGAGTGGTTTGCCATTCACTCCTTCAGTGGACTTTGTTTGTCTTGGGTAGTCCTGCACAGCATGGCTGATAGCTTCATTGAATAATGCAAGCTCCTTTGCCATTAAAAAGGTGTGATATGGGAAGGGGATCACATTAATATACATATATATATTATATATATTTACCATTTGTATATAAAACATCTATAGGATGTTTTAGATGTTGAATAAGGGGGGAAATTTTCATGGTTAATCAGGTTTGGGAAATACTGAGTTAAAATGACTCTTTTCACTGAAGGACTTATCAGAGTCTTTAATATGCTTATATGCATGTGAATTTCATTGAGGGGATATTGATTATGGTTTTCTCTAACCTTATTTAACCAGTAACCCTTTCTCTCCTCTCTTCCTTCCCCCATCTTCTACATGTCTTGAGATTTGGATTATCTGAAGAATATACTTTCAAAAATACCATTTAAATATTTGTTTGGAAACTTTAGGATTCTTAGAATTTGAGTTTATGCATATAATAAAGATAAGAACAACTTTTGAGTTAAAAAGCTTCTAATAAGAAACCTCAAAAAGAATTAAAAACTCATAGTGAATTTTCAGTTAATGACCAAAATAACATTTCCTTTGTTGAAAGCAAGTATGATAAAAAGACCAGAAAAAAGTCAATGTGGCAGAACTGTGACATTGAGAACATTTGAATTAAATGACATGGCAATGACATTCATGCCCCTCATAAAAGAGTAAATAAAAAGTAGCTGGGGCAGAGGAATATGCTGGCAGTGCTACAAGAAACAACGCAATAGGGAAGGGAATACAGAATACCAAGTGGAACCTGTGTAGGAGACTTTGTGCCTTTCACTTTAAAATTTTAAATCAGAGCAACTCTACTTTTTATGGAAAGAAAGAATTGGGCCAGAATTGTTAGTAAGTAGTGGTTGTGCTGGGTATTGTTTTTGCTTTGGCTCCATTCCTTCTTTCTGGAGTTATTTCTCCACTGATCTCCAGTAGCATATTGGGCACCTACTGACCTGGGGAGTTCTTCTTTCAGTATCCTTTCATTTTGCCTTTTCATACTGTTCATGGGGTTCTCAAGGCAAGAATACTGAAGTGGTTTGCCATTCTCTTCTCCAGTGGATCGCATTCTGTCAGACCTCTCCACCATGACCCGCCTGTCTTGGTTTGCCCCGTGGGCATGGCTTAGTTTCATTGAGTTAGACAAGGCTGTGGTCCTAGTGTGATTAGATTGACTAGTTTTCTGTGATTATGGTTTCAGTGTGTCTGCCCTCTGATGCTCTCTTGCAACACCTCCCATCTTACTTGGGTTTCTCTTACCTTGGGCGTGGGATATCTCTTCACGGCTGCTCCAGCAAAGCGCAGCTGCTGCTCCTTACCTTGGACAAGGGTTATCTCCTCACCCCCGCCCTTCCTGACCTTCAACGTGAGATAGCTCCTCTAGGCCCTCCTGCACCTGTGCAGTTATGTCCAACCTAGATAGCATATTCAAAAGCAGAGACATTACTTTGCCGACTAAGGTCCGTCTAGTCAAGGCTATGGTTTTTCCTGTGGTCATGTATGGATGTGAGAGTTGGACCGTGAAGAAGGCTGAGTACCGAAGAACTGATGCTTTTGAACTGTGGTGTTGGAGAAGACTCTTGAGAGTCCCTTGGACTGCAAGGAGATCCAACCAGTCCACTCTGAAGGAGATCAACCCTGGGATTTCTTTGGAAGGAATGATGCTAAAGCTGAAACTCCAGTACTTTGGCCACCTCATGCGAAGAGTTGACTCATTGGAAAAGACCCTGATGCTGGGAGGGATTGGGGGCAGGAGGAGAAGGGGATGACAGAGGATGAGATGGCTGGATGGCATCACTGACTCGATGGACATGAGTCTGAGTGAACTCCGGGAGTTGGTGATGGACAGGGAGGCCTGGCGTGCTGGGATTCATGGGGTCACAAAGAGTTGGACATGACTGAGCAACTGAACTGAACTGAGTGGTTGTGACTTTAAAGAATTCTGTTATAGACTGATAAAATAATCATGGAGTCTGGGGTTCAGTTTTTGCTCTATGAATATTAGCGAAGTGATTCTGGAGAAATAACATAATGTTATTTACCCTTATTTCACAAGGTTTAGAATCCATGACATAATGAATGTGATTCTCTGTGATACATGCTGCTGCTGTTTAGTCACTAGCTAAGTTGTGTCCAACTCTTTGCGACTCCATGGACAGGCTCCTCTGTCCATGGTATTCTCCAGGCAAGAATACTGGAGTATGTTGCCATTTACTTCTCCAGGGGATTTTCCTGACCCAGAGATTGAACTCAAGTATCCTGACTGAGTGACTTTACTATCCTACCTTGGCAGGCTGATTGTTTACTGCTGAGCCACCAGGGAAGCTTTTGAGACAATTCAAATAATGAACTGTTAGATATTGCCTGAAGCCAATGGAAAGCTACTAGATTATATTCATGAGAGTATCAGTCTTAGATTTACAGTTTGAAAGTATCATTCTGCCACCTGTGTGGAGAATGTGTAGTATTCAAGATAGGGGAAAGGAGACCAGAACAATGAGACCATTGCAATTGTCTAGGAAAAAAAATGAACAGGGCTAGAAAGTGAAGCTGAAGAAAAAGGGAGGTGTACTCAGGAATTAGGGAGACAAAATTCAGAGGTTTTGGTGAACTGAATGTTTATGTGTTTGTATGTGGGAGTGGGGGGATGTGGGTGGAGATCAGGCTAGAAAGAAAAGAAGTATAGGATTAGTCTGGGGTTTCCAGGTAGTTCCAGATTGCCACTTTACCAGTTTGTCTCCCTTTTTATGTAGTTTTATAAGTGTCCTGAAATTACTAGCATTTATAATTCAATTCAGTGAAAAACAAAAAACAGAAAATAAAATAACTTAGTAGCTACATAAATGAAGTTTATGAAATGAGTGCAGTTTTCATCCTAAAACTCTTAAAAACTGTTTTTAAAATCATCAGCATTAGTTGTAATCTTAGTTTCATTCTCTTTAATTAGGTTGTGGGTCTGGAAATGAAAACTCTTGCTCTATGCTGGTTATCAGGGCAGTAGTACACCAGAGAATATAGAGGACTTAAAATCTAGCTCTTGCCTTGGGTCAGAACAGACTACCAGCTTGTTCTGAAGTGTTTCATTTGATCACAGCCTTCGTGCATGATTTCTGGTATTGTATGCACATTTAAGAGAAAGAGAGCCAAAATCAAACCAGTCTTAAGAAAGAGAATTTCAGCAGTCACATTAGAAATACTCAGAGGACCATAGTCTGCCCTCAAATACATATCCAGAATTTCCACTGACGTCAGTACTTATTACATGTATCCAAAGGCAGAATCTGGCCCTCAGAAATTAAATTTAAAAACTCCTTGTGTGAGATGCTAGAAAGTATCACAGATCTGCTGAAAGGGACAAGCTCATGATCATGAAAGAGAAGGTTTCTCTGTGGTAATATCAACATTGATAGCTTAAGATGGCCCAGAAATGCAAAATACGGGCTCAGCTCATTACTGTTTAAGTTTACAAATACTTGTGATCTGCAAATGTGTTTTCAAGAGTATACATGAGTTTTCAAACATGCAGGAGCTGACTCTAGTAAAGTTTTCTTCCTTTGTCTGTTGTATGGTTTCAAATACAATGAAATTAAAATTCTAAACCCAGACATTCCAAAATCACTCTCATTTTATAATTGGAATAAAACAGAGAAAGAAAACTAACCATTTCTCTAAATTGTGCTACATTTCATCTGTTGTGGGTCTATTTTCCACAATGAAGGTGTCTAGAGTTTGAGAATTGCTGAGAATCTTTTGGATTCAACAAATGGGAAAACGGTACTCTGCATGATCTTCTGATTTGTAAGTTGGTTGGAGATTGAGTTCTTGCCAGTACTCAGAAGGAGAGAAATTGTCAGTTTTTTACATAGTGAAGGGAGTTTTCATTTTGTGACACAGACACAAAAGTGGGAAATGCATCTGTTCTTTGAATGAAGGATGACGATTTTTTTTCTGTAAGAAATTCAATTCAATTACATACAGAGGTTAGCGTTTAAATTCTTCAGATGAAAGTACTTTTGTGTATTACAATATTGAAGCTATTTAATGCTGATTAATAATACTTCCTTTTTCCCAAATCTTCAGTTCAGTTAAAAAACACTAATTCTGTGACTCCTTTAAGCCTGTCTCAGGACTGGTATTCTGGGATGAAAATCTAAGTACTTAGCGTCTGTTGATGGGGTAGACACAATACACTATGCACAGAAGATAAACATAGTAAATTCTATAATAGACATATAAACAAATTTCTGGAAGAGAATAAAGTTGGTGGAAGGGGAATTGTTCACATTTGCCTGCTGTTTTGGAAGGGCCACAAATAACCCTGATCATCTGTGATGGCACCTTGAAAACAAGTGTGGTTTTCACTGATAACAGAGGTATAGCTAGGATAATGAGAATAGTGTTCCAGGTGGAAGTGATAAGCCTGAAAAAATAATGAAATGAGTGCTTGATATGAATACTGGGGAACAATGAGGCATCTTGTATGGTTAGAACATAGGGTGTATCGAGTAGTTATAGTAGAGATAAAATAGTTGGGACCAACTTTGGCCCCTGAATGTCAAGCTGAGGGATTTGGACTTTGCTATGAAAGTACTTCTCAATTTCTTAAGTTTCTGTCCAACTCAGTCCATATCAGAATAAAATTCTAGTCATTTTTCTTAATAAAAAGTTTCAGATATTATCTCTAAACCTCTTAATCCAGTTTATATCTTCTCTCTTTAGTGCATCAAATAAATGTGTTTCTCCACTTATTCAGGAAAGTTTTAATATTGAATAAACAGGCTTATGAATCAGGATGGTGGATATCATAAGGGATTCAGTGGAAAACAGTAATGTAAAAAATCTCTGGGTGAGAAAAAGTAACAAATGAAGGAGAAATAGTTTTCAGCTCTTATTTTCTCATTTTAGAGATGACGTAGGTGATTATCATAGGCGTGCAGCTAACCCCAATCTGACAAACTGTGGTATAGGGAAATAATCTTGGACCTCTGTGTTAGCCCCAGCACACACGCTTGGACAGATTACTCCACTTCTCTGGGTTTCATATTTCTTAGTTTGAAAATGAGGAGTTGGTCTAAAAATGCTCCAGGATCTCTTCCTCTGTTGATTCAATACTGAACAGTCTATAGCAGTCTCTCTCTCTCTCTATATATATATATATATACATGTTTGTTTTCAGTTGCTAGTCTCTTAATTTCAAATGCAATTCCCATTTCCTGCATTTGTACTCTCTTCTTCTCACGGTTGCTGGTTTTGATATCATATTTGTTTGTGAATCATATTTGTGTGTGGATGATTTCCTACATTTACTGTATGTTTGCCTTTACCATTGAGCTTTTTCATTTGTGATTTTCTTGTTTCTAGTTGTGTCTGTTTTTTTTTTCCCTGCCTAGAGAATTTCCTTTAGCATTTGACTCAAAGCTGGTTTGGTGGTGCTGCATTCTCATAACTTTTGCTTGTCTATAAAGCTTTTAATTTCTCCATCAAATTTGAATGAGAGCCTTGCAAGGTAGAGTATTCTTAGTTGTAGGTTTTCCCCTTTTATTACTTGAAATAGATCATGCCACTCCTTTGTAGCCTTTTTAATCTGCTGAAAAATCAACTGATAACCTTATGGGGGGATCTTCTTGTATGTTTTTGTTGTTTTTTCTTTGTTTCTTTTAATATTTTTTTTTGTATTTAATTTTTATTAGTTTAATTAACATGTGTTTCAGTGTGTTCCTCCTTGGGTTTATCCTGTATGGACTCTGCACTTTCTGGACTTGGGTGATTATTTCCCTTACCATGTTAGGGAAGTTTTATTACAATAATCTCTTTGGATGTTTTCAATAACCTCAGATATGCAGATGACACCACCCTTATGGCAGAAAGTGAAGAGGAGCTAAAAAGCCTCTTGTTGAAAGTGAGAGAGGAGAGTGAAAAAGTTGGTTTAAAGCTCAGCATTCAGAAAACGAAGATCATGGCATCTGGCCCCATCACTTCATGGGAAATAGATGGGGAAACAGTAGAAACAGTGTNGACGACCGAGGATGAGATGGCTGGATGGCATCACGGACTCAATGGACGTGAGTCTGAGTGAACTCCGGGAGTTGGTGATGGACAGGGAGGCCTGGCGTGCTGCGATTCATGGGGTCGCAAAGAGTCGGACACGACTGCGCGACTGAACTGAACTGAACTGAACTTCTCTTCCCCTCCCTCCTCCTCTACTTCTTGATGTGAATTTTGATGTGTTTAATGTTGTCCCAGATGTCTCTGAGATTGTCCTTATTTCTTTTCATTATTTTTACTTTATTCTGTTCTGTGGAAGTGATTTCCACCACTCTGTCTTCCAGCTCACTTACTTATTCATTCTTCTGCCTCAGTTATTCTGCTATTGATTCCTTCAAATGCATTTTTCATTTCAATTATTGTGTTGTTCATCTTTGTTCTTTAAATGTTCCATCTCTTTAATAAACATTTCTTGTATTTTCTTGGTCTGTGCCTCCATTCTTTTCCCGAGATTTTGGATCATCTTTACTATCATTACTCTGACTCCCTTTACCAGTAGATTGTCTATCTATCTCCTCTTCATTTAGTTGTTCTTGTAGGTTTTTATCTTGCTCCTTCATCTACAACATATTTCTCTGTCATCTCACTTTTTTTCTGACTTACTGCAGCCTTTCTGCAGGCTGTGGGATTGTAGTTCCTTTTGCTTCTGGTGTCTGTCCCCTGGTTGGTGAGGTTGGTTGAGGGGCTTGTGCAGGATTCCTGGTGGGAGGGACTGTTTCCTGACCTCTGGTGGTTGGAGCTGAGTCTTGTCCCTCTGGTGGGCAGGACCACATAAGGGAATGTGTTTTGGTGTGGCTTTGCACTTAATATGGTTTTAGACAGCTTCTCTGCTGATGGGTGAGGCTGTGTTCCTTTCTTGCTGGTTGTTTGCCCTGAGGCATTCCAGGAGTGGAGCCTGCAGGCTGTTGGGTAGGGCTGGGTCTTGGGGCTGAAATGGAGACCTCCAGTAGAACTCATAGGGCTTCCCAGGTGGCACTAGTGGTTAGGAACCTGCCTATCAATGCAGGAGACATAAAAGACATGGGTTCGATCCCTGGGTTGGCAAGATTACCTGGAGAAGGGCATGGCAACCCACTTCAGTTTCTTGCCTGCAGAATCCCCATGGACAGAGAAGCCTGTGGGCTACAGTCCATAGCCTTGCAGAGTCAGATGTAAATGAAATGACTTCACATACACACATGTAGGAGAGCTCATGGATGAGATGGTTAGATAGCATCACTGACTCAATAGACATGATTTTGAGCAAACAGTGAAGACAGAGGAGCCTGGCATGCTATATAGTCCATGGGTTTACAAATAGACACAACTTAATGACTAAACAACAACAAGGAGAGCTCATGTTTATTAAAGTTCCCTGGGGCCTCAGCTACCAGTGTTCTTGCCTCAACAGTGAGTTGCAGTCAATCCCTACCTCCCCAGGAGGCCATATAAGATCCCTAGATAGCTCTTGTTCAGGTTCCTATGGAGGTACTGCTTTGTGCTGGGTCTCAGGACACATGAGACCTTGGGTGCAATCTCCAAAAGTGGAATCTATTTTCCCCAGCTCTGTGAAGTTACTGCACTCAAACCCTGCTGGATTTGAAAGCTAAATGCTCTGGGGGTTCTTTTTCTCAGTGCCGGACCCTCAGACTGTCTTGGAGGGCTATTTTTCTGTTTTTAGTTATGGATGACTGCCACTTCTTTCATCAGGTATGCTGACTGTTATCACCTCAATAGGGGGTTTGACTGGTGGTGTGGTGACCAGAGCCTCCCCACTTCCTGGTAGAAATGTAAACTGGTACAGCCACTATGGAGAACAGTATGGAGGTTCCTTAGAAAACTAGAAACCATATGATACAGCAATTTCACTCCTGGGCATATATCCAGAGAAAACCATGGTTCAAAATGATATTGCACCTCAGTATTCATTGTAGCACTATTTGCAATAGCCAGGACATGGAAGCAACCTAAATATCTATCAGTAGAGGAATGGATAGAGAAGATGTGGTACACATATAAAATGGAATATTATTAAACCATAAAAAGAATGCACTAATGCCCTTTATGTATCAACATAGATGGACCTAGAGATTGTCACACTGAGTAAGTTAGTCAGACAGAGAAGATAAATATCATATGATATTGTTTGTATGTGGAATCTAAAAAATGGTATAAATGGACTTATTTACAAAACAAATATAGGGCAACAGATGTAGAAGACAAACTTATGGTTACCAGTGGGGAAAAGAGGGGTGGAAGGATAAATTGGGAGAGTGAAATTGACATATACACACTACTATGTATAAAATAGATAACTAAGAATGATGTACTGTATAGCACAGGAATTCTACTCAATACTCTATGATGGCCTATATGGGAAAAGAATCTAAAAGAGTGGATATGTATCTATATATATATATATATATATATATATATATGTAACTGATTCACTTTGTTGTACAGCTGAAATTAACACCACAATGTAAATCTACCATAAGTAAGTAAGTCAGTCAAGTCACTCAGTCGTGTCCAACTCTTTGTGACCCCGTGGACTGCAGCCCACCAGGCTCCTCAGTCCATGGGATTCTCCAGGCAAGAATACTGGAGTGGGTTGCCATTTCCTTCTCCAGGGTATCTTCCCGACCCAGGGATTGAACCTGGGTCTCCCGCATTGGAGGCAGACGCTTTAACCTCTGAGTCACCAGGGAAGCCTTAAATCTACCATACTCCAATAAAAAAAAATACTGAACAGTCAAGGCTACCCCTGGCAAATTTTTCTCTGCTGCAATTGGGCAGTGCTTAGGCACATTAGCATTTCACTCTGGATGTACTCACAGACCTGCATTCTTATGCTGTTCCCTCCCCTTGTCTCATACCTACAGACCAGGAAGGGTGGTGGAGGAAATGGGAATGGGAAGTACTAGACAGAGAGAGGAAAGTTGGTAGTCAAGGTATACTTTGAGCAGAAGATGTGCAACATATGGACTAAGAGAGGGAGAATTATAACATAGGTAAAACTGATCTTTCTCATTGCTGAGTATGTTGCTTTTTAATGTACCTTCTTTGTGTCAGGTAATATTGATAGGGACTGGCAGGTTGGGGACAGTGTTTGGCTTGTTTTTGTAGACTGTACTCTCTTAACTTCTTGGATACATTCTGCTGGCAACTAAAGGCATGTATTTGTAATAGGTGCTATCTTTTGGGTTACCAGCTTTTGTTTGTTTCCCTTTTTGGAAATTTGGTCCTTGAGAAATAAGCTTCAAATGGTTGACCTCATTCAGATCAGTTTCTAACCAACCAATGGAGCCAACCTGCCCAGCAAAAGTTGTGTCCCAGGGAGGTTCAGTGTTGGCTTGTTTGCAGAAATATCTAACTTTAAAAATAACTCCCTGAGAATAAGGGAAAACCCATGCCCTGTAGATATTTGGTTCCTCCTGTGAGACTCTTTGGTCTACATGGGAGATAATGGGCATCAAGTGGTTTGTTAGTGAAAGGGGCCAATACATATTTACATAGCAAAAAAAAGTGAAAGTGAAAGTCACTCAATAGTGTCTGACTTCTGCAGGCTAGAATACTGGAGTGGGTAGCCGATCCCTTCTCCAGCGGATCTTCCTGATCCAGGAACTGAACCAGGGTCTCCTGCATTGGAGGCAGATTCTTTACCAGCTGAGCTACCAGAGAAGCAAAAGAACCACTTTATATCTTAATTTCGTCCAGCATTTTCCACTGAAGGGAAAAAGCCTGAAATCATTGTCATTGTCCTTGATTCTCTGGAATTGAAAATATGGACTTTAGTGCTCTTAAAAGTATGGGTTACCAAGGAAAGCAAATGCTTCTCTGTGGCATTCTTTTGACATTCTTGAAACATTACTCTGCCTAGCATTTATTTTAGGATGAGGAGGAATCAAGTTTTATGGTCCTCTCTGCCAAGAGCAGAAGCTAAACAAATCTCATACTTCTGACCTGGCTGTGAATGGCAGCCTTTTCCCAATAGCTGTACCTTATGTTTCAGGTTGAAGATGGAGTGACCAGGCCTGAAATGACTGTTGGGAGAAAACCTTGAGCCCTTACATTTTTAAAAGCTTTGTTTTGTACATTCCCATACAGCTTTTTGGTTTAGACTTGCAGATGAACAATGGCTTCTGAATCATAGAAATTTTTAAGCCTTAGAAAATATTCTTATTTTCTTCCTTGTCACTCGTAATTTTTCTTTTCAGAAAAAGAAAAAAAAATATTGACCCCAAAAGCATATTTTTTGGAGAAAAAGAAACTTGAGGCCCTCCCAGGAAATACTTGTTTCTAGGAAAAATGAATGACAAGATAGTTGAAAAGGGATAGAGGGCTTTTCACTGTCCTCTGGATTGTCCATAGTGGATCCAGGATTAGTGTTGTCTGGACTAAAGAAGATCTTTGCTGCTTTTTTTTAGTGTTCTTTGTGCCCTGGATCTATGATTTGTCTTTCATAGCTCATATGTGCATATATATTTTGACCTTAGAGTCCATCTGTATAGTTTTTTCTTCACTTTCTGATAATGCATACATTTTACCAACATTCTCTACCTTTGGCTTACTGATGAATAGATGGGGAAACAGTGGAAACAGTGTCAGACTTTATTTTGGGGGGCTCCAAAATCACTGCAGATGGTGATTGCAGCCATGAAATTAAAAGACGCTTACTCCTTGGAAGGAAAGTTATGACCAACCTAGATAGCATATTCAAAAGCAGAGACATTACTTTGCCGACTAAGGTCCGTCTAGTCAAGGCTATGGTTTTTCCAGTAGTCATGTATGGATGTGAGAGTTGTACTGTGAAGAAGGCTGAGCACCAAAGAATTGATGCTTTTGATCTGTGGTGTTGGAGAGACTCTTGAGAGTCCCTTGGACTGCAAGGAGATCCAACCAGTCCACTCTGAAGGAGATCAACCCTGGGATTTCTTTGGAAGGAATGATGCTAAAGCTGAAACTCCAGTACTTTGGCCACCTCATGCGAAGAGCTGACTCATTGGAAAAGACTCTGATGCTGGGAGGGATTAGGGGCAGGAGGAGAAGGGGATGACCGAGGATGAGATGGCTGGATGGCATCACGGACTCGATGGACGTGAATCTGAGTGAACTCCTGGAGTTGGTGATGGACAGAGAGGCCTGACGTGCTGCAATTCATGGGGTTGCAAAGAGTCAGACACGACTGAGGACTGAACTGAACTGAAAAGGAAAAATAACAATGGGTCATCTCTTTTCCTTTCTTTCCATGCCATCATTTTCATTGTAAGTAGTTGTATGTTAATACAGAGAAGGAATACACATAAGAAAGGATATGATAGGCTTCTTTTGTGAGAATTTCTTAGAATGCCACCTCCTTATTCCTGCATTCAAAGCAGGTTCTAATTTGAATTGAAAAGCGTGACTTCCTACAGCTGTTAGACTCAATTGTGGGCTTCCCTGGTGGCTCAGCTGGTAAAGAATTTGCCTGCAATGCGGGAGACTTGGGTTCAATCCCTGGGTTGGGAAGATCCCTTGGAGAAGGGAACGGCTACCCACCCCAGTATTCTGGCCTGGAGAATTCTATGGACTTTATAGTCCACGGGGTTGCAAAGAGTTGGACACTACTGAGAGACTTCCACTTTCACTTTACTCAATCGTAGATGTCATGTGCTTATCCTGGACTCACTTTGAGTCTTCTGGAACTCCACATATCGTGAGTCCATCTGAGTTCTGTACTTGTAGAGCAACATGAAGCCTATATGTGAGGTGGCAGGAGATGGTGAGAAATGGGGGTGGCATGTGGATGATATACGTATTGTGCATGTTACCTCTACTTGTGCACATACTGCATTGTCCCTTGGACTTCACTTATAAAACACAAGTTCAAAGATGTAATTGGTAATAATAGAGATTAAACCAACCATAGGCCCTTCTGAGTGTGGGCCTTGTGGGCCTTGCATGTCTTTGAAACTGGTCCTGGATTCTTCACTCACAGTTATGATGCCTGGGCTGGAATGACTCAAAGGTTGAACTCAATGGGGCCCGTTGACTAAGAGGCATGTACATGTGTCTTCTGAATGTGAATTTGGTTTCTCCCAACAAGGACTCTCCATGTGGTAGAGTCCTTGTGGCCGCCCCTGCTGCTGCTTAGTTGCTTCAGCTGTGTCCAACTCTATGTGATCCTGTGGACTGCAGTCTGCCAGGCTACACTGTCCATGGGATTTCCTAGGCAGAAAACTAGAGTGGGTTGCCATGCCCTTCTCCAGGGGATCTTCGCAATCCAGGGATCAAACACAGGTCTCCTGCACTGAAGGAGCCACTGCAATGGCTCTTTACCACTGAGCCACCAAGAAGCCACCAGGGAAAGCCTGGTAGAGACCTTAGAGGACAGTTATTCCAAAAGAACCAGATGGAAACTTTTTGGACTTTAATCACCTCATCTTGGATATCACATATCACTTCTTGCCTACTCTATTGGTTCAGTTCAGTTCAGCTCAGTCGCTCAGTTGTGTCTGTCTCTTTGCAACCGCATGGACTGCAGCACGCAAGGCCTCCATGTCCATCACTAATTTGCAGATTTTACTCATCACTGTGTTGGTGATGCCATCCAACCATCTCATCCTCTGTCTCCTCTTTTCCTCCTGCCTTCAGTCTTTCCCACTCACTGGTCTTTTCCAGTGAGTCAGCTCTTCACATCAGTTCAGTTCAGTTCAGTTCAGTCGCTCAGTCGTGTCCGACTCTTTGCGACCCCATGAATCGAAGTACGCCACGCCTCCCTGTCCATCACCAACTCCCGGAGTTCACCCAGACTCACATCCATTGAGTCCATGATGCCATCCAGCCATCTCATCCTCGGTCATCCCCTTCTCCTCCTGCCCCCAATCCCTCCCAGCATCAGGGTCTTTTCCAATGAGTCGACTCTTCGCATGAGGTGGCCAAAGTATTGGAGTTTCAGCTTTAGCATCATTCCTTCCAAAGAAATCCCAGGGTTGATCTCCTTCAGAGTGGACTGGTTGGATCTCCTTGCTGTCCAAGGGACTCTCAAGAATCTTCTCCAACACCACAGTTCAAAAGCATCAGGTGGCCAAAGTGTAGGAGTTTCACCTTCAGCATCAGTCTTTCCAATGAATATTCAGGGTTGATTTCCTTTAGGATTGACTGGTTCCTTTAGGATTGATCTCCTTTCAGCAAAAGAGACTCTCAGGAGTTTTCTCCATCACTGCAATTGAAAGCATTGATTCTTCAGTGCTCACCTTTTTATGGTCCAAACTCTCAAATCCATGCGTAACTATTGGAAAAACCATAGCTTTGACTATATGAACCTTTGTTGGCAAAGTAATGTCTCTGCTTTTTAATATGCTGTCTAGGTTGGCCATAAGTTTTCTTCCAAGTAGCAAGTGTTTTCAATTTCATGGCTGCAATCACCACCTGCAGTAATTTTGGCACCCCCAAAATGAAGTCTCTCACTGTTTCCACTGTTTCCCCATCTATTTCCCTTGAAGTGATGGGACCAGATGCCATGATCTTAGTTTTCTGAATGTTGAATTTTAAGCCAACTTTTTCACTCTTCTCTTTCACTTTCATCAAGAGGCTTTTTAGTTCTTCACTTTCTGCCATTAGGATGGCATCATNACTGTTTCCACTGTTTCCCCATCTATTTCCCTTGAAGTGATGGGACCAGATGCCATGATCTTAGTTTTCTGAATGTTGAATTTTAAGCCAACTTTTTCACTCTTCTCTTTCACTTTCATCAAGAGGCTTTTTAGTTCTTCACTTTCTGCCATTAGGATGGCATCATCTGCATATCTGAGGTTATTGCTATTTCTCCTGGCAATCTTGATTCCAGCTTGTGCTTCATCTAGCCCAGCATTTCTCATGAAGTACTCCACATATGAATTAAATAAGCAGGGTGACAATATATAGCCTTGAAGTACTCCTTTCCCTATTTGGAACCAGTCTGTTATTCCATGTCCAGTTCTAACTGTTTCTGTCTGACCTGCATACAGATTTATCAAGAAGCAGGTCAGGTGGTCTGATATTCCCATCTCTTTCAGAATTTTCCACAGTTTGTTGTGATCCACACAGTCAAAAGCTTTGGTATAGTCAATAAAGTAGAAATAGATGTTTTTCTGGAACTCTCTTGCTTTCTCGATGATCAAATGGGTGTTGGAAATTTGATCTCTGGTTCCTCTGCCTTTTCTAAATCCAGCTTGAACATGTGGAAATTCATAGTTCATGTACTGTTGAAGCCTCACTTGGAGAATTTTGAGCATTACTTTACTAGTGTGTGAGACGAGTGCAATTGTGCAGTAGTTTGCACAGTCTTTGGCATTGTCTTTCTTTGGGATTGGAATGGAAACTGATTTTTTCCAGTCCTGTGGCACTGCTGACTTTTCCAAATTTGCTGGTGTATTGAGTGTAGCACTTTCACAGCATCATCATCTTTTAGGATTTGAAATAGCTCAACTGGAGTTCTATCACCTCCACTAGCTTTGTTTGTAGCAATGCTTCCTAAGGACCACTTGACTTCACATTCCAGAATGTCTGGCTCTAGCTGAGTGATCATATCATTGTAATTATCTGGATTGTGAAGATCTGTTTTGTATAGATCTGTGTCTTTTTGCCACCTCTTCTTAATATCTACTGTGATACTGTGAAAGTGCTACGCTCAGTATGCCAGCAAATTTGGAAAAGTCAGCAGTGCCACAGGAATGGAAAAGATCAGTTTCCATTCCAATCCCAAAGAAAGACAATGCCAAAGAATGCGCAAACTACCACCCAGTGCACTTATGTCAGTTCAGTTCAGTCGCTCAGTCATGTCTGACTCTGTGACCGCATGAATCGCAGCACCCCAGGCCTCTCTGTCCATCACCAACTCCTGGAGTTCACTCAAACTCACGTCCATTGAGTCAGTGATGACATCCAATTATTTCATCA
>SJXQ01003512.1:0-30973 GCA_006408695.1 Aepyceros melampus
TGATGGGACCAGATGCCATGATCTTAGTTTTCTGAATGTTGAGCTTTAAGCCAACTTTTTCACTCTCTTTCACTTTCATGAAGAGGCTCTTTAGTTCTTTGCTTTCTGCTATAAGGGTGATTTCATCTGCATATCTGAGGTTATTGAATGATAAATCCCATTAATAATAATAATAAAGTTACCATATGGCAATGGAAATATTTCTTATTCTCTACTTCATTTAATTAATTTCAAAGTGCTAAAGAATTTGCATTCTTTGGTGGTGAGCCTCGAGGCTGAATGGGTACACATGAAAAAAGCCAAATAAATAAAGGAAATATAGCCAGCGGCAGCCCATCAACCTCCAATAATTACTATTATTCAGAAAATTTTGGAATAACACATAATTTTGTATGCTACATAAAGAAAGGATTTGCTGAGATTAGCTATTTAAAGCAATCCAGAAAAGAAACTACTTTAAGATAATTTAGTTACTATAAACAATAAAGATAATAAAATCTCAGTTATCTTTTGTGGAATCATTTATTAATGAATTAATTTTTTAGTGAAGATGAATAAACAGCAGGTCCTCTACCTGAGGCTTTCATAATATGGAAAGGATATTAGACTAAGAATATTAGATTAAATTAGGTATGGGTGAAGTGTAGTGAGTTTGAAGAGAGCAATACTACATTTTTTGAAGACTAATTATAGTAATGAGAATGAATATTTATGGAATGCCAACTAAGTAACCAATCCTGGAAAACCTGGCTTTAGAAGGTTTATCACCAAAGCTGATGGGAACTTGCCCTGCCTACCTTCTGGGGAAAGATTGTTCAACACTGTAGTTTCCATTAATTAGGTCCCAGTTAATGGAACAAGGAGTTTTCCCGAATATTTGTTCAAAATGGAGTTCTTCACCTTTATGTTTTTGAAAGAAAGATGAAAGAGAAACTGAGACTACAAACTCTGCTTCTCTAATTTGTATACTTAAAGGGTCAGTGTAGTCATATACTTTTCTTGGAAATGGGTAGGAATAAATGTCAGATGAGGAGTATAGGAACGAGACTCTTGAAACCTCAGATATGTGAAGAATTGTTAGGTGATTATTTTAGCTGCAACAAGTGAGCACTGGTTTCCTGTTCTGGGCTACCTAACCCTGGGCACTGAGAAAAACCCTAGATGAGCATAGTCCTTAGGGATCTGTGAGGAATGGAAAAAGGACCGAAAGAGGGACATGTGACTTACTGGCATTACAGTGACCAGTCTTGGTAACCCACACATCCATCCCAGATAACAGTATGATTTGTGAACAAAAAGAAAAGAAAGCAGTGGGTTCAACTAACTCATGTCAAATAAGTTAAATTTTCTTTTCTGACAAGAATACTAGCATGGTAGGCTAGGAGACACCACTAAGCACAGCATATCTTATTTTAGGATTGCATTTGGCTGTCTAGATTTTTTTAAAAACAAAATGGAGAAAGGATGTCAAGTAGGATGTCAGTATCAGGAGATGTATTCATAAATGGTGGAGGAGATAACTGAACCCTAAAGAGGACTAATTTATGTATCATTGATAATTTTGATGTACAGTTCTGGAGTCCTACCACATAGACCCTTGGACCCTTGTCCCTGTCAGTAACCGATGAAAGTTTGTTTAGAGTCGCCTAGTCCGTGGTAGACTCTAAACAAACTTTTGTTGGTTATTGACAGGGACAAGGGTCCAACCTCCTGTGGTCATGTATGGATGTGAGAGTTGGACTGTAAAGAAGGCAGAGCACCGAAGAATTGATGCTTTTGAACTGTGGTGTTGGAGAAGACTCTTGAGAGTCCCTTGGACTGCAAGGAGATCCAACCAGTCCATTCTGAAGGAGATCAGCCCTGGGATTTCTTTGGAAGGAATGCTAAAACTGAAGCTCCAGTACTTTGGCCACCTCATGCGAAGAGTTGACTCATTGGAAAAGACTGTGATGCTGGGAGGGATTGGGGGCAGGAGGAGAAGGGGATGACCGAGGATGAGATGGCTGGATGGCATCACGGACTCAATGGACGTGAGTCTGAGTGACTCCTGGAGTTGGTGATGGACAGGGAGGCCTGGCGTGCTGCGACTCATGGGGTAGCAAAGAGTCAGACACGATTGAGCGACTGAACTGAACTGAACTGAACTGATGGACTAGGCACGGTGCTGAGCATTAGAATTAACAGTAAATTACACATGCCAGGAACTGTACTCAACACTTTATAATCTTATTTGATTTTCACAAGAACCCTTATTAGATAGGTATTATTATTTCTATTTCGTAGAAAGATGGAAAACTTAATTAGCCTGACCAAGGTTAGCCATACAACTACTAAGTGGCAGTGCTGAGATACAAACCTTGGTCTGTTGACTCCACTGCCTATCTTTTTTTTTTTTTTTTAATTAATCATTAGAACAAGAAAATGAATCAATAGGCATATAAAATGAATTGCAAAAGAGAGACTGATGTGGGAACATTCTTAATGACAGAATTAGTATCCAAAAGAATTTTAATAGGCTAAAGCAAATTTAATCAGAGAACATTTAACAGAGATGCATATGAGATCCTGAGCTTGGTTCCAAATATCCAGCTGCACAGGGCAATGTGGCTTAGCAGCACATTGATCAACATGATTTAATTGTGTGACATAGTGGCCCTAAAAGTGAATGAAAATGCCATATTTGAATAAATCTAGCATTCCAAACAAGTAGACAGATTATTCTGTTTTGTTAGGGAACCTAATAGTTCTAGACAGCACACCTTTGAAGGGACATAGAGTTAGTCAGGCTTTGAAAGGACTCAGTATCATTTTTATTTCACTCTTTTGACAAGTTCTTTTCTTCTTTATTGAAATACAGTTGATGTATAACATTAATAGTTTCAACTAATATAATAGTTTCAGGTCTGCTATATAGTGATTTGATATTTGCATATGTTATGAAAAGATCACTATGATAAGTGCAGAAACTATCTGTTCACATACACAGTCATTAAAATATTATTGTCCATATTCCGCGTGCTGTAATTATATCCTTGTGGCTGATTTATTTTATAACTGGAGGTTTGTCCTCTTAATACCCTTCACCTATTTTGAACATTGGGATGCATATATCTTTTTGAATTTTTGTTTTCTTTGGATAAATATCCAGAAGTGATATAGTAGTTCTAGACTTCACAGGTGGCACTTGTGGTAAAGAACCCACCTGCCAATGCAGGAGACAAGAGATGTGGGTTTGATCCCTGAGTGGGAAGATCTCCTGGAGGAGGGCATGGCAACCCAATCCAGTATTCTTGCCTGGAGAATCTCATGGACAGAGGAACCTGGCAGGCTATGGTCCATAGGGTTGCAAAGTCATGACTGAAGTGACTTAGCACACACATGCATGGCAGTTCTATATTAATTGTTTGAGAGACCTTTGTACTGTTTTCCATAGTGGTTGCACCATTTTAATATCTCATCAATAGTGTGTGAATTTCCTGAAAAGTATTTTTTTTTTAGTTCTTACTATGTGCCAGACATTGTGTTAGGCACTGAGGAAATAAAAGTTTATAAAACAGTCCTCTTGTAGTTTGCATTCTTACTGGAGAGAAAAACAAAAGCAAATGAATAAATGTTTTCCCCACACAGCTGTGTGGTGAGCCCAACAATACTGCATATGCTCCAACAAACGAGGAGGTCCACAGCCGATTTTCTGTTGCACATACAGGAAATGTTATGGCCAGAGAAAAGAAATCTTCCGCACTTATTGTGTGAAACAAAATTTGGAGCATCTCAATAGCATTAGACTGCAATAAATCCTGTAAGGAAACAATGCAGTATAAAAGGATCGAGAATATGGTGGAGGCTGTTTCAGATAATTTGGTAAGGGAAGTATCTTTGAGGTACTGTGATTCGATCAGATACCTGGAATAACTAAGGGAGGGCATTATAAAGTGAAGAAATAAATTCTACAAAACCTTGACATGGGAATTTGCTTTTCTTATGTTCTAGAAGGAACTCAATGAAACCGCTGTGCTATATTAGCAGACATAATGTTGGCGGAAAAGCAGGACGCTGGGCTGTCACAAAGGTCAGATGAGTAAAGGATTCAAGAAGCACAGAGGAAGAGGAATAAAGATAAGGACAGAGAACTGATCGTTGGATTTGGGCACTTGGGTTTGTTGTTCCACATGAGAATTCATTGAAAGCACCTGAAGACATCTAGTCATGAAAAGAAAAGTCTTAGAGCAGAGTAACTGTGGACCATCTAAAGATCTCCTGAAATCAGATCTCTTGGGACATGGAAGCCTGAATCTGCATTTTTAGTATTAGGAGTTCACCCTAATTTTCCCTTCACCCTAAAGTTTGCAAAGTAGCTGACTTGGAATATTTACAAGGTTGTTCTGCATTTCCACCATGGGACTGATGAACAATGGGTAAAAGTAGACAAATTTTGCTATACATTGTGCTATACAAATGTTGGCCATCTTAAAGTTTGAGTTTATGACAGAAATAAGTTCTCTCCCACTGAAGCAGGAACTGGATAACTACTTTGGGGAGGGGGGTTATTTGGACAGAATTTAAACATTGCATGGAATGGAAGAAGATTATACTAAATAAAGTTCTAACCCCAAGTTTCCGTTGTTCTGAAATACAAACAGCAAAACTGCTCCAAAGAGCCAGAGGAACACTGGCTCCAACTAGCCTTTTCTATGACTTATTTGACACTCAAAATGTAGGAAAAGACCTTTCTCTTTTGCTGATTCTTAGGATTAGGGTTGTCAAATGACCATAAAACAACATCTACTAATTAATCAAAAGAAGAGAATTAATATCTTACTGAATAATGGCAAAAGAAAAGACATCTTAATAATTGAGAAAGCATTGTATCAACATCAGCATATTCCCTTCATAACATGAGGAAAATTCTGAAAGTCAGTTCCCTTCCTTTTATTGGATTTATTATTATTATTGAATTAGGGCAAAAGCACAAAGTCCAGATATCTTGATATGTTGAATCTATGAAGAGAATGAGATGCTCCAAATTTTGTGCCACACAATAAGTGTGGTAGATTTCTTTTCTCTGGCCATAACATTTCCTGTGTGTGCAACAGAGGATTGGCTGTGGACCCCTCGTTTGTTGGAGCATATGCAGTATTGTTGAGCTCACCACACAGCTGTGGGGGGAAAACGTTGCTCACCCTAAGGTTATAACCCCCTTTCTCTAAATTACTGTTTACTGATGTGGGAGAAAAGGACTCCTGGCATTGCCCAATAATTACTCTTGGCACAGTTCAATAATTAATGAAGTGTTAAAAAGACACTGCTAAAGTTTGTGCATCTGCTATGGTGGGTGCGAAAGTACAAGAAATTCGCCTGCTTCGCCAAGTCAAAGACACACATGGCCTGGCCCAGCCTCCCAGGAGGGGACTCAGTTGGGAGTGAGCACAAGCAATGAATTAGTGAAGGAGCGAAAGGGACTTACTATCAAGCTGTTTTTACCTTACTGAGAATAGAGAAGCCCAAGGTGGCAGAGATGTAATTTCTCAGACATTCTTCCCCTGTGATTTATAGGTCAGTCCTTTAACTTGTGAAAAGAAATTTCTATGCAGAAACAACCACTCTCCTCTGTATTGGTTATAAGATAATAGTTTTTAAATCAGCAATTTAAAATGATTTGATGATGATACTGCAACAAGGACAAGTAATTACTGCCACTAGTGTGGTATTTATCTCCCAAAGTTTTTGGAAGTTGCAGACTGGATTTAGTCTAATGAATAAGATATCAAGAGTGCTTTTGGGCTGCAAAATTAACAAAAGAAGGAATATTATTTTTCCCTCAAAGGACCTAGTTTGGAAAAAGCCCAAGGATTAACTCTTTGTGCCTCAGTCTGATTTCACAGTGTGTCACCTCTTACACTTGTCCTCATCAATCACTGACATAGGACCAGGCCTCAGACAGGCCTCTGGGCTTTCCCAGGAATCCCTGCTGCTTGGCTGGAAAGTCAGGTCCAGGCCAAGGATTTCTGAAACACAGCTCAGGTACAAGCTGACTCTAGCTTCAGGATGATTTCTTTAAGTAGAACATCTTTGCTAATAATATGTGGAACAGAAAAGAATGTTAGGAGAATGAATTAGTGTCTTTTCATTCTCCTCTTCTCTGTTCTCTCCCATTCCCAAGTTATTTAAATTCTAGTTCAGACTGAAAGGAATACATTTGACGAGTTCTGTTTTATTGACTTTAGCTTTGTTGATGATAAATTGAATATTATTTTCTCTTTTCCTTTTTTTTCAGTGTTGTGTATATACATTTCTTAATGGTCACAGTTTCTCTATGTGTCAGCTAAGGGGGAGTATAGGGCAAGCAGTAAACCTTAAGGAACTAAGGTACAGGCTGTCCTATTTTTTTCCCCTCCTCTTTAATATGAAACTGGTTACAGGCACATTTTTTAGAACCTCTCAGCAGGAATTGCAAAGTTTTCCTGGTCATCACCTAGCAACAAAACCCAGCAAAACATTCGCAAAGCAGTTTTTGCAATGCAGCCATCACTGACTGGCAGAACTGACTCGTGGAAGGCTGAATTTGTAATGGAGGGGAATTGAATGCTTTCCTCTTTATTCAAGTAGAATGCTGAGATGTGCAGTCTGGATTCTGTGTGAACCAAATTAATGTACATTAAAGAATAAACCATAATGCCCATTGTGAACAGGAGATCGGAAGGATTCAACAGAATTTGATGATGAGTCAGTTCTTATTGAAACTATTTAAATTGAACTTTTAAAATAGTTGTTTTAAATAAAGCAATCTGAGATTGATATAACTATTCCTTTATTAGATAAAATATTCTGAGGACCTTTGGGTAGTATAAGAAACCTTAAGTCTATTGGATAATAAGTTCAGAACTCAACTGAAGATTTCTTAGCCTCATCTCTGAAAATAATGATAAAAATCCCCCTTCAGAAGGAGAGGAAATCTTTGTCTGGCTTTGACTTCTATTCAGTTAGAAGCCAGACATAATACCTATTATCATTAAGAAAATATGCTACTCTGGAACTTGGCTATAATACCCATTTGAAGGTCCATGCTGTGGGTCTTTTTCATTAGAAGTATAAGAACCTTACAACAAGATCCTTTTGCTTTGTCATGTACTTTAGAACCAAAATATTGGATGCAACACATTTTATTTCAATTGTTATTTTCTGTAGTAGCTATATGCGGAAATTCAAATCTATCAAGTCAATGATCTGATTTTTACTACTCAGGGCTTTCTGAGGGCTTTCTTGGTAGCTCAGCTGGTAAAAGAATCTGCTTTCAATGCAGGAAACCCTAGTTCGACTCCTGGGTCTGAAGATCTCCTGGAGATGGGATAGGCTACCCACTCCAATACTCTTGGGCTTCCCTGGTGGCTCAGTCGGTAAGGAATCCGGCTGCAATAAGGGAGACCTGGGTTCGATCCCTGGGTTGGGAAGATCCCTTGGAGGAAAGGGCATGGCTACCCACTCCAGTATTATTGCCTGGAGAAACCTCATGGACAAAGGAGCCTGGTGGGCTACACTTTATGGGGTCACAAAGAGTCAGACACAACTGAGCGACTAAATGCACACACACACACACACACACACAGGGCCTTCTAAATGCATATCTCTATTGATAACAGAGAAGGATTTTTAGCTCAGTGTTTCAGGGAGACAGCAAAAGGATTTGTTGAATGTGACAGAATCCTCACTTTACAATGAGAATTCTACAAAGTTTATTCCACAAACATACAATATGTGATGGAGGATACAGAGTATATTCTCATATCAGGCTTCAGCTTTTTATTACTGAGGAGCTAGTGAGATTAGTAATTTGTGGGGAAACTGATCCCATTTAGATTCTATTCTTTGTATCCACTAGTCTGGTTATTGTCCAAGGTACTAACTCAGCTTTCTGTCCACTATTGCTAATGACAGAATTGTTACTAATATACACATTTGCCCATATCCTTGCACAAAATGGAGTTGTTAAGTACTGAGTTCTTTCCAGCTGATTTGTGTGAAAGGCTTTGCTTTGCCCCATTATGCGCTGTGAAATATTGGCTGTCTGCTTTATTTGTCCATCTCTCTTTAGGCTGAACTCTCTTTGACAATTTTCTCTCTTGTCACAATCAGCCCTTTTCTGGCTATGGGAGCAATCCTTGTTACACAAAGCAAAGTAGGTCTGAAGACTAGTGCATCAATACCTGGGGACTTCTTTTATATATATATATAAAATCTCAGGCTCTACCTAAGAACTACTGAATTAGAACCTGCATTTTAAGAAGTTGCCCAGATGATTCACACACACACTGAAGTTTGAGGAGGACTGCGATCTTTTTGATTCAATGATTTGCTTCCTGCCAGGAGTACTAGCTGAAAATAGATCTTTCTTCCGATATTGCCTCTAAAACAGCGTTAAACACTCCATATTCTCAATAGTATTGAGATAAAACTAGAGGCTGAGACATATGAGGAGTAACAAAGAAATGTGAACAAAGGTATAGAGACTGCCCACATGCTAACTGGCATGTATAGCATAAACCGATGGTTCGACATGACCCAGAAGACAATCAGATAGTTTTCTCTACTCTGTATGTCTTGCTGTTACTCATTTTAGGGTAAATTTTACATTTTGTCTCACATTGTTGTTATTTTTCATGGTAGTTATATGACAATTCTCCTTCCAGATGGAAAATTTCTTGAGGCAGTGTATGCTTATATGCATAAACATAATTACTCATACTTACCCCCTTCACTTCCCTAGCCCAAGAGCTCAACAAAAGACGGCTGCATTAAACTGGTAACACTTCTGGTAGATCCAGTATTTTTACATGGGTTACAATGCTGCTCTTTCTAGGGAAAATGCATAGGCGCTCAATAACGGCCTAACACGAAACACTGAGAAGAAAGTGTGCCTTAGTGACTCTAGGCATTTGGATCACATTACAAGTGGTATAGTCTGGTTGAAATGAATCCAGTCAAGTACCAAAAAGGCCAGGTCTTCAAGTCAGTTATGAAAGATAGCATAATTTAGAGAAGTTGTTTTGATTTGGGGCCTACATGTTCATCCAAAATGATTGCAAAGAATGAAGAACCTCTAAGAGTGGAGGAAATATTATCTTAAGGGTTTTATGAATTTATTAATCCTTCTGTTAAGAGGTGAGAAAAACCAGATTTGTAGTCCAGGAGTATGAAGGGAAGGGTCTGCCACACATGGATAAGACTAACACTTGTAAAAGAATTTTCTTTGCATTGAACATTGAAGAATGTATTATGCTTCTTTCAATATTAGTTACCACAAATGTGTAGATCTTTCAGTAGACTTGTTGAGTGTAGAAAACTTCTAAAATTTAATCCAATTCATTTTCTAATTCCTAATTTATCCAATAGATTATACAGATGAAGTGCTAACATTTTAGGAGTATGCTGCTGCTAAGTCGCTTCAGTCGTGTCCGACTCTGTGCGACCCCATAGACGGCAGCCCACCAGGCTCCCTCGTCCCTGGGATTGTCCAGGCAAGAACACTGGAGTGGGTTGCCATTTCCTTCTCCAATGCATGAAAGTGAAAAGTGAAAGTGAAGTTGCTCAGTTGTGTCTGACTCTTCGCGATCCCATGGACTGCAGCCACCAGGCTTCCCTGTCCATGGGATTTTCCAGGCAAGAGTCCTGGAGTGGGGTGCCATCGCCTTCTCCTTTTAGGAGTATAGAATGGCTTATTTATATTTCTATAGAGTTTTACAAAGTCCGTGAGGGGCCATACAACTTAGTCACGGTGCTCTCACACCTAGGTTTACATGGTCTATTAGCAATTTGAATTGGTAGTGGAAAAATTAGAAATGAAAATTTTGTCATGTACATGTTAGGAACCCATACTGGGAAAAAGAAACTAAGCATAAACAAGCAGATTGGCCTCACTTCAAGGTAAAAAGCAAGAGGTAAGATAACAATTAGAGGCTTCTATGAATGGTTGCATATATCACCCTAAAAACTGAGATGACCAGATGAGAATTTTTATCCTGGTTTCATGAAGTATAAGTTTCTTTTATAGGAAGAGTTGTAGTTACAAAAAGGAGTAGTTAATGACATGTAAAAAAGCTGCACTAGTTTCAGCAGCACAAAATTTCACTTATAGCTAAAGGCAAATTTGTTACTTAATTAGTAATTCTGACACAGGTAAAGGGAATGACAGCTGCTTTTCTAGGCATTTTATGCCTCACTGGTCCCGGTAACCAGATGGTCTGTTGTTGTTGATGGATGAACCAGAGAAGTTGTGGGAGTGGATCCACCCCCTATCCTAACTCCTTGAGATAACAAACTTGGATTAGGAATTTCACAAGGAGTAGGCTTTCTTTTGTGGTCACCCGGCCAGGGTGCAATGGGAAAAAGTGCTGGAGCTGAACCAATAACTGAGCCTTCCACCTTCCTCACTGCTTGTCTGGGGAGATCCTGAAGTTTGTAGGTAAATTAGCTGTTGAACATACTAGCTTTATTCTGTTTAGAAAAGAGTCCCAATTACAGAATTATTCAATATTACACATATTTTTTAAAACTAAAAGAAATCCCATCATTTGTCCAGCATTTTGGAGTTTTCCACTTGCTTTTTCATCTATTATTTACCCAACAGTCATATTAACTTTGTGGAGAAAGGCAGGACTGGGATTGTTGTTTCTGTCTGTCAGATTAAGAAACTGAGGTTCAGAAAGGTGGATTTTGTTCATCAAAGTCTGAAAAGCTAATTACAAACCTAGAACTGAAATCTAGTCTTTAGATTCCCATAATTAGTGCTTCTTCTAATTAATGCAAACATAAATGGGCAACAAATAGGTGAAATGATCAATCTCACTAGTAATCAGGGAAATATAAATTAATGTATCAAATTTTTATTATCAATTTGGTAAAAATTAAGAATATTAATATTCATTGTTGGCAAATATATACTGGTATTAATGTAAATAGATGTAGCTTAGAAAATATTCATACTCTCTAACATAACAATTATACTTCTAGTAATCTATCCTATAGAAAAATACATTTGTACATAAAGATGTATGTACAGTGATGCTGGTTGTTTACATTATTAAAAAACTGCAAACAACTTTAAAACCCCTGATTTGGGGATCACTTCAAGGAAAATAGATGGGGAAACAATGGAAGCAGTGAGAGGCCTTATTTTCTTGGGATCCAAAAATATTACAGATGGTGACTACAGCCATGAAATTAAAAGATGCTTGCTCCTTGGAAGAAAACTATGACAAACCTACACAGCATGTTGAAAAACAGAGACATTACTTTGCCAGTAAAGGTCCATCTAGTCAAAGCTATGTTTTTTTCCAGTAGTCATGTAATGTATATATGTTAATCCCAGAATCCTAATTTATCTCTCCTAGTTTATACATAGTACTAATATATACACTATTATATATCCTGGAGGAGGAAATGGCAACCCACTCCAGTATTCTTCCCTGCAAAATCCAATGGACAGAGGAGCCTGGTGGGCTACAGTTCATGGGGTCACAAAGAGTTGAACATGACTGAGGACAAATGCATGCACTACATATAAAGCAGATAAACAACAAAGACTCATCAGTTCCGTTCCGTTCAGTCACTCAGTCATGTCCGACTCTGTGACCCCATGAATCGCAGCACGCCAGGCCTCCCTGTCCATCACCAACTCCCGGAGTTCACTCAGACTCACGTCCATTGAGTCAGTGATGCCATCGAGCCATCTTATCCTCTGTTGTCCCTTTCTCCTCCTGCCCCCAATCCCTCCCAGCATCAGAGTCTTTTCCAATGAGTCAACTCTTCACATGAGGTGGCCAAAGTACTGGAGTTTCAGCTTTAGCATCATTCCTTCCAAAGAAATCCCAGGGCTGATCTCCTTCAGAATGGACTGGTTGGATCTCCTTGCAGTCCAAGGGACTCTCAAGAGTCTTCTCCAACACCACAGTTATGTATATATGCATATATATGTCTAAATCACTTTGCTGTACATCTGAAAATTAACTTAAAAAATTGGCTGAAGAAGAAGAAATGAATCAACTATCAAACTGAAAAATGAATGTATTGAACAACATGGGGAATACAGTCAATGTTTTATGATAATTATAAATGAAGTATAACCTTTAAAAATTGTGAACTGCTACATTATTAACTTTTATTAATAACATATAATATTGCATAGCAACTATTTGTTGTTGCTCAGTTGCTCAGTTATGTCTAACTCTTTGCAGCCCCGTGGACTGCAGCACTCTAGGCTTCCCTGTCCTTACCATCTCCCAGAGCTTGCTCAAACTCATGTCCATTGAGTAGGTGATGCTATCCAACCATCTCATCCTCTGTCGTCCCCTTTTCCTGTTGCCTTCAATCTATCCAAACATCAGGGATTTTTGAATGAGGTGGCTTTTCGTATCAAGTACCCAAAGTATTGGAGCTTCAGCTTCAGCATCAGTCATTCCAAAGAATATTCAAGGTTGATTTCCTTTAGGATGACTGGTTTGATCTCCTTGCCATCCAAGGGACTCTCAAGCACCATCTCCAACACCTCAGTACAATAGCATTATTTCTTTGGTGTTCAGCCTTCTTTATGGTCCAATTCTCACATCCATACATAGCTACTAGTAAAACCATAGCTTTGACTATACTGACCTTTGTTGGCAAAGTAATGTCTCTGCCTTTTAATATGCTGTCTAGTTTGGTCCTAGCTTTTCTTCCAAAGAGCAAGCACCTTTTAATTTCATGGCTGCAGTCACCATCTGCAGTGATTTTTGGAGCCCAAGAAAATAAAGTCATAGTGACTATACTTCAGTTAAAAATATATATAAAGAATACATTATTTTCCAAGGACTCATCTTTATGAGATCTTTTTCCTATTTTGATTATCCTATGTAACCCATGGGATGGTAAATTTTATAAATGTTTTATAATACTTTAAAAATAGACTAATCTAGAAAAAAATTCTGATCAAGAAAATTAAAAGGTTGAGGTACAAATGGAAATAATACTGAAGTCAAAAGAAATACAATTACAGAGATTTAAAAAAATTTTGTCCTAATACAAATAGCTTTAAATCAATAATTGATATTTTAAATGAAGTGAATGAGTTTTTAGAAAAACATTAATTATCAGAATTGATTCAAGTATAAATGGAAAACTAAGTAATTCACTAACTCTTAAAGACTTAAATAGATAATAATCTCCAGTGCCCAACCTTTCCATGTGCACTAATCCAAAATTCACTAGGCTCTGATAATTTTCCTAAAGCTTTATCATTTGAAGAGAAGATCTGATTACCATTATACCACCCAAGAGATTTCTATTTTATGATGGGTGAACAATGTACATTTAAAAAAATATGACTGGAGGTGAAAATTTAGGAGCTCCTATACTTTCAACACCAAATTCCCAGGCCTTCTGAATTTCCTAGTTCCATGCTTTCTACCCCAATTCTTTGCCAAAATCTTCTGTAAAATCCTCTAAAACACATTCCATTGTAAATGGTTTTTATTAATAGTAACAACGGAGTAGCTGGGATGATCCTTAAATGACAAAATGTTAAGCATCAACTTAAAAGGGAATAGAGGGCTTTCTCTAGACGCCAGTAAACAGTATTGATTTCCTCTTCAATGTGAGAATCAGGTGGTTAACAAAAAATAAAATCAGAGGTTAAAAACATTGACCACGTGTCCATTTATTAGGCATTTTTTTCTAATCACTGAAAAAATGATTAGCACATTAATTTCCAGAATTAAGCATTAAGCTTTAAAATACTTGGAAATATGCAGGAAAACCCATTTTGGAATCAATATGCCAATCTCCACTTTTCTTCTAAATAGTCACATCATTAAATGTGGATATTAAAGAAGCAACAGTTAGAACTGGACATGGAAAAACAGACTGGTTCCAAATTGGGAAAGGAGTACATCAGGTTGTATATTGTCACCCTGCTTATTTAACTTATATGCAGAGTACATCATGCAAAATGCCAGGCTGGATGAAGCACAAGCTGGAATCAAGATTGTATGGAGAAATATCATTAACCTCAGATATGCAGATAACATCACCCTTATGGCAGAAAGCGAAGAACTAAACAGCCTCCTGATGAAAGTGAAAGAGGAGAGTGAAAATGTTGGCTTAAAACTCAACATTCAGAAAACTAAGATCATGGCATCCAGTCCCACCACTTCATGGCAAATAGATGGGGAAACAGTGGAAACTGACAGACTTTATTTTTTTGGGCTCCAAAATCATGGCAGACAGTGACTGCAGGCATCACAAGCTGGAATCAAGATTGTATGGAGAAATATCATTAACCTCAGATATGCAGATAACATCACCCTTATGGCAGAAAGCGAAGAACTAAACAGCCTCCTGATGAAAGTGAAAGAGGAGAGTGAAAATGTTGGCTTAAAACTCAACATTCAGAAAACTAAGATCATGGCATCCAGTCCCACCACTTCATGGCAAATAGATGGGGAAACAGTGGAAACTGACAGACTTTATTTTTTTGGGCTCCAAAATCATGGCAGACAGTGACTGCAGGCATGAAACTAAAAGACACTTTCTCCTTAGAAGAAAAGTTATGATCAACCTAGACAGTATATTAAGAAGCAGAGACATTACTTTGCCAGCAAAGGTCTATCTAGTCAAAGCTACGATTTTTCCAGTAGTCATGTATGGATGTGAGAGTTAAACTATAAAGAAAGTTAAGTGCTGAAGAATTGATGCTTTTGAATTGTGGTATTGGAGAAGACTCCTGAGAGTCCCTTGGACTGCAAGGAGATCCAACCAGTCCATTCTAAAGGAGATTAGTCATGGGTGTTCATTGGAAGGGCTGATGTTGAAGCTGAAATTCTAATACTTTGGCCACCTGATGCAAAGAACTGACTCCTTGGAAAAGACCCTGATGCTAGAAAAGATTGAAGGCAGGAGAAGGGGACAACAGGGAATGAAATGGTTGGATGGCATCAATGAACATGAGTTTGAGCAAGCTCTGGGAGTTGGTTTTGGACAGGGAAGCCTGGTGTGCTGCAGTACATGGAGTTGCAAAGAGTCAGACATGACTAAGTGACTGAACTGAAAAATTACTCTAGCAGCATGGAAAGAGCATGACTCCTAATTGCTTCATCCAATACTTTGGGTACATTATACAATGAAGTAGTGTCATAGTGGTTTGGTATCATGGTAAAATGGGATTAAGAAAACCACCATGAATATAACAGAGTTCTTAGGGATTATTAAAAAGAACGGAGACCCCCCTCCTTCCCACGTTTTCCTTGATGAAAAATACTGATAACCTTCTGATTTCCAGTTCTACAAAAGTGGGAAACATGGCATTGGAAAGCATAAAATCCATAATTTCTAGAGGTATACTCTTCATTGTGTGTAGTCTGAATGAAAGCAAAGAGTGTATATTGAATTATTTAAAAGAAACTTGAAATTACATACTTCAAGCACATCTTTCAATGGTCTGCTTCTGTCATTACAGTATTAACAAAAGGCTCTATGATGCTGGTAGTTGTATCTACCTACTTCCTTGGGAAGAAAAATCTAAAATGAAAAGAGCCAACAAAAGACTATAAGATGGAAGGTGATTGTTATGAAGGAAATGTCCTGGATTTTTTTTTTTAACCTGTTGCTAAAGGGCTCAGAACCTAGCTTACACAAAATCTTTCCTGAATATATCATTGCTAATTACCCTAATCACAAATAGGGAAGACATGCAAATCTCTTTTAGACATTATGTACAATCAGGGAGTATATAAGATCAAATTGAAAATTAAATACTGTTGACTGGATAAAATAAATAAAGCATGTATTTCCTGATAATGGATATGCATGATGAAGGTAAAAATAAAATGAATAGGTCACCTAAAGTGGAACAGATGAAAGAATACTTAGAGTTCATAAGAAGTTTTCCTTGCAAAAAGATCAAACAATAGTTGAAAGTATATTTAAAAGCTGCATTGTGGTAAAACTTCTATTCTAAAGTTCTTTGGCTATTTCATTTAAAAACACACATTAGCTGTTAGGTTAGCATCAAATATGGAAATGTCAAAATGACCACGGTCTCAGTAAGGATGAAAGGAAAAACAGGGACTTCTTGTAAAAGCACATCATCGTTAACTGTATTTGCACCTCTGGTTCATTGGCCTTGAAAATATAGGTCTTTTTCCTTTACCTTCATAGTCAGTTTCACCCTCTGGGAAAATGAACTCCTAATGTTTGACTAGGTGTGTCTGGGATATTTTCTTTGAAGATAATATGTTCCATTGTAATGAGGTCTTAATTGGATCTATCTCACTCATTCTCAGATCATCTTGGACATCTTTCAAAATATAGATTTCCTTTTAAACAATAGTATCATAAAGCAACCACAACAAAAACAAACATATAAAGCAAGATTTATTTTGCAAATTTTAGTAACTATGGTTTAATTTTTCAGAAATCATCTAATTTTTCTTTACTTCAAGGAGGCAAAGTAGGAAAATCAACCAACTTACAGTGATTTGAATACACCAATAATTTGTTCTCTCTGCTGCTTTATATAGGTCTAAAAGGACAAGAAGTAAATATATATCTTGGATAAATTATGTTGTGATTATATGTCATGCTCAAAAGACTTCTAGGTTTATTATGACAATATATTCAGGTTTGAAATTTTCTTTGGGCTCCTCTCTCAACTCTGACCATATGTTTGGTATCTGGGGTGGGAAATTAACCTATGCTTCTCCTCTGAATACATCTTTAATATTTTGATTAATTTGGCACAAGCTTCTTGATGGGAAGTTCTGCATTTATCTAAAATTGTATATTTTCAGTGATTTTAAAAAATGAACTATAGATACCGATACCTTGATGTACAATATGCATCTCTCATTCCCTCTTGTACTCTCTTATCCCTTCTATGTTGAGTTTGCTCTGCAGCAACAGACGAAACAAAGTCATAACACCATCAAATCAATTTCTTCCCAGTTACCTCGCCACTTGCCTAGTATTTTTATTCATTGAAAGTGGGATAACAAATGCAAGATTTGAAAAAGGCATTTTAAAGTAGCAGTAATTTATTTAAAATTCAAATCTGGGTTCTTTTAAAATATAAAACTCACCATCTGATACACAGAGTGTATGACAGATATGTCACTTTCCTAAGTTGTGTTCTAAAAACCTACACTTGTTTTAATTGATCCTCCTTTCTTTGACTGATTTGAAGGTTGCTACACATACCCATGATGAAATGACATGACAAGAGCTTTCTAGGAATGCTGTTGCTGCAAGTGTATGTAACAGATTATCCTAGGGCAATTTTTAAAGATAACGAGTGAAAATAAGAAAAAAAAATGAAATAATTTAGGAATAAAAACAATTTATTGAGCACGTACTTTGTACAAGATACTTAATAAACATTTTCCATTTAAATGACCTTATAAAGTATGTATTATTTCCTTATTTCATAGCTCAAGAATCAGAGGCACAGAGAGGTTGAATAACACATGCAATAGTCTCTAACCTCTTTGGTATCGGGGAGCCACTTTGTAGAAGACAATTTTTCACGGGCCAGGAATGGGGGGGATGGTTTCAGGGTGATTCAAGCACATTATATTTATTGTGCATTTTATTTCTAATCTAATGCTGCTGCCAATCTGACAGGAGTATCAGTTCACAGCCCAGAGGTTGGGCCATGACTGACTCTGGAGCTCAGACTTATTCCATGTAACAGATAGGAAAGCAGTGATACATTTTGTTTTTATCAGTAGAAAAGTCGTGTGCATCAACCCATTCTCTGTCATTGCCCCCCGCTTCTTCCAAATAAGTCAGCAAGGATAGGAATAATAATTTGAGTAGATCAGCCTGATTTTGAAGAATGGATTGCTGTGCCAGCACTCGCTATATAGTTTTTCCGGTAGTCATGCATAGATGTGAGTGTTGGACCACAAAGAAGGCTGAACACCAAAGAACTGATTGTTTTGAACTGCGGTGTTGGAGAAGAAAAGGAGATCAAACCGGTCAATCCTAGAGGAAATCAACCTTGAATGTTCATTGGAAGGACTGATGCTGGAGCTAAAGCTACAATACTTTGGCTACTTGGTGTGAAGAATTGACTCACTGGAAAAGGCCCTGATGCTGGGAAAGATAGAAGGCAGGAGGATAAGGGGATGGCAGAAGATGAGATGGTTGGATGGCATCACTGACTCAATGGACATGAGTTTGAGCAAGCTTCAGGAGATGGTGAAGGACAGGGAAGCCTGGTGTGCTGCAGTCCATGGGGTTGCAAAGAGTCAGTCGTGACTGAGCGACTGAACAACAAAAACAATAATGATGTTAAAGAATATTCTAGCTTCATTTTTCAATGTGTCTGTCCAGTTTTCCCAGCACCATTTATTAAAGAGACTGTCTTTTTCATTGTTATAGTCTTGCCTCCTTTGTCATAGATTAATTGACCATCAGTGCATGGGTTTATCTCTGGGCTTTCTAGAGTGTTTGACTGATCTATATTTCTACTTTCGTGCCAGTACCATACTGTTTTTTCCCTACACTACATGGCATGCAAAAATCTTAGTTTCCCAACTAGGACTGAAGCAGTGCCCCCTGTAGTGCAACAGTGAAGTCTTGATCACCGGACTGCCTGGGGAGTCTCATACTGTTTTGATGTAGCTTTGGAGTATAGTTTGAAGTCAGGGAAACGGATTCCTGCAGCTCCATTTTTCTTTCTCAAGATTTCTTTGGCTATTTGGAGTCTTTTGTATCTCCATATAAATTTTAAGATTTTTGGATCTAGTTCTGTGAAATATGCCATTGGTAACTTGATAGAGATTGCATTAAATGTGTAGATGTATTGCATAGTATAATCATTTTAACAATATTGATTCTCCCAATATAAGAACGTGGTATATGTTTCCATCTGTTTGTGTCATCTTTGATTTCCTTTATCAGTATCTTATAGTTTTAAAAGTACAGATCTTTTGTCTCCTTAGATAGGATTATTTCTGGGTATTCTTTTTGATGAGATGGTAAATGGGATTGTTTCTTTACTTTCTTTTTCTCATCTTTTGCTGTTAGTGTATAGAAATGCAAGAGATTTCTATGTACTAATTTTGTTTCCTGCTACTTTACCAAATCCATTGATGATGTCCAATAATTTTCTGATAGCATCTTTAGGATTTTCTGTGTATAGTATCACATCATCTGCAAACAGTGAGTTTTACTTTTTCTTTTCCAATTTTGATTCCTTTTCTTTTTCTTCTCTGATTGCCATGCCCAGGACTTCCAAAACTATGTTGAATAAAAGTGATGAGTTGATACTGTTGTCTTGTCCTTGATCTTAGAGAAAATCCTTTCAGTTTTTCACCATTGAGTATGATGTTAGCTGCAGGTCTGCCATGGTGGTGATGATGGTTTAGCCACTAAGTCATGTCTGACTCTTTGTGACCCCATGGACTGTAACCCTAAAGGCTCCTTCTGTCCATGGGTTTTTCGAGGCAAGAATACTGGAGTGGGTTGCTATTTCCTTCTCCAGGGGATCTTCCCCACCCAGGAATTGAACCTGGGTCTCCTGCATTGTAGGTGGACTCTTTACCAACTGAGCCACCAGGGAGCAAGGTCTGCCATATATGGACTTTATTATGGTTAGGTATATTCCCTCTATGTTCACTGTCTGGAGAGTTTTTTTTTATTATTATCATAAATGGGTGTTGACTGTTGTCAAAAGCTTTTGCACCTATTGAGATGATCATATGGTTTTTTTTTTACTTCTTTTTTAAAAAATTTTACTTTATTTTTCTTTACAATACTGTATTGGTTTTGCCATACACCAACATGAATCTGCCACGGGTGTACATGAGTTCCCAATCCTGAACCCCCCTCCCACCTCCTTCCCCATTCCATCCCTCTGGATCATCCCAGTGCACCAGTCCCAAGTATCCCGTACCCTGCATTGAACTTAGACTGGCAACTCATTTCTTACTCTCCAGTTTGTTGAGGTGGCATATCACAGTGATTGATTTGTGGATATTGAAGAATCCTTACATCCCTGGGATAAATCCCACTTTACCTTGGTGTATGATCCTTTTAATGTATTGTTTGATTTGGATTGCCAGTATTTCAATGAGGATTTTTTGCATCTGTGTTCATCAGTGATATTGGCCTGTAATTATCTTTTTTTTGGTGGTACATTTGTCTGATTTTGTTATCGAAGTGATGATTGCCTCATAGAAAGAATTTTGAAGTATTCCTTCCTCTGCAATTTATTCAAGTAGTTTTAGAAGGATAGGTGTTAAATTCTTCTGTAAATGTTTGATAGAAGTTACCTGTGAAGCTATCTATACTTTTGCTTGCTGGGAGTTTTTAATCACAGTTTTTGTTTCAATACTTATGATTGGTCTGTTCATATTTTCTATTTCTTCCTGATTCAGTTTTGGGATACTGTACTTTTCTAAGAAAGTTTCCATTTGTTCCAGATTGTACATTGTATTAGGATATAGTTGCTTGTGGTAATCTCTTGTATTCCCATTGTATCTATTGTAACTTCTGCTTTTTTCATTTATAATTTTATTGATTTGAGCCTTCTCCATTTTTTCTTGATGAATCTTGCTAATGGCTTATTAATTTTGCTTATCTTTCAAAGAACAAACTTTTACATACATTGATCTTTTCTATTGTCTTCTTGGTCTCTATGCCATTTATTTCTGCTCTGATCTTTATGATTTCTTTCCTTTTGCTAACTTTGGGTTTTGTTTGTTTTTCTTTAGTTGCTTTAGATGTAAGTTTCCATTGTGTATTTGTGATTAATTTTTTTGTCTGTTTTCTGAGTTAAGACTGGTTTGCTATGGACTTTTTCCTTAGAACTGCTTTTGCTACATTTCATAGGTTTTGGATCACTGTGCTTTCATTTTGTCTCTAGTTTTTTTTTTTTTTAATTTTCTCTTTAATTTCTTCAGTGATCCATTGGTTATTTAATAGCATATTGTTTTGCCTCCAAGTGTTTGTGTTTTTAAGGTTTTTTTGTAATTGATTTCTAATCTCATAGTGTTGTGGTCATAAAAATGTTTAACATGATTTCAATATTCTTAAATTTACTGAAGCTTGCTTTATGGCCCAGCATGTAATCAATCCTGGAGAATGTTCAATGTGCACCTGAGAAGAATGTATATTCTGCTGCATTTGGATGGAATGCTCTGTAAATATCAATTATGTCCATCTGAACTTCCCTGGTGGCTCAGATGATAATGAATCCACCTGCACTGTGGGAGAACTGGGTTTGATCCTTGGGTTGGGTCCATCCAGTATAAAGTGTTATTTAAGGCTTATGCATTCTTTTTAATTTTCTATCTGGATGATTAATTGATGAAAGTGGGATTTAAAGTCCCTCACTATTATTGTGTTATTGTCAATTTCCTCCTTTATGGCTGTTGGTATTTGCCTTATATATTGAGGTGCTCCTATGTTGGCTGCATATATACTTACAATTGTTATATCTTCTTTGACTTATCTCTTGACCATTATGTAGTGTCTTTCTTTGTCTCTTATAACAGTCTTTATTTTAAAATCTAGTTTGTCTGATATGGGTACTGCTACTCCAGCTTTCTTTTGACTTCCATTTGCACAGATATCTTTTTCCATTCTATCATTTTCAATCTGTAGTGTCTCTAGATCTGAAGTGGGTCTCTTGTAGACATATATGGGTCCTTTTTGATATCCACTTTCCAGTCTATGTCTTTTGGTTGCAACAGTTAACCCATTTACATTTAAGGTAATTATCAATAGGAATATTCTTACTGCCATTTTGTTATTTGTTCTGGATTTGTTTTCAAAGGCTTTTTTTTTCTTCCCTTCCTCTTTTGTTCTCTTTTTTGTAATTTGATGACTAAATTTAGCGATATGTTTGGATTCTTTTTTCTTTTTGTGTGTGCATCTATTGTAGATTTTTGATTTGCTATGATATAGTTTTGATTTGTTACCATGAGATTTTGATATAGCAGTCTACATATAAACAAGAATATTTTAAGTTGCTGGTCTTTTAATTTCATATGTATTTTAATATCCTTCATTTGTGCTTTCTTTTTACAATTGCTGGCTTTAATATCACATTTGTGTGCACATGATTTCCTACCTTTAGTGTATGTTTGCCTTTACTGGGGAGCTTTTCCATTCATAATATTCCTCTTTATAGTTGTGGCTTTTTGTTTTCTGTTTAGAGAAGTTCCTTTAATATTTGTTGCAAAGCTGGTCTGATGGTGCTGAATTCTCTTAGCTTTTGCCTATTTGTAAAGTTTTTAATTTCTTCAGCAAATATGAATGAGAGCCTTGCTAGGTAGAATATTCTTGGCTGTAGGTTATTCCCTTTCACCACTTAAATATGCTGTGCCACTCCCTTTTGGTCTATAGTTGCTGCTGAGAAATCAGCTGATAATCTTATGGGAGTTTCCCTGTATTTTATTTGTTGTTCTTCCTTTGTTGTTTTTAGTTTTTTTTTTTTTTTTGTCTTTAGTTTTTGTTACTTTGATTACCTTAAGTTCCCTACATCAGTTCACTTCAGTTCACTCACTCAGTCGTGTCTGACTCTTTGTGACCCCATGAATTGCAGTACGCCAGGCCTCCCTGTCCATCACCAACTCCTAGAGTGTACTCAGACTCACATCCATTGAGTCAGTGATGCCATCCACCGTCTCATCCTCTGTTGTCCGCNAGAATACTGGAAATAAAAGCAAAAATAAACAAATGGGATCTAATTAAAATTAAAAGCTTCTGCACAACAAAGGAAACTATAAGCAAGGTGAAAAGACAGCCTTCTGAATGGGAGAAAATAATAACAAATGAAACAACAGACAAACAACTAATCTCAAAAATATACAAGCAGCTTATGCAGCTCAACTCCAGAAAAATAAATGACCCAATCAAAAAATGGGCCAAAGAACTAAATAGACACTTCTCCAAAGAAGACATACGAATGGCTAACAAACACATGAAAAGATGCTCAACATCACTCATTATCAGAGAAATGCAAATCAAAACCACAATGAGGTACCATTTCACACCAGTCAGAATGGCTGCGATGCAAAAGTCAACAAGCAATAAATGCTGGAGAGGGTGCGGAGAAAAGGGAACCCTCTTACACTGTTGGTGGGAATGCAAATTAGTACAGCCACTATGGAAAACAGTGTGGAGATTCCTTAAAAAATTGCAAATAGAACTGTCTCTTGCTTTTTAAATGATCCAGAGGATGTTGGCAATTTGATCTCTGGTTCCTCTGCCTTTTCTAAAATCAGCTTGAACCTCTGGAAGTTCACGGTTCACATATTGCTTAAGCCTGACTTGGAGAACTTTGAGCATTACTTTACTAGTGTGTGAGATGAGTGCAATTGTGCAGTAGTTTGAGCATTCTTTGACATTGCCTTTCTTTGGGACTGGAATGAAAACTGACCTTTTCCAGTCCTGTGGCCACTGCTGAGTTTTCCAGATTTGCTGACATACAGGAGCCATGGCTTCACAGCACAAGGGCAGCTGAGAGGAGATACCCCATGCCTAAGGTCAGGAGTGGTGGCTGTGCTTTGCTGGAGCAGCCATGAAGAGCTACTCCATGTCCAAGATAAGAGAAGCTCAAGTAAGGCTGTTGGTGCTGAGAGAGGGCAGCTGGGGAAGGGCTGCACTAAATATGCCAGCAAATCTGGGAAACTCATCAGTGGCCACAAGACTGGAAAAAAGTCGGTTTTCATTCCAGTCTCAAATAAAAGCAATGCCCAAGAATGTTCAAACTACCACACAGTTATACTCATCTTACACGCTAGCAAACTAATGCTCAAAAATCCTTCAGCCAGGCTTCAACAGTACATGAACCATGAATTTCCAAATGTTCAAGCTGGATTTAGAAAAAGCAAAGGAACAACAGATCAAATGGCCAGCATTCGTTGGATCATCAAAAAAGAAGAGAATTCCAGAGAAACATTTACTTCTGCTTAATGACTACACCAAAGCTTTTGACTCTGTGGATCACAACAAACAGTGCAAAATTCTTAAAGAGATAGCAATACCAGATCACCTTACCTGCCTCCTGAGAAATCTGTATGCAAGTTGAGAAGCAACAGTTAAAACTGGACGTGGAACAACAGACTGGTTCCAAATCAGGAGAGTACATCAAGGCTTATATTGTCACCCTGCTTATTTAGCTTATATGCAGAGTACCTCATGTGAAATGCCGGGCTGGATGAAGCACAACCTGGAATCCAGATTGCCGGAAGAAATGTCAATAATACCAGATGTGCAGATGACACCACCTTCATTGCAGAAAATGAGGAAGAACTAAACAGCCTCTTGATGAAAGTGAAAGAGAGTGAAAAAGTCAGCTTACTGCTGCTGTTGCTAAGTCGCGTCAGTCGTGTCCGACTCTGTGCAAACCTAGAGACAGCAGCCCACAAGTCTCCCCCATCCCTGGGATTCTCCAGGCAAGAACACTGGAGTGGGTTGCCATTTCCTTCTCAAATGCATGAAAGTGAAAAGTGAAAGTGAAGTCACTCAGTCGTGTCTGACTCTTAATGACCCCATGGACTGCAGCCCACCAGGCTCCTCCATCCACGGGATTTTCCAAGCAAGAGTACTGGAGTTGGGTGCCATTGCCTTCTCAGAAAAATTGGCTTATAACTCAACATTTGGAAAACAAAGATCATGGCAGTGGGTTCCATTACTTGATAGCAGTAGATGGGGAAAAAATGAAAACAGTGACAAACTTTAGGTTTTTTGGCTCCCAAGTCACTGAGTTACCAGGGAAGCCCATATGGTCCAGCAATTTCACATCTTTGTATTTACCTGAAAATAAAACAAAGAAAGAAAAAGAAACACTACTACAAAAAGTTATGTACACATCAGTGTTCATTGTGGCATTATTGACAATATCCAAGATATGAAAGCAACCTAAGTGTCCATTTATAGATGAATGGATAAATAAGTTGTGTATATACATGTGCAGTGGACTACTGCTCAGTCATTAAAGATAAAATCTTGCCATTTTAAATGATTTGATTGGATCTCGAGGGTATTATTCTAAGTGAAGTAAGTCAGGGAAATACAAATACTGTTTGATCTCACTTGCATTCATGCATGCTTAGTCACTGATGTGTCTGACTCTTTGTGACCCCAAGAATTCTAGCCCACTAGGTTCCTCATCTATGATCTCTCTTATGAAATCGTAAAGGCAAAATAAAGAAAGCACAATGAAAACAGGCTCATGGATAGAGAAAATGAGTGGATGATTTCCAGACGGAAAGGTGTTGAGGGAGCAAAATAGATGAAAAGGATTACAAGGTACAAACATCAAGTTACAAAGTACATAAGCCATTGGGATGTATATACAGCATAAAGAATAGGGTCAATAATATTGTAATAACTTTGTAATGAGATGGATTGTTACTAGACTTCTCATAGTGATCATTTCATTATTTATGCCAATGTCAAATCACTGTGTATTTACCTGATGCTAATATTGAACATCAACTATAGTTTAATTTAGAAAAGATGATTAATAAATTCTTAATATGCACTATTAGTAAAAACAGTCAAAATAAAAACAAGCTCACAGAAAAGATATTAGTCTTTTGGTTCCCAAAAGTGGGGAGTAGGAGGAAGGGAATTGGAAGAAGGTGGTCAGAGGGTACAACTTCTAGTTATAAGGTAAGCACTAAAGATGTACATTATGATAACCATAGCTAAAACTGCTGTATGATAGTTAGAAAAGTTAAGAGATTGAACCCTGTATTATCAGAAGGAGAAAAAAAATCCCTTTATTCTTTTCTTCTTCTTTTTTCTTTTAGTCATATGTGTATGAGCAGATGCATGGTAGTTGAACCTATTGTGATAATCATTTAACAATGTATATAATCAAACTATTATACTGTATGCCTTAAACTTATACAGTGATGTATATCAACTTTTTCCATAATAAAGCTCTTTTCTTCTTCTTTTTTCTTTTAGTCATATGTGTATGAGCAGATGCATGGTAGTTGAACCTATTGTGATAATCATTTAACAATGTATATAATCAAACTATTATACTGTATGCCTTAAACTTATACAGTGATGTATATCAACTTTTTCCATAATAAAGCAAGAGAAAAACTAAAAAATAAACAAGTCAATTGAATCCACCTTTAAGTCTAGTCATAAATTTTGGAATTCATATGGAGCAAAGGTAGTAATTATATTAAGAAAAAAAAGAAAAGTTGACAGGATTACCCTATTTTGCAAGATTTATGGAAGTAAAACAAAGAAGTAAAACAAAACAAAATAACAAACAGAACCACCATAGTTGAAATGAAGTAGAAATTTCACTAGGAATTTTCTCAATATAAATTCTTACAACTATCTTTTACCAAGAAGTACAACCTATCTCTTCAATGTGTTCTTATAAGAAATAAACTTCATATTAATTTCCTCACACCAGTTGGTATTTGAGCTTGGTATTTCTACTCCTGATTCTTCAGTTTGATCTCCTTAAAGTTATCAAAAAACTGATCTCTCCAAAACATATGTTGTATTTATTAACTCATCCAGAAATGTCTCAATTTGTATTTAGCAACTTAGCTTCAATTCAGTAAGATGTCATTTTATTAAATATTTTTGTGAAAATATACCTGTTAAAATTCACTTATCAGGTAAGGTGAACAGAGTAGGTAATATTTGTATGAAACTAATAAGAACTTATAAATAGAAATGCTAGCACATGCAAAATCAACATGAGTAACAATAATAAAACAGCAACATCTCTTACTATAACTGAAAAATATTACATACCATAAAGTACAAAACAAAAGCCATCATGTCTTTAAAAAATGGTCCTGGTTCATTCCATTTCTCACACCTCACTTCCAAATATTCTAACATTCTCTGTTCCATCTCTTTCCTCTTATGTTTTTGTTATCATTATGGAAAACCACCATTCAGTTCAGTTCAGTTGCTCAGTCATGTCCGACTCTGTGACCCCAGGAATTGCAGCCTGCCAGGCCTCATTGTCCATCACCAACTCTCAGAGTTCACTCAAACTCATGTCCATCGAGTCGGTGATGCCATCCAGGCATCTCATCCTCTGTTGTCCCCTTCTCCTCCTGCCCCAATCCCTCCCAGCATCAGGGTCTTTTTCATTGAGTCAACTCTTCGCATGAGGTGGCCAAAGTATTGGAGTTTCAGCTTTAGCATCAGTCCTTCCAATGAACACCCAGGACTGATCCCCTTTAGAATGGACTGGTTGGATCTCCTTGCATTTTTTTATTTCAATGGCTTCTCGGTATTCTTGCTTGGAAAATTCCTTGGACAGAGGAGCCTGATGGGCTACAGTCCAGAAGGCTACAAAGAATCTGAAACAACTGAGTGACTGAGTATACACATATACACATACACATGCCATGCAATGTAGTCGTCCAGCTTATACAGGAGTAAAGAATGGAATCTAGCAATTAATTAAATGCTTTTGATATAAGTTTTATCAGTCAAAGTAATATCAACAAACATTTGTATAGCAACAACTATTTGTCACTATTTTGAGGGCTATACCTATTTATTAAGTCTCCCAACAACATGTGTATTAAGTATTATTAATACTCCTGTTTATTGGTGAGGAAACTGAGGCAAAAATATGTTTCACTGTTGACGGTCTCCTCATGCAGCAACTGATTATTCATCTTCTTTGCAGCTTCAAAAAATGTGATGTTATCATGTTTTTAAATATTCTTTGCTTTATGCTTATCTTCTTGCATGAGGGGACAGATATATCTCTCTTTAATTTTAATATTATTAGATAAATATAGTAACTAACTAACCTGGATGTATTTCTCTAAGTCTAAATAAACACAGTAAAGTATTACCACCTTATATTCCCAATGAATTCAACAACAAAAATGGTTGATTTTGGTAGCATATAAGTTAGGAAGAATATTAAAAGGTATTCTTAAAATCTGTTAAAAAATCTGTTATATACAAGATTTTGAAGGGGATAAATTACAAAATGTTTAGTTACTTAAGTATGTGAATCATCACTAACAGCATTATTCTCTGGATGTGTTTCCAAAATGCACGGAATGTTTCACAGACTTCAGATCTGCCACTCTTTGTACATAGAGCAGCTCTTCTCTGAACAGTGCTGTCTAAAATTGCAGCACTGATTGCATAATTTGCATTTTGATTCAGTTGTATGTCTATCTTAAGATAATAAAAGTCAGTCTTAACTGGTTCCATCATATAGCTTGCCCTTCATGGCTATATGATGAAGAGGTTTGTCTTGTTTTAGTGAAATCTGTCTGGCCTGGTGTTTCTAATATATACATCTGTAGAAGCAGCAAGTAATTGATGTTATTGATGGCCCTCATTTATATTGAATCTTTTTCATGCTCTTTCTACTTTCTCCTTGCTAAAGTAAAATAAGTCTTCATGTAAGAATTTTTTAGAAAAATCTATACTCTTCCTTTTTATAATTCATTAATGACTCCTTATAACTCTAGAAAATGTATTTCTCTCTCTTAAATATATTTTAAGGTCATGACAGACATTCTTATTATTCATTCTAAAAAAGGGTGATGGATGTTTTCCAGGCAAGCTTCATGTCCTTGATAGTAACTTTTTTTTTTTTAAACTGCTAAATTTATCAGGGAACATTGTAAAGGCCTTTCAAGAAGTAATCAGATTGATTTAGGATTAAAAAATTATATTGAATGCTATTTGGTTTCAGTTAGCTATTGCTGAATAGTATATTCAGAAAGCTTTCCAGGATATTATTCTGATACTAAATTGGAAGATACCTTAAGTAGTTTATAGAGCTTTGCTGAACTAAAACCTCAGTAAAATGAAAACATAACAGGTGTGCTTATATGAACCAGTTCAATTGACAATCAATTCTCAACTTATACAAAATTATTTACATGCTACATATTAATATTTATCAAGTACAGATATTTTGATTGCTGAACACTTCTATAATACAGTAAAATGAAGATCATAATTAATAATTTGTGGTTTCTTCAATATTTTTCAATATTTGTATTCACAGCAAAACATAATTTCTCCAAAGAGAAGAAACTATATCAAAAGATTCAGGCTACTTATTAAAATACAAGTTTAGTTTAAAAAAAAAAAAACAACCCTGTAGCCTATGTCTGTTAATTCTGGAGGACAAAGTGACATTGCAAATTGGGAAGAATTGGTAAGACATATTTATGATGTTGAACAAAAATGTTAAGATACAGTATTTCTGTTTTATTTCAAGTTGCTATTCTTACTGGTATTTTGCATGGATATATGTGTGTGTGTGTGTGTGTGTGTGTGTGTGTGTATCTAGAGATGTACTAATGAAAACCTCAGGTATTATTTCTATATAAGAAGAAAGGAAGAAAAATTTAGATATACTGAATTATTCTAGGTTTGCTACCTTTCCCCCTGGTGGTTCAGCAATAAATTATCTGCCTGCAATGCAGGAGATGGGGTTAAATCCCTGGGTCAGGAATATCCCCTAGAGACAGAAATGGCAACCCACTGCAGTATTCTTGCCTGGGAAATCCCATGGACAGAGGAACCTGGCAGGCTACAGTCCATGAGCTCACAAAGAGTTGGACACAACTTAGCAACTAAACAACAACTATTCTAGATGTATATGGCATTTTATGAATTTTGATTATTATATAATAAAATTGATTTTTAAAATTACTAGCTTTTCCTCAGTTCATATTTGCTCTTTTTCATTTTAAAATTAAGTGAACTATACCCATGTTTTATTTATTTTACATACACACACACACACACACACACACACATACATAGGTGGCTCTGTGCTAAAGAATACACATGCCAATGCAGGAGACTCAGGTTTAATCCCTGGTCAGGAAGATCACCTAGAGAAGAAAATGGCAACCAAGTCCAGTATTCTTGCCTGAAAAATTCCATGAACAAAGTAGCCTGGTGGGCTATAGTCCATGGGATCACAAAAGAGCTGGGCAACACTTAGCAGCTAAACAATAACAATAACAAGAATTATATATTTCTTAGTTTCTTAAAGAATATGTGAAATTTCTTCTGTTTCCATTTTTACTGACAAAAGATTGTATCAGGCAAACTTTTAGGCACTTATTAATGAGTACATAATCAGTAGAGTCATTTTCGGATTGCATACTAATGCCCCATAGACAACGCATACCTGCTCACTTGTATGAGGGAGGACATGTATATACAGAACATGAATAGGTTTTGTATAGCTTATTGAATAGGCTATTGTATAGCACTTCAACCAATAGACAATGGTTGAAGTGCAAGATGTGATTTAGTAACCATTACTGTATATTGCACTGGACAATATAAACAGTGGGACAGACTACATATGATGGAAGACTATTTTATGCATATAGTAATGACTTGTAATATGTGAATTGTGAACTTCAAGATGTTAACAAAGTAGCCTGGTGGGCTATAGTCCATGGGATCACAAAAGAGCTGGGCAACACTTAGCAGCTAAACAATAACAATAACAAGAATTATATATTTCTTAGTTTCTTAAAGAATATGTGAAATTTCTTCTGTTTCCATTTTTACTGACAAAAGATTGTATCAGGCAAACTTTTAGGCACTTATTAATGAGTACATAATCAGTAGAGTCATTTTCGGATTGCATACTAATGCCCCATAGACAACGCATACCTGCTCACTTGTATGAGGGAGGACATGTATATACAGAACATGAATAGGTTTTGTATAGCTTATTGAATAGGCTATTGTATAGCACTTCAACCAATAGACAATGGTTGAAGTGCAAGATGTGATTTAGTAACCATTACTGTATATTGCACTGGACAATATAAACAGTGGGACAGACTACATATGATGGAAGACTATTTTATGCATATAGTAATGACTTGTAATATGTGAATTGTGAACTTCAAGATGTTCAAATTGGTTTTAGAAAAGGCAGAGGAACCAGAAATCAAATTGCCAACATCAAAAAAGCAAGAGAGTTCCT
>SJXQ01003513.1:0-17877 GCA_006408695.1 Aepyceros melampus
CCACAAGTCAGGTGGGATCTTAGTTCCCTGACCAGGGACTAAGCCTGTGCCCCTTGCAGTGGAAGCATGAAATCTTAACCACTGAACTGCCAGGGAAGTCCCTCCTTTGATTTCTTTTTTTTAGAGTTTTGTAGTTTTCCTCCTATAGATCTTATAGGTATTGTGTTAGATTTATACCTAAGAATTTCTTTTTGGGGCTGATATAAATGATACTGTGTTTTCTATTTTTTAATTCCACTTAATTGCCAGTGTATGAAATATTAAAATTTAACAGAGCATGACTGCATTCATGTCAGGGTAGCTGCTTTCTCCTTTTCTTTATAAATGCCTCCATTTTTTCTTTTATATTGTTACTAAACTTTTAATATTTTTCTTAAATATTTTTTCTGATTATCAAAATAATACAGTTTATTACAAAGCATTTAGGAAATGCAAGCAAATATAAAAATGAAAACCCAACTTACCAAGAGTGCTATCATACAGATTTTTACTACTATTAATAATTTATTTGTTTTCTTGCAGTCCTTTTTGGTAGGTGGATATAAGCTGCATTATATCAACTGACCCATGTATGTATATTATATGTATGTATAATCTGTTTTTTCACTCAGTGTTATACGATGACACTTTCACCATGTCATTAAAATGTTTTTAAGACAATTTTTAATGACGTTTTTAAGTATCTTGAAGGGACTTCCCTGGTGGCTCAGAGGTTAAAGTGTCTGCCTCCAATGCGGGGGACCTGGGTTCAGTCCCTGGGTCGGGAAGATCCCCTGGAGAAGGAAATGGCAACCCACTCCAGTATTCCTGCTTGGAGAATCTCATGGACTGAGGAGCCTGGTGGGCTGCAGTCCATGGGGTCACAAAGAGTTGGACATGACTGAGTGACTTGACTTCCTTACTTACTTAAGTATCTTGAACGGACAACCTCAAACACTTTGGATGTGTCCTATAATGGATATTAACGTTTATTAGTTTTTGACTGTTAACAATGCAGAGAACAAGCTATATTTGTTCAAATTTCTGACAGTTTCCTTGTGAGAGAATTTTCCTTGGAGATGTTCCTTGTAGGAAATTTGAAGGAGACTCATTTTCCTTCCCCAACAGAATTTGAAAATTGAGAGAGAGCAATTGGTTAGTAAGTGGGAAACCGTGTCGTGCGTGGCAGCAGAGTGGACTGTTGACCTCAGAGTCCGAGCCGCCCGCCCACCTGGTCCCCCGTATCCTGGGACACCCCCAGCCTCGGCTCACAGGACAGTCCCTGGATACCTGATGCCAGGAGCTGAGGGCCAGGTCAGCGCCTGCTCTCCAGGCGGGTGGATGCCAAAGAGGGAAGGAAAATTGTCCACCAGAGTGGATTCCTCTCCCCTGAGAGGAGCAGTGGACAGAAAAAGCAGTCGGAAGTGTCCTTTCATCAGAATTGTCCTCTACTTGGAAACTTGAGGCAGAGATAAGGAGACCTCCAGCCCTAACATCTTGCATAGGTTAAATCGCTTCTTGGAAGATATGAGTGGTAAGAGTTTTTCCTTAACTTTTTTTTGTTGTTGCTGTTTTCACCATTCATTCCTCACCTGGTATTTAAACATTCATTTATTTGGCTGCTCGGGTCCCAGTAGCGGCACATGTAATCCTCAGTTGTGGCCTACAAACTCTTAGTTGCGGCACGTGGGACTTAGTTCTCTGACCAGGGGTTGAAGCTGGGCCCCCTGCATTAGGAGCACAGAGTCTTAGCCCACTGGACTGCCAGGAAGTCCCTTCCTTAACGTTTTGAAAAGCATTTTATCCATATATCTTCAGAGATTGTATATTCACTTGGTTCAAAAGAAAAATATCTATCTGAAACTTGTTTGCTCCCCACCCCTTTTTTCTTTTCCATCTCATTCAAGTAATCAGTTTTATTAGTTTCATACAAATTCTTTTTTCCTCATTTAAAAAACCCCTTTCCACTTTCGTTTTGTTATGAAACATTTCAATCATACATAAAGTACAGATTGCTATATTAACCATATGTGTAACCTTGACCCAGTTTTCTTAAATCTTAACATTTTGCCACTTTTGCTTCACATGTATAATTTTTTTTAAAAAGAACCAGACCATCAGGGAAGCAGGTGATGTTTCCTCTATCCTCCTTCCTGCAGCTCCGTCTCCTCCTCTTCCTTCCAGAGGTAACTGCCATCTGAACATGATGACTGTTACTCTTTTGCGTATCTGCTGTTTACTGGCTATGGTGCTCAGTCGCGTCCAACACTTTGTGATCCCATGGACTGTAGCCCGCCAGACTCCTTTGTCCATGGAATTTTCCAGGCAAGAATACGGGAGTGGGTTGCCATTTCCTCCTCCTGGGAATCTTCCCAGCCAGGGGATCGTACCAGCATCTCTTGTGTCTCCTGCATTGGCAGGCAGATTCTTTACCACTAGGGCCACCTGTATACTGGCTATGATGTATCCATAAATAATACTAGGTATTTATAATGTATTTAACATTATAATGTAATGGATATCATACTGTACATATTATTTCAGAGCTTATTTTTTTTATACAACTGGTGTTTTTGAGATTCATTCATATCAATCCATGTAGCTCTACTTTATTAATTCTGAATTCTGTATAGCATTCCATTCTCTGAATAAGCTACAGTTTATGTATCTGTTAGCCTATTCCTGAGCATTTCATTTTTCACAAATTTTACTGTTATAATCAATGCTGTAATGAATGTATCACCATGTCCCTGTCTGCACGTCAGCATTAATTTCATAGGGTGAGCACCTACAGAAGAGTGGAGTTTAGGTTTTAGGACTTATGACTTGTTTTATTCAGTGTTCTCCAGAATGGGTGTCCCATCTCCTTTCTCACCAGCAGTGCATGGCATCCCACTGCCCACCCCCCCATTCTTGGAGGTGGGGAGGGGGAACCAGAATCTCATTTTCTTGTAATTCGTTACTGACCAGGGGATGTTTGCAGAAACTAATTTCTATGGCCAAAGATTTTTATTTTGGACAGCCCAAAATTAATTCTGTTATTTCACTAACACTTCGAGAGTTATTAAATTCAATAGTTACACACTGTCAAGTCTTTACTGACACACCTGTAAAGTCTTCTCTAGCATCAAGAGTTTCATGTTCACTTTCAGTATCAGAATCAATCACTAAGGTTTTTTGTCATTTTGTTAGTCTAATATTCACATCATCTGAATCAAAACTATATTCTGAAGAGCCGTTATCTCCTGAGACACTAGTTATATGTCACTCAGTCAGAGAAAGTACCTGCATAAAATTCACTGAAAAGTTCTTCTTCACTTAAAATTTTGTGATGTGTCATTTTTTAAAAGTTTACACAGTGAAGCTTGTGTGTGCAGCATACACGAAGTAGGAGCAAAAACCTAACAGAGCAAAATATGAATAAGAGTAGCAAACATCAGTGCGTTATGAACACTTGATTACTTTTAAGCTCTAGCATCTTTCACACCGTGATTATAATTGTATCGCTCTCCAAAATCTTACTGATGCGTCTCCAGTCAATAATTTTCAGGAAAATAAGACATATTAATATGTCTCCAGTCATATCATCGGGTATAGTTCATGTACCATACAACCCACCCATCTGAAGTCTTCCTATACTTAAGGGAATTTGCTGTGTCCACAGAGTTGTCAAGTCCTCACCACATCAAAACTTCGGAACATTTTCATTAACCTTAAAAGAAACCACCCACCAAAGGTAGCTATCATCCTCTAGTCTCCCTATAAATGGTTCTAATCAGCGATGAATTTGCTGTCTCTATAGATCTGCCTGTTTCTGGACATTTCCTGTAAACAGCATCATGCAGCATCTGATGCTTTGTGGTTGTCTTCTTTCACTTGCCGTCACATTTTCAAGACTCACCTGCGCCCTGGCACGTAACGGCACTTCGTCCCTTTTCAGTGCTGGATCATATTTTATTGGTCATGGGCTTCCCTGGTGACTCAGGTGGTAAAGAATCTGCCTGCAATGCAGGAGACCCGGGTTTGATCCCTGAATCGAGAAGATCCCCTGGAAGAGGGCACAGCAACCCACTCCAGTATTCTTGCCTGGAGAGTTCCATGGACAGAGGAGCCTGGTGGGCTACAGTCCATGGGGTCACACAGAGTTGAACATGACTGAGCAACCAGCACTTTCACTTTCAAGCTGGAGTTTGTTCCGTGATGGAATGGTTTCGGCTCTCATGACTAGAGCTGTTCTGAAGATTGCTGGACTTGTTTTTATATGGACTGTTTTTTAATGAAGAAAGGATAGTTTAGATGCCGGGAACAGTAGACAAAGGTCCTGGGTGTCCACCTGGAGCAGGCAGGTGGGTAAGAAGTAGCAGGGGCCCTTTCTCCAGCCCCCTTGGCCGAATGGCTCAGGGTTCCCCCTGCTATCGTGGGGTCACAGAGGACTCGTGGCAACAGGCATGAACCACGAGCCCTTCCTCACTCAGGGCCTTTCTGTGTCATTCTTGCATGTTCTGGCCTCAGGTACCAACTGCCGGTCTCTAGGACAGCACTCTGGTGCTGTCTTTTGCAAGGCTTGTCTTCCCCATTCGGCCATTTCCAGGCCAGCTCATCAACTATCTTGCCATATAATTAAAAACCAAGCTTAGGAGGTGTGAGGGCAGCTCCTGGTCTCAATTGTCTGCTTCATCCCACACCCGTCCACAGCCGGGAATGGACCCTAAAGTCAGGAACTCCCTTTCAGAACCAATGGAGCTAAATCCTACTTCGGATGAGCCAACCTCGCTCCTTCCCTGGGAGAACTGAATATTCTTGTGAGGTTTGCCTTCAGAGCTCAGAACTATCCCTACTCTTCCTACATTTTAAAAATTCAATTTGAGTAAACTATATCTTTTTACATTTCTTTTGTGTGAAGTAAGCCAGTTCGTATCCTTCCTTCCCCTGCAGAGGGCGGCCTGCCTGTCCCAGGATCCAGCCTGCCCCGTGGATTTGGCTGCGGTCACACACCCACTGTCTGCGGCAGCTGCTGGTGTTCCATGGGGTGGACGGAGAGCGAGGGGTTTAATTTTCCCCATCCATGTCCTGTCCACTTGTTTCCAGTCTTCTGCTTTTATCAAACACACTGCAGTCGTCACACATTTGTGTCTGTTTAGTTCCAGAAGAGGGGTCGGGTATCCAAGGTTAAACACTGGGGACCCTGAGAGCTGTGGTTAGTTACCCTCCATCTGTGGTCGCACCTATTTGCACCTCCGCCTGCATTTTTCTTGGGTGGGATGTCTTACCTTTGGGTTTTGTTTTCTTTTTTAATTTGCTTTTTTCTTTCCAAGAGTGAGAATTAGCATCTTTTCCTGTGTTTAAAGACCATATTATTTTTGTTTTTCTGTAAACTATCTGAATTCATTGCCCACCTTTCCTTTGGTTTGCAAATCTTCATTGATCTCTGACTAGTCTTTATATGTTAGGGAGATTAATCCTTTGTGATATGAGCTGGATTTTGTGAACCTTTAAAAAATGCTTGATCACATTTTCTACATAATTGAGGTCGTACTGTATACATAACCCTGTGTTCTGTTTTTCAGTCCTAACACTATGTCATCAGCATTTTTTATTTTTCGAACATAGTGCATTTTTACTCTCAGATGGAAAACAGAGGGAGGTTTTAGGGTGCAGAGCACATGCCCCCAAGTTGTTTCCTTGTGATGTGGAGCTGATTGGAGGAGCACAATTTGGGGTCAGGAGACACTGGTTTGGGTTCCGTCTTCGCCACTTACTGGTTCCAACCTTATTCAAGTCTCCTAACTTCTATGTAAAACAGAACACAAGACCCCTGTGAAGGACAGCTCAAGTACCTTCTGGAAGGAAGTTAGGTATTTCTTGTGTGCCGTGCAGCTCTCATCACCAGCCTCCCTGTCTGCACCCAGACCTCAGGCCTTCTGGGCTCAGTGTCTTAGACTTCAGGCCTTCTGGAACCAGCATCTCTAGGCTCTGAGATGATGCAGTAAAAAAGGACAGTTTGTAATACGGTGGAGATCAATTCGATATAGTCAAAACAGTAATAGCAAAGTGAAACCTGTAAATGGGTTTGATAAATGAGAGGGGGCGTTACTTTCTTGGAAACTATGTCCTGTCCTCAGGGGAGGCAGAGGTGAAAAGGGGCAGGAAAGTGTGCTCTGTGGATGCTGAGAAGGGAGCTCAATAAATGCCGTTGTCTGAGGTCAGACTATGAGCTTCCCTAGTGGCTCAGTGGTAAAGAATCTGTTTGCAGTGCAGGAGACACAGGTTTGATCCCTGGGTCTGGAAGATCCCTTGAAGGAGGACATGGCTACCCATTCCAGTATTTCTGGCTGGAAGATTCCATGGACAGAGGTGCCTGGTGGGCTTCAGTCCGTGGGGTCACAAAAGAGAGAACAACTGAGCAACTGAACACACACAAGGCCAGACTACATATTTGAAACCGAATTGGATTGCTTATAATTCAGTAAGATAGTTTCCCCATGGAAGTTCACCCACTGCCTTGGGCTTTAGCTACCAGAAGCTTTATAGAGCAAACTGTCATTAAGGTTATTTGTCTTAAGACAGTACTAGAGTCTTTGATTGGAGAAGGCAATGGCACCCCACTCCAGCACTCTTGCCTGGAAAATCCCATGGACGGAGGAGCCTGGTGGGCCCAGTCCATGGGGTCGCTAAGAGTCGGACACGACTGAGCGACTTCACTTTCACTTTTCACTTTCATGCATTGGAGAAGGAAATGGCAACCCACTCCAGTGTTCTTGCCTGGAGAATCCCAGGGACGGGGGAGCCTCATGGGCTGCTGTCTGTGGGGTCGCACAGAGTCGGACACGACTGAAGTGACTTAGCAGCAGAGTCTTTGATGGGTTTTAAGAGAAACAGTGTTCCTGTTGTATTCTTGTTTCATTATTTTTAATTTCTTAAGAGAGAATGCAGTTATGGTGAAATACTGAAAAAGCACGAAGTCTTAGCACCTACCCGCACACACTCATTGCCTGGCTCTGTGATAAGCAGAGATAACCCTCAAAACATCGCCCATGAGGTGGGGACCACTGCCACCCCCGTTCTGCAGATGGAGATGCTGAGAGTGCAGAGGGAGGGTGGGCCGTGTGGGCAGGAGGCGGCGGGCGGCCCAGGATCTGCAGACCCCTTGCTCTGGCCCTGACGCTGGTGCATGGGGTGGTGGTCGCATGGGGGGCTCTCCCTGTGTCCTGTGGGGAGGGGCCCGCTTGCTTCTCTCTTTCAGCCGCCAGCCTCCTACTCCAGATACCACCAGTCTCACAGTTACAGATCTTCTAGACAGACTCTATGGGTATAGAGTGAAATTCAGAGTTCTGTCCCTTTAAGAAACGCACATGGCAGCGTTCTACTTCTACTTCTTTCCAGTTAAAGGGACCTCCTAATGTATACCGTGTCACTGCCCGAGGAGCATCCCCGTTCAGGGTCCTGTCCGTGTAGCCCACTGTAGGGACGCACCGTCCCACGCGGACGCTTTGTTCTGGTCCTTTGCTGCTCTGAATGGTGTTGCTGTGCATTGCTCTTTGTACATAACCGTTTTGGACCAATGTGAGTTGATCTGTAGGATTAATTCCTACAAGTGGGATATCTAGGTCAAAGAGTATGTGAGTCTGTGTGTTAGCACCCCTCCCCCACCCCATGTCGCTCGCTCTCTTTCCTCTGTTCCTCCCTCTTTTCCCTTATTTTGGCCTCTGCCCCGCAGCCCAGCCCTCAGGACTACTCTCTGACTGTTCCCCCACCTGCTCACCTTTACCCATCTCTTAATAGGTATAATATTTTATACCCCAAAATAGGGACAGTTTCTGTTTATTTTGACTTTCCCATTTTGTAAACAAAAGATCTTATGGAGAGTCATACTTTCAACCTCTGAAAATCTAGGGAAATTGACCTTGAGAAGCCTCTAGGGAAAAAGAATTATTTCCTTATCTGTGTGCAAGTTAAATGGATGTAGAATAACTCATACATGAGGCTGTGTCTTGACTGTTTGAAATTCATTCACCTACCTGTTATGAGTAGAGAGTTTCCCTGGGTGGAGGGGAGGATGGGAAACCTTAACATTCAGAAAAAGATATGCAGTCATGTTGATGCAGGGTAGCTCTGAGCAGAGCTGAAAGTTACATCTCAGCCCTCCTGGAACACAGAGATGCGTGTTGATGATTTGGGTTATGCTGTTACGAGCGTGAAAGAATTAGCTCAGGAAATACTGAATTAATGCATGCTTGGGATGGATCGCAAAGCTGCTTTTCCAAAAAAAAAAAAAACAAATACAGATAATTTGTAGCTTCTAGATACAAAAAAGGAATTAGTGCTCTTTTAAGAATTAAAGGAACCCTTTTGGAAAATAAGAGTCATGGTTAGAGATTCTGTAAGTTTTTAAAGAGGAGAAAAAGAAGACCCTGTTAATAATAACAGAATCTGGGAAGCCAGCCGGGCAGCATGCTGACTGGAGCAGGGCCCCTTGGTGACTCCTGCCCACTCGGCGTCTCTGTAGCCTTGAGAGAACTTGCACATTTCACCTTCATATTTCGCCAACATTTTTGGACCATTCTGTCAGAGATGTGTTTGTGCTGAGAAGCCTGCTTCTCCATCACAGTGCAGAGCCCATCAGGGAAGGCCAAGCTGCCATGCAGGCATGGAGGTCAGTCCACGAAGGTGGCTTTTGTTTTCTCTTGTCTTCTCTGGCTGGGACACCTGTTATACTTTGTACACTGCACACCTGGTAGATGGTTTGTGTCAGAGTCGGAGGGCTTGCAGGTCATAGGAGGTGTCAGGCTGGAGCCGAGGAGGTTGCCTGGGGTCAGATGCTCCATCCCGCCTGGAGGCCAGGCAGGGTGGCCAAGACTGGGGGCTGTGGGTGGTGATGCCGCGGGCACCACAGAGACTCCACCTGCTTCAGAGTTCTATCTGATGTGACCCTGAGCTCAGGAAGGAGGGACAGGGTTCTCTTTCCTCTTGTTTGTAGGTCCCAAATAGGCTGCATGATGACTCATGACGTTCCGTCGTTGCTGTGGGAACCTAGTTGGTGAAGACTGTGGTTCGAGCTTGTGACCGGTGTAGTCATTCATAGTGCTGTCTTGGCGGGAACCATGCTCCCAGCCACCAGCAGCCTCTCCAGCTGCCAGCTTGCTGGAACCACTCATATCCAGGGTGTTGTGGGGAGACTACTGACCCACCCTCAGACATGGCAAGCATCACAAGGGACAACAACCTTTTATTCTATATGAATCCTGAGATCTCTGAAGAAAACCTTTGGAACCCACCTGAACCATATATAAGACTTTATTGTCTCTCGATAATCTACTTGAATAGTCATCACTTGGACTGGTGAAATATTAATTTGTTTTGTGTTGGGGTTTGATTACAACTCAGACCCTGAAAAGGTGTTATATAATATGTGGTATAAACATCTTTTGAAAATTAAAAAAAAGTCTAAATTCTGAAACACCTGGCCCCAAGGGTCTCAGCTAAAGGCCTGGGTATCTGAACGCACTTTTGATTCTTGGTTGCAGTTTTGCAAGTACTTTCGTCCTTATTCTCTGTCTTCCCAACAGCTTTGTGAGGTGGGTGAGGGCTGCATTTTGGAAGGGCTTAGCTCTGGAGTCAGTGTTTTCCCGAAGTCACCTCCAGTGAAAGTGGCCAAACTAGGTGGGAGGTTTCCTGAAGGGTAACCCGTGTCCCAGGCATCATGTCGTCTGTGACTTGGAGCCCTTCCCACCCCTTCTAGGTGGACTCAACCTCTCTTTCCTTCTAGGGATGTTTGTCTGTATTCCTGTGACAGCAGCATTTACTGATTGATTTTTACGTTGACCTTCCCCCTTCAGATTGTGTTTTGAGATGGGCACCGATCTTGTTGATTTCTCTTCCTGATGTCTCTCATGGCACCTGGTCAAGCCAGCACCCAGTGCTGGGAGCTGCTGGGCGGATGGACAGAGTTTGCCAGCCTTTGTCATTGTCATGGTCGGCTTTGTTGGTTTTGTATAGTTTCATTTTTCCTTTTTTTTGAACCATTTAAAGTTCCCTATCAGACCTGACTCTTTTTTAAAAAAATAATTTCATTTATTTTTGGCTGTGCTGGATCTTGCTGCTGTTCGAACTTTCGCTAGTTGCAACAAGGGGGGCTACTCTTCATTGCGTTTCATGGGCTTCTCAATGGAGTGGCTTGTCTTGTTGCAGAGCACAGGCTCTAGGCATGTGTGCTCAGTAGTTGTGACTCCTGGGCTCTAGATCACAGGCTTAATAGTCGAGGTACATGGGCTTGATAGCTCCAAGGCATGTGGGATCTTCCCACACTAGGGATCGAATCGGAGTCTCCTGCATTGGCAGGCAGATTCTTATCCATTGTGCCCCCAGGGAAGTCCCCACATACCTGAGTCTTAAAACATCCACATTCTGAGATCACAAGATGTCTCTGTCAACTCTGCCTGTGAACTTTTCTTTGATGATCTTTGTTTCTTCGTGTGAGAGTCAGAGGAAGAGCATTTCCGAAGTGTCCTTCTCTCATAGACTGCGGTTCCACTGGACATACTGAGCCCACCTCCAGCCTGGTCCCTGTAAACATGCAGAGGAGGAATCAGATGCCCAAGCTGTGGGTCCCAGGGGACAGATTGCTACAGCAAACCGGATACCTCGCACCCTGGTCCCTGCTGGCTTGACTCCTGGACACCCCGGTGTGCCGGTTGGGGCCCCTCTCCAGTTCCCAAATAGTGGTTTTCTCAGGTAGTTTTAGATCCTCCTAATGGTGTCCTTCACTTTCTCAGAAGGTCGAGACAGCATTCAGCCCAGTGGTTTTGAAGCCAGCCAGGGTCCTCCTCAGGTTGTCCTAAACTTCCCAAGTCTACGGCCCTCTTGCAAGAGAAGTATTCCAGCCACCCAACACGTGAATGCTGTGCCTCTCTGCTGTGTGTCTGTGCCCTGCTCCTGGCCTGAGAAGATGCCCGCTCACGACCACGTCCCATCCTGGCCATCTGCAGCCTTCATCCCTTCCCTGGTGCGGACGCTGGCTCTTCCAGGTTGCCTCCTAGCTCCTCTCCTGCTGTCTGGGCCCTATCTGGTCCTGTTGTCTTCTGTGGTGACCCACATGATTGCTTCTTCAAGTCCTTGAGAACAGGGACATTGCTTCTTTATCGTATCGCCCTGAGGGCCAGCATCCCTGGACTTCCCTGGGCTTGTCACCGCAGCTCGGACCTCTGTCCTGTCATCCCAGAGCTGACTCCCTGTGTCTGTGTCCAGATTCACCTCCTCCCGGGGGGACACCTGTCATTGGATGAGGGCGCATCCTGGTCCAGGATGGCCTCAGCTCAGTGACATCTGCAGAGACATTGTTTTCAAACAAGGTCATATCCACAGGTACTAGGAATTAGGATCTGGCCATCTCTTTGGGGGGGGAAACACAATTCTGTTTACTCAGAACCGTTTGAACTACTACTGCTTGTCACTTTTCAGGTGAGTCATCACTCGCCTCCCGCTCTTGATCTGCAGTTCCAGAGATAACACCTGGTTATCTGCGCAGAGATCCACCTGCGCAGATCTTCGCATCCTGGAATTCTCAAACTGAAAAGGGTCCATATAAGTCCTTTTGTTTAAATTTTACAGTTGGAAAAGGTAGACACACAGTCTTACTTTCTTGTGCTTCAGGTCTTACAACTGTGACCATAAGCAGACAAGTACCATTGTGCTCCCTAATGCCAGGGGCACTGTTCCTCCCTTGTTTTCAGCAAAATGTTTCTGTTCAGAGTCAGTGCCTTTAAAGTACAGCAGATATTTTAAGGTAAGGGCCCAAAGCTTGTTTTCACCCCCTGAGTCCTGCAGGGAGTCGCCCTCAGCAAAGTGCCAGGAGCTGCGGCGGGTGCTCCTGGAGGCTACATGGTCACTGGAGGTTGGAGTGAGTGTGAGTGTGCAGGGCATATGGATGGGTTGTGGCCACAGGTGACTCCAGGGTGGCAGGGAGGAGCCCTCGGGGTGCTGCAGGTTTCCACACATCCTCACGACAGGAGATGCAGAGCCACAGTGTGACCCCAGGCCTCCTTCTGAGATACCATTCCACCTCCTGCGTCTCCTGTCCCAGATGACTCTCAACTGTCAGTCCCTCTACAGCAAGTCACTGACACATGAACGAGTTCTGTTCTAAAAGCAGGTTTGTAAGTCCAGTTTGTTTGTAAGTCCAACAAAGTAAGCCAACTAATACAATCGGCTGTGTAGTGGACAATAATAATATATTTATATATAGTAGAGGTTTATAATACTTTTCACACAAACACATGAAAAACAAACATAGAAAATAATTTTTACTCTTACAATACAGTACCATGAAAAGTACAGTAAGTAGTACCAGCTAGCTCACTCCTGCTTCACGCCTGCTTGTGGATGTCCTGGGCTTCAAATAAATATATTGTAACTCTATACAGTGCCATACAATAAGGTACACAAAAGCACAACCCTTTGTAGTGAATGCGTGCAGGTGACAGTGGACACCAGATACGTGAACTCACGTGATTGGACATGTGAAAGCACAGTCACATCTTTTGAAAGTTCACAGCTTGAAGGTTCATATACAGGGGACTTACTGTACTAAGTTCAGAGATGGGCAATGTCAGAATTACAATTAGGTGTTAAACCAATGACAATATTCATGTGAAAGTAGGAGAATAGAGTTTTCCTCGTATTTTATAAAAAACTTTTTAAGGTATTTAGGTCAGTAAATTGGATAATCTGACAAACATCTTTTCTTCCCATATCTTTTCATCTTTTTAAATTAAGAATAGCATGAAACAATTATAGGGCATTATAGTGAAAGTGAAAGTCTCTCAGTCTTGTCCAACTCTTTATGACTCCGTGGACTATACAGTCCATGGAATTCTCCGGGCCAGAATACTGGAGTGGGTACCCTTTCCCTCCTCCAGGGGATCTTCCCAACCCAAGGATCAAACCCTGGTCTCCTGCATTGCATGTGGATTCTTTACCAGCTGAGCCACAAGGGTCTTTATGAAATTATAGTTCTTCCAGAGAGGCTGTCCTCAGTTTTATTGATATTTGAGTCAGTGTTACCCCTCAAAAATAAGGGCTGAACAAGTTGCTCTGTAATGATAGTTTACAAGTTGCTCTGTAAATGATAATGCTATCTTGGCAAAATATCGTTCTTGGGGCAAAATGGATTGAACAAGAAAATACAAGACAATTAGATCTTTGTCAGTTTTTGCTTTTAGTGACTTAAGCCTGTGTGCTGTGTTTTTAGTAATTGCAGAGAATGTTTTTAATAATGATCTTGTCTAAAATGTTGTGGTTTGAGTTATAGGCACTGGGAGTTATTGGACTGGGGTGACAGAGAACTGGCTCTGGGAGCTGCGCTCCCCAGGAATGGCTGGCTGACGACTCCTCTCTTTTTCCTCCTGTGTCCCAGTCCTCAGGTCGGCTCTCAGCTCATGATGGCAAAAAACAGGACCCAGCTGCGCAGCCCAAGTGTGGGTCAGGGAATGTGTCTGACCAGCCAGGCCCGGATTGAAAGTGGGAGATAAAAGATTTCTGAAACAAACTTGCCATGTTGTATGAAAACTGAAAGGAACGATGTTGGGCCTGGCTGCTTAGAGCTCGGGTTGTTGAGAAGGTGCAACCAGAACTTGATGCTTTGGGGGCTACGATTTTAAGACAACAGATCTGCTCCTTGTAAAGCACGTGTTCATTATTACCAGGGCCTGAGAAGGAAAGGACCAGTGATGCGTAGTTTGTGGTTGCGGACTAGACACTGTAGTGATGTCCTTAAAACATTGTGACATCAACAGTTCTTCAGGAAATTACTGCTTTCTGGAGCACTGAGCTGTGTCAGCCTCTGTGAAACACTTTCACATAATCCCTGCCTCAGCTTTGTGAGCTTGGTGTTAATACTCGCATGCTGGTGGATAAATGGGATCTCAGAAGAGTTTGAATCTGAAACCATATGTGTCTGACTTGGCTCTGCCGTCCCAGCTCTTAGTTTTACAGTGTGCTTTGTCTGTCCATCAGTCCTCTAATTCTCCATCTGCCCCCACCCTCTTACCTCAGTGCTGTCAGCAGCTGGCACCCCGCTGGCCTCCATCCACACTGAACCGTGTCGGTTTTGCCTCTGGATGTACCTGCCGCCAGCCTCTGTCCCCCCTTCCCCCTGCCTCAGCTGCCATCACACTAGCCTTCATTTGAAGGCCCTGAACTCTTAGAATAAATTCTCCTTGGCCTTCCTGCTTCTAGTTTTGCTCTGCCCTAGCCCGGCTCCCCCTCTAGCCGGGGACCACCCTCTCGAAGATGTAGACTGCGTTTATGGACCTGTTGGCCTTGGCCCCTCACTGTCCTCGGAGGTGAGCTGCCCTGCTGTCTCCCACCTGCCTCTCCAGCTCCGTCTTCCTGAAATCCTAGGGACTTCCCTGTCCCCCCCCCTCCACTGCTTAAACCTGAAACTATGAGTCTTACCACTTCCTTTTCTTTCTTGCACTTGGACAATCTGTAGTTACACATTTATAGATGACGACTCACCCAGTATTCCTCACTGAACCATGTCCACCCTGAGGGCAGCGATCAAGCCTGCTTAGTTAACCAGCTGCTCAACCTCTAGCTTGGAGCACAGTGACCGCAGGTGCCCAGATCTGTGTTGAACAAATGGGTTAACAGACTTGTAACTGAAGAGCCCAAAGCAATGCAGCCCTTTCTTAGTCTTCGAGTTCTGATTTCACTTGTGGCTGAAGAATGAACCTGTGTTTGGAGCCGTTTTGTCTCGGTGGCTTTTGGTTTGCTTAGGAAAAAACATGCTCCCTTTATGGCTGATTGTCATTGTCAGCAATTCAGCTTCTGTGCGTGATGCACTTGGTTTTCCAAACTTCCATGTCAGAACCAGCCACAGTAGAAGAAAAGAATAAGTTCCAGGCGATGTTTTTCCTCTCGGTCTGGCCTGAGACTGGGTGGCTAGGAGAGGAAGAGCGAGGACCCTCCTGACTGCTTCCAGATTCCCACCTGATGGTGCAGAGGTGGGAACACTCTGGGCCCTCCAACCTTGGCTGTGCCGCCCCCCGGAACCCAGGCATCCGATTCAGCTGTCTCCACACACCTGTCCCACTCCTGCCTGCCTCCTTGGAGCAGAGTTTGCTTTTTAAAAGTTTTCATTTATTTATTTTTGATTGTGCTGGATCCTGTTGCGGTGCACAGGTTTCTTGTTGCAGTGGCTTCCTGTTTCAGCGCACGGACTCTAGGGCATTCGGGCTTCAGGAGTTGCAGCACTGAGGCTCAGTAGTTGTGGCGTACGGGCTTAGTGGCTCTCAAGGCATGTGGAGTCTCCCCGAACTAGGGATCGAACCTGTGCCTCCTGCACTGGCAGGCAGATTTTCATCCACTGGACCACCAGGGAAGTCCCCAGAGTTGCTTTGGAAGGAGAATTTTTCTCCCCAGTGATGTATTATCTCAGCAGTGCTCCTAGCCTTGATCACGGGCACTGGCTGTCAGAGTCTGCAGCCAGGGCTGTGTGCCCCCAGTCTGCAAGATCTCGCATGCTGCTATCTTCTACATGCACGTGCGTGCCGGCTGGGAGACTCGTCTTCCTGTGATCAGCCTGAGTGTGGCCGCTAACCCTACTCCTTTCTCTCTTGTTAATCCACAGTTGGTCATGTTCAGAGCTGGACCTGAATGAAATTCGCCTGATCGTTTACCAGGACTGTGAAAGGAGAGGCAGACAAGTCTTGTTTGATTCTAAGGCTGTTCACAAGATGGAGGAGGTGGCAGCTCAGGTAGGAAATGTGGATTTGCTTTCCTCGTTTGCATCTGTGCTTTAACCGTCTCTCTGGTCAGTGCAGCATCTGCTCTCTGAGCTGAGTCATACGCCTCGTAGTGATTCAGAGGAAACAGGGGCAGGGGTTCCTCGACCACCCCAGCTGAGTCCTTATTAATACACCCAGGTAAGACTGTTAGCCAGTCATCACAGATGCTAAGCAGCTACTATAGATGTTACCAGGAGTGAATTTGCTAGTGAGTCACAATCCAATGTCAAATATGTGCTGTATAATGAGAAAACTAAGAACTCTAAAATTCATGAAGCATTTGCCTGAAGAGAAGGTCTGATAGTAAGAGCTGATACGTAGCACTGGGGTAAACAGAAGTGGAGAGCTTTCCTCACCACAGGGTTGCAGGGTACTAGCAAAAGGGCCTGCATCTACAAAAGGGCCTATGTCTCAAGCCTGCTTGACCAAGGAAGTTTGTTTATTTTCTTTTTTTAGTGGAGGGCAGAGTGGTGATAGTGGTGATGGAGGTGATGATGATGATGGTGGAGATGGTAATGATGCTGGAGATGGTGATGGTGGAGATGGTGATGGAGTGATAGTGGTGGAGATGGTGCTGGCGGTGGTGATCAGGATGGTGGTGGTGGTGGTACTGGTGGTGGTGATGGTGGAGATGGTGATGATGATAGAGATGGTGATGCTGGAGATGGTGATGGTGGAGATGGTGATGGTGGAGTGATAGTGGTGGAGATGGTGCTGGCGGTGGTGATCATGATGGTGGTGGTGGTGGTACTGGTGGTGGTGATGGTGGAGATGATGATGATAGTGCTGATGGTGGTGGTGGTGGTCCTGGTGATGCTGGAGATGGTTGTCGCGGTGGGGATGGTGGTAGTAATATGATGGTGGGGTTGCGCGTGGGGATGGTGATGGTAGTGGTGATGGTGATGAGATGGAGGTGGTGGTCCTCGGGGAGATGGTGCTGGTAATGATGGTGAGGTTGGTGGTAATGATGGAGGTGGTGATGGTGGGGGGATGAGGCATGGGGCATCTGGGAGTGGTAAAAATGAGGGCAGAGTGGCCCTTGATGCCTTGGAACCCGAATGGGAAAGGTAGAGCAACGTGTCTGGTGGGAGAGAGTTTGGTCCTCCCTGTGAGGCTTCAGGATGGCTGTCCAGTGTGCTTCTGACTGCGCCTTTCAGCAGTTATCCAGGTGTCTACAAATTAAACCCTTTTCTGTTCCTTGTGTTCATGTTCAGTAACCTGCCACCTGTATTGACTGAATCCTGGCACTTTAGAGAATGTGCAGCTAAGTAACTGAATAGTTTGTCGCATTCTATATCTCTTCAGGGCTGAGATCTCTTCCTGCTTCTGATAAGGTCATTTCTACAGGAAGGAAGTGTTTGGTTAAAGGCAGTTCAGCTGGGCAGATCCCATGGTGCTCTCACGTGGAAGTCGGCCAGGTAGCTAATCATTACAGTAGTTGTCAGGCTTGTTAGGTAAGTGGGGAACTGGGAGATGAGAAGTCTCTCAGATGATTCCCTGAGGCTTGCATGGTAGATTCGTATCTAAGTGCAGGTGAGCTGGTACTTGGCCCTTTGTTTGGTGAACAGCATGCGTTTTCCCCCTGATTTCCCGCATCATTTCGTATTTCCCTGAAGGCATTGCACAGATGGTATATTTGCACATCCACATTCTGTCACCTGGGCTCTTGATGGTGGTAACAGGTAGAGGGAAAAAATTCTCACTGGTTGGCAAAAGGAACCAGAATTGTGTCTGTAGGGGCAGTGATGACCCTGGGGTGTGCAACAGAAGTGTCCCGGAAAGTGCTCATTTATTAATAATTACAGAGGCAGCTGGGCCTGGGTAGCCTTGGAAGCTGTCTGAGCCTGCCGAACAAGTGCAGTCTGGGCTCTGTCACCACCCACGAGTGGCTTGGCCAGAGGGCCTCTCAGTGTGGGACGGGTGTGGATCGTGTGTCGCTGCAGGGCCGTGTTCCTGGCTTCAGCAGCATGAAGCAGCGGGCAGACCCGAGGAGACCACTGAGGGTGTGCATATGCTCAGGGAGGATGCCACATCCTGGGCCTCCATCCCTGCCCGTGACCGCTGGGGACACATACTTCCTGTTCCCCTTCCGCCCCTCCCCAGCTTCAGCCTT
>SJXQ01003513.1:18054-59053 GCA_006408695.1 Aepyceros melampus
CCCCATCTTCAGCCTTCCCCCCCACCCCCACCGGCAGGCACCAAGCGTCAGCAGTTGGCAGCAGGCACATGACTGCAGGCATTTGCATTCGACCACCAGTGTGACTGTCACATTGCAGATTAGATAAGCTGCAGTTGCATTCATGGTTGTCCAAGCAAAGCTGCACACAAAAAGCAAGTAAGACTGAGGATAGAAACCACGCATCACAGAGGGGGCAGGCTGCGTCTGTAGGGGGGAGTGTGTCTTGGCACAGAGGATGGGAAACGTTAGTACAGGTGTGTCTTTATTCCTCTGTGTCACTGTCATAGACACCAGCCCTGGACTCCATATAGGAGATGTGTGTGGCTTGTGCCCCACCATCCCTGACCTCTAGAGGCCGTGTTGCGTCACGTGTTGGGTGATCATAGGAGCCCCTGTTCAGTGGTCTGTCTTCATCTTTCACAAGCCTGACCGCGTACTTTCTCTGAAGCAGTGCAGGAGGGTGTGTCATGAAAGCACATGCCCGGACTTTCCAAATGAATCCTTCTGCCTTCCTCATTCCTTTTGCCTGGTGAAAATTTAAATTTGAATCAAGGACTGTATCCTCATCAGTATTCTAATCTATGACTCTACAAAGTACTCCAAAATCCTCTAATAATTAAAACAGAGGTCAGGTCTCATTGATGATGTTCAAGTATGAATTGAAACTTCAATAACAGCTGCATTATTTAAAGAGAATATTCTTGAGAAACCCCCTGGTGGTCCAGGGGTTAAGACTCAGCGCCTTCATGGCAAGTGCCCAGATTCGTTCCTTGGTTGGGGAACTCCGATCCTTGAAGCTGCACCATACCTCCAAAAAAAACAACGATAATAATAAAACAAAGAGAATGGTTTTTAAAAAATACTTTTATTATATTTTTGGCTCTGCTGGGTCTTCGATGCTATGCAGGCTTTTCTCTAGTTACGACAAGCAGGGGCTACTCTTTAGTTGCAGAGTGGTTTAAGGAAGTGCTCCCCGTGAGCGTGTGTGGGGAGCTGCTGCACTTGGTGGTGGTCTGTTCACCCTGCCTCTCCCTCTTCACCCAGAGAACGGAGGACCTCCCTGCAAAAGTGCCGGCCAAAAGCTGCTCAGGAGGCGGCCCTGCTGCTCATGGCCCTTCAGGGGGATCTTTACCACATGCCAAGGAGCAGCTTCCCAAGTACCAGGTAAAGCTGCCCCTGTGAATGCAATAGCCCGAGGGCTGAAGTCACTTACTGTCATTTCCCCACGGGGATCGTGGTGCTGGAGGCGCCCGCTCCTGCAATAGGAGACTGCAGATCCAAAAATGTGTCTGAGGTTTTTTAGGTCGGTGCTTTGGCTTTTATCTCTCCATAAAAACTAGAGAAAAGTGGAGCAGGGGGGAATCCAGTGTAACACAGACCAAACGAAGAAGGAACATTGCAGAGGAGGTGATCCCTCCTGTTTTGCTTGCTTGGTTGTCAGAACTGGGCTAATGCACTATTTTCCAGTTTTGTCAAAAGAGTTCTGAGGAGTCTGGGGATGCAGGCAGACATCCTGAGAAAATAGCTCTTGCCAGTAGAAGGAAGAACGCTTCTTATAGGAGCAGATGGAAAGGCAAGACCTAAGTTGAGTGTGAACAATAGAGGACTGGTAGCATTTTTATGTTGTCTGTGTGTGTGTGTGTGTATGTGTGTGTGTGTGTAAGTAAGCAGAGGTTAAGGGTTATTGCAGAATATTGGCCAACCAGGCATAAGGGAAGTTGTTTCATAAATATGACTTGCAGAAGGGTACTACTTGTGGAGGATATATCAGTTTTTATTTTTACTTTTCTAGTCATGTGAGTTTTTCTACCATGTTGCTAGAATAGCATACCCAGGGAAGGTACCAGCAACCACAGGCATATAGAACGTTCTCTTCACGGCCAGGATGGTTGCACACATCCACCCATATTCGACAGAATCCAAGGTCTCAGAGCAGTGTGGTTACAACAGCGCAGAGTGAATTAGCAGTGAGTTGAGAATCACAATTGGTACATGGACCTTGAACTTCAAGAGAAAGCAGATGAAGAAATGGAGGTGGTGGGTCGAAGTTATTAATGAAGAACGTGAAAGCCTGTCAGTTCTGTCTGCATGTAGTGAGAAGGGATTGGTAGGAGCCTATTAAATTAGATGGATTGATTTCTGTTTCTTTTTCCTTCTCTACAAATATGTGTAAGTAGGTGTGTGTGTGTGTCCTCTGTGTGTGAATATATATGTGTATGTGTGTGGATTTTGAGTTAAAAGAAGGGAGCGTTAAGGGTGATGCCACGTTTTTGCTTGAGTAGAAAGCAAAGCAGCCAAGAATCTGGCTGGTCGCCCAAGTCACGGGAGGTCGCGGTTTGGTTTTGGTCAGGCCGTGTGGGTGCTCCTGGTTTGGTGACACTCACATCCGTCTTCCTTATCGTGTGTCACCAGCATTTGCAGTAGGAGCTGAGCACCCTCTATTCAAATGCATCCACTCACATACCATCATATTTCACAGATACAGATTTTGTGCCATGTGAGTGAAGGCATTTGGGTGCTGGCTTCCAGAGCCCCAGGCAAGTCGGGGTCCAGAGATGAAGGTGTAGGGGTTCCCACATGTCGGGAAGAACTAGAATCACAGCAGTGGTTGTGGACGTGGGCAGTGATAGGAGGGCCCTCTAAGGAACAGTTCTGTCCAGGGGATGAGTCGGGAAAGCAGAGATTTAAGAAGGAGAGCAATTAGCACATCAGATACTGTGAGACACTTAATAAAGCAAACTGGGAAGTGGCCACTGGATTTCACAGAAGGCGAGGGCATCACTGGAGCGTTGTGAATAGTTGTGGGGAGAGGCAGCCCTCTGTGCTGGCAAAAAGACTGGTCAGAGTTGTAAGCGTTCAGATATTTAAATATTTTTGTAAAACTTTAGGGGGATCAGACTGTCTGTCATCTCTTGGACCTCACCTGCCCCAAGGGGCGTTTTGTTCAGCAGTGTTGATTTTGGTTGGATAATCCTGGGCTGTTTCTTCCCAGGATGTGTTCTTAGTACCAAGAGAGCAGTCACCCTCTCTCTTCCATCACCTAATCTTTCTACTTAGCCTTTGTAAATGGAGACGAGGAAAACCTCTGTTTCTCATAAAAAAGATTAAAAAGGAGTTTCAGTAAAATGCTTGGATCCAGTGTGAGGGTATCATGTGTAAAGAAGAAACCATGAACATTAGTGATTATTGGGGGAAAAAAGTAGGCAATCACCATTTTTACAATCACTGAAGTTGTAAAGCTATCAGATGCTGCTTTGAGAAACCGGTCTAATTACCAACAAGCTGAGCATTATTCTCTGTCACACTGTGCGTGACGCTGTGGTGGTTCCTTTCACGTCCGATAGTACACGCGGCCTGCCTCTGATGTCAACATGCTCGGGGAGATGATGTTCGGCTCGGTCGCCATGAGCTACCAAGGCTCCACCCTGAAGATTCACTACATACGGTGAGTGCTGACTCCGCCACCACGCGTGACACATAGCATGGGGATGTTGACTCCTATTCAAACATGCCTAAAAAACTTACACAGTTAAGCAATAGACTGTCATCTGATGTTGTTAGCACTTGATATTTTTTATGCATCTTTAACAGTTAAAATAGACTCTTCCTACATAACTCTGACCTTGAATCAGCTTAGCAGAACAAAATCCTAAGTTTTAACTAAGTACTGTAAGTGAAAAATGCATACCAAAGTCTTCTGACTATCTGCCAGGTTAGTAGTAGAAATACTTCCTATCAGAATTATTCAAATATTTTAAGTTTATCAAAATCTCATAAATTTTCCATTTTCAGATTAAAATTTTGGTCATGACTTTTTCCTTTTACTGAGGTACATGTTTTTTTTCTTATTTAAAAAAAAAAAATCATTGAATGAATGCCAGGTTTATTTCTGTTTCCAGGGAATGGTGTCTAGAATAAAAGCTTCTGCAAAAAACAAAATGCGATTCCGTTAAAGAATATGTCCGTTGTCTGCATGTCAGAACAGAATTTAGCTTGCTTGAGGCACAAGCTATATGATTTATGAAAGAAAGCCTTTCCCCATCCTCCATGTCTTCTGTCTGTTCATCCTGTGCCATGTGGCAGGTGAAAAATGTAACCTGAGAGAAAACAAACTTCTACTTTGAAAGATTCCTGCTAAGCGAAGTTTGTTCATCTGAAATGCTTGCTCCCAAGGAAAACGGCCCCCAGAAATGTCTCCATGTCTCTCCTCTAGGGTTTTAACATCCTTGGGATTTTAAAATGATAAAATTAGAAAAGAGAGATCTAGGCACCCCACTGATACAGTGATTTGAAAAATACATGTCTCATTCTTTGTCAAATAAAATATAGAAATGAATAAAAGCTTCAGAAAAAGTAGAAATAAAAGCAAGCAAACAAAAAAGCATCTCTCTCTGCTCTGTTCTTTTGTCTTTTCCCCCAGTTCTCCTCCGCAGCTGATGGTTAGTAAAGTCTTCTCCGCCAGGATGGGCAGTTTCTGTGGGAGTACAAACAAGTAAGTGTGGGGTGTCCCCCACCCCACTGTTCTAGTGGCTGTTTCTGGGGTGTGCCCCACCCCCCATTGTTTCAAGTGGATGTTTCTGGGGTGTCCTCCACCCCTCTCTGCTCCAAGTGGCTGTTTCTGGGATGTCCCCGCTCCAGCCCCCATTGTTCCAAGTGGCTGTTTCTGGATGGAGTCACTCCTTGTGGCTTTTTGAGATGAGAAGCAGGACAAGTCCACATTAACACAGGGTTTTCAAGGTGGCCATCGTCCAGTACACAGTGAGTGTGTAAAGGCCCTGGACCTTAACAGTTGGCCTTGAAGACAGATCTGTCTGTACATATATTTGGGGTCTCTAACCTGTTACCCTCTGTTCCTACTGACAGACACCAAGTTTTCATTTCCTGCAAAATGAAATGTGAAGGGTAAAAAAGGAGGTGCTACAGTAATGAGTGGCCAATATTATTTTCCCCCAATATTATTAAAGTCTTATCAGGACTTTTCCTTTGTGGTCCAATAGTTAAGATTTTGCCTTCCAATGCAGGGCGTACAGGTTCAATCCCTGTTCAGGGAGCTGGGACCCTGCATGCCTCATAGCCAAAAAAACAAAAACATTGTACAAAAGCAGTGTTGTAACACATTCAATAAAGACTTTAAAAATGGCCCACATTAAAAAAAAAAAAATCTTAAAGCCTTGTCTGTTAAAGGAATGAGGCACAGGGTGAGTTTGCCAGGCTGAGAGGCTCCTGAATGGCAGGAGACGTGGTCTGTGCTCACTGTCTGAGCCATCTGTGCCACCTCTGCAGTTGGTGGGGACTCGGGTCGGCAGTGTTTTGATTTTTGCTCCTGAGTTCCTCCCCCAACTCTTAATTTTGGTCGTCTGTGTAGACTAAGAATATTTCAGTGTCTACCTTAACTCTTACCTTGGTACATTTGTTCATGTATTTTGAATTTTCCAAGCAGAAATATTATATATACTTCTTTTTTTGAATGAAATAACAGAACATTTGTTATACTTGGGTAAGTTTGAAAGGAATGTTTGTTATAAATTAAAGGGGTATTCTTTGGGTCAGATAAAGGCTGTATTTTTTTACAGCCTTTGGAAATTAAAAATATGTTCCTCTGCAAATTTGGGTGCCTTTGAGTAAGTCTGCTTACTTTTCAGCCCAGTAAAGAATTTATATTTTTGAGCATTTTGAGACTGGATTGTCAGGACTTAAGTGTAGGAATCAGAGAAAGCGATGGCACCCCACTCTAGTACTCTTGCCTGGAAAATCCCATGGAGGGAGGAGCCTGGTGGGCTGCAGTCCATGGGTCACTAAGAGTCAGACACGACTGAGCGACTTCACTTTGACTTTTCACTTTCATGCATTGGAGAAGGAAATGGCAACCCACTCCAATGTTCTTGCCTGGAGAATCCCAGGGACGGCGGAGCCTGGTGGGCTGCCGTCTATGGGGTCGCACAGAGTCGGACACGACTGAAGTGACTTAGCAGCAGCAGCAGCAAGCGTAGGAATTAATGTTTCTTTTTTTGTGAGATATTCATTTTCAGATCTTTGCTACTACCTGAGCATTTATTATACTAACTCCCTCTAATAAAATATTGAGTTCAGATTTAAATAAAAATGATTTTTGCCTCATTATGCTGTATTACCCTCAAAATCTTTTTTATTTAACTTCTTAGTAAATACAGTAAATTATTAAAATCTGCTTCTCTCACGCGTATGTTGTTGTGTTAATCACTCAGTCATGTCTGAGTCTTTGTGATCCCAAGGATTGTAGCCCATTAGGCTCATCTGTCCATAGAATTCTCCAGGCAGGAACACTAGAGTGGGTTGCCATTCCCTTCTTCAGGGTATCTTCCCAACCCAGGGATAGAGCCTGGGTCGTCTTCATTGCAGACAGATCCTTTACCATCTGAGCCACCAGGGAAGCCCTCTCACATGTTTATTTATGAGTAATTCTAACTTTTTAGAAGTTGTGGAATCAGACTCCTATAAAAATCATAATTTCTGTTATATGGTCCTCCTGAAAATGGTTGCCCAATTTCTCATGGATGTTAACTAAGAGTTAAAATGAATTTCATTTTGAGGTTTATGTAAAATTACCCTTGAAATAAATAGCATTAGCCTTGGTCTTAGTCACCAAAACGAGATTTTAGAGTTTCTTATTCCCCCTTATATAATGTGAAATTGTATATTTGGATTGTAAATGTTTGGAATGTGTCATTTAGTTTTATAGGGTGAACTACCTCCCAGAACCTTTCTTGTCTTCTAACAAATTGCCCTGAAAATTAATTCCCTCCAGTAGATGTGAGACTTTATTAATTTATAAAGAAAAATCTGACCAACTCGTGGATTGTCTTGTACCTGAGAGTCTGTTAGCAAGCAGCTCTATTCATCGCTTGATGTTTCTCTCCCTTCCATCCTCTTTTGGACCTAGCTTGCAAGACAGCTTCGAATACATCAACCAAGATCCTAACCTGGGGAAACTGAACACAAATCAGAATAACCTGGGTCCCTGTCGGACCGGAAGTAACCTAGGTAAACTCGGCTGCATAGATGGGTCTTGCTTTCTGGACGCCCCCCGCTGCGGGTGTGCGTTTTGCTTTCTTTGAGTTTGCGGTGTTGTTTTGTTCTGGCAGTATCTTTAATCTGTGTTTATTCTGTGTGTGCCTTGTCCGCCCCGTGTCTTCTCCGCCGCAGGTGCGCTGCAGGGATGCAGCGGCAAGCTGCCCCCAGGGGCGGCCGAGGGAGGACCTCTCCGGCTCAGCCGCAGCGCCTCTTTCTTTGCAGGTTTGTGTGGAATGCTGAGCACGGTGTGACCTGCACACATTAATAAATCCTGGGCAGGTTCTTGGAAACAAATCCTGTTTGGCACCTCTCTAGAAATCCAAGGGGCTCTTGAGATAATTAGATCCAAATGCTGCCAAGTTCCCCATGTTCTGAAACTTCCACCCGTGAACCCCTATTGTAAAAGTCTCCGTTAATACCTCAGTGTAAGCTGATTTTGATCCAAAATGAGCCCTTCGTATTTCTAAGAGGATAATGTCTTCTGATCTTCCTCGGCCTCTTCTGCTGCTGTGAACTGTCTCTCTTTACTGTGGCATCTTAGTCCATTTTCCATCTGCACCCTTAGCCGCACAGTCTCTTCAAAAGTCACTCTAACAGCAGCATGGAGGACCAGCCTCACTCACATTCTCTCTTTCTCCGTAGCACTTAAGTAGCTCAGACACATTTTCCAGCTGCTTGACAGGTGTAACTGTCTGCGTCTGTCTGGGTAGGTACACTCTGAGCAGAGCCTGGTCCTCTCGCTGAGGCTGTCTGCTATCTGCTGTAGGCTGGCATGATTAACAAGTGTGGAAGGCTTCACTGCTAACTTTAAAGGCTGTGTTTATGGCAAATGGTATGCTTCATTCCGTTTTTCTTTGTAGCCTAAAATATGCTAGACACCCTAGTTAACTGACAGACACTCTCCTACCTACCTCAAAGTGAGGATAACATGTTTGTTTATACACTCTCCTGAAAATTGCAGAAATAAACATGCTTCACAAAATAGCTGGCAAATATAACACTCAGGCAGGGCAACCTTGTGCACTATAAAGCTGACTGTAGCCGCAGGTCCGCTGCCTTCTAGCTCAATAAGGAAGTAGTTAAGGCCAACCTGAAGCTTTCCCAGAAGTCTGTAATCCTTGAGTGTTTTCTCTTTTTGTTAGTTTTTTTGGAGTATTGTTGCTTTACAGTGTAGTGCTAGTTTCTACTGTACAGCGAAGTGAAGCAGCTTTACATATACATATATCACCTCTTTTCTGGGTTCCCTTCCCATTTAGGCCACTGCAGAGCACTGAGTAGAGTTCCTTGTGTATACAGTAGGTCCTCATTAGTTATCTATCTATTACTGATACTGTGTATAAAATAGAGTGTTTTCTAAGCAAGTCTACAATAATTCTAAATCTAGGTATGTATGGAAAAGAGGTGGAGCAAAAAATCATTGAAGATAAATACGTGTTTTCTATCTACCAAGAGAATGGGTTATAAAACAGACACATTTTTCAAATTTATGAAATGGTAGTTCTCTAGGTTGCCTATAGTTGTTACTAAAACTGATTATAAAGCATTTTGAAATTTCTTAATATTTGAAATACATTCTAATATATTGAAAATACTTAAATAGTATTTAAAATCTCCTAATGAGGAAAATGCCTCAAAGTATCCACTGCAGGATGCGGTTCATTGTATCAAGTGCCCACATAGTTTATGATTCAGTTAGAGGTGGGTCTCTGCTGCAGGACAGGCACCTGTTCCTGCCTCCTCCCCCTTCTTCTCCCCCCTACTCTCCTCCTCCCCTCTCTTTTCCACCCCTCTCCTTCCCTCCTCCTCCTCCTCTTATCTCCTGCTTGCCCCACCCCCCCACCTCCTCTCTGCTCTTTCCTGCTCTTTCTCACCCCTCTCCTCTTCCTCCCCCATCTTTGTCTTTGCTGCCCTGAATTCTACTTTCTCGTTCCTCTCTATGTACACTCAAGCCAGTCCTCACTAGCCATCATAAAAATGAGCGCAGTTGATTTGAACAGTCCGCTGACCAGGTTTCCTTGCCTCCCACAGCACACAGCACCCCAGTTGACATGCCGAGCAGAGGACAGAACGAAGACAGGGACAGCGGCATCGCCCGGTCAGGTACATGCAAGTCTCCTCTTGTTTGGCATTGCCTGTGGGGTGAGCACTCTGAGCTCTGGGCCCTCAGGGGCAGTGTCCAGGCATGGTGTGCACCAGGATGAGCCCTGGCGGTGAACGCGCGCTGAGAAGTGTCCCTCTGAAAAGAGAGAGGCCTCCTTGAGCCAGTGGCCCTCGCTTGCTGAGTACTGAGGATCAGATCAGGGGAGGGACGGTGTCCGTGGGTGTCACTCTGACCATGACCGTGGCAGGGCAGCCTGCTGACCCGTGCACTCCTTCTGTCCTGGAGACATACTGCTCTAAATTTTAACTCCTGTGCCTTTTCTTCTTATGTCAGGCTGTTACTGACCAGGGTGTTTGGCCTCCTTAATCAGTAGAAATTGACAAGAGACCAGACACAAAATCAGACAAGGCTTTATTGGGCCCCCGCTGCAGCAGGGGGTAGCGAGAACAAGTAACAGGTGCCCTAGCTTGCTCCCAGAGAAGGCGGGGAGTGAGCTGAGCTGGTTCCTTACATGGGGTGAGCATAGGAGTGCGTCCAGGGATCAGGCTGGAGGGGTGGCATAGGTGGTGGGCCCACCCTAGGTGGTGGTGTGTGCAGAGGGCATGCACAGTACCTGCTTTTACTCCCAACACTCTGCTTTTGTTCCTGGATCTTCAGAAGTTGCAGTTATATTTTTTGGTCTTTTGTGTCTTTTGTTCATAACTTGCCCCAACTGCACATGCATGCAATTATTTTTAGCCCCTTCTAGTTTGTATCTGAGACATTTGTCCAGGCCCACGCACTACAGCAAAGGGTCCCGGGTCACAGCTTGTCTCAAAGCCTTAAACTTTCTCAAGACTGCTTTTAAGAACTCTTGGTTTCCGCTCTTATACCTGATTCTGCTGTTGATTTTGATTTGTGGTTCAGATCAGAGATAGATTCCTTGCAGTGAAAGAAGGGTGGTGAGTGAATGATGTGGAATTGGAGGGTTCGGGGGTGTATGGGCTGTGCCTGCTGCAGACTCGGGGCACCTACTGCAGCCAGTTGGTGCTCATTGTGCTGAGCCTCGGCTGGGCTTGCTGCCTTAAGTCATTTCTGTTTCCCTCCAGTCCCTTCCATGTGGTACTGAGCCCTCCACCCTGCTTGGCATAGCTCTGCTCCCAAGTTGTTAACTGAAATGGAATTTGTGAAAGAGTCCACCTGTTTGGTTAATATATGTCACATGAGGAAAAGTACACAACATCTGTGTATGATTGGTTCCAGTGAATTGATTCACTTTGGGTTTCCTGATCTCGTCTTTGGTAAACTTGATCAGAGGTGTAACTGCCATTAGTTAGACCTGTGTTGTTTTCATTTGTAGCAGTTTTTACACAAACGTAAAACCTGGGATACGCCGCTTATGGACTGGTAAGAGGATCATCTGACTTTGTGTTCCACGCTGCTCGCTGCTCGGGGATGATCTCCATCCATATAGGGCATGGTCAGCATCCACTCTGCAGGAGGGCCTTTTGAGTCACACCCATCCTCAGCCACTGGAGGCTGAGAGTGTGTGGTGTGATGCTCTTAGTGTCCCAGAGCCCAGCCCCTGGAGCCTCTCCAATCAGGCTTGGCCAGGGCTGGCTCTGTCTTGGTCGAGTCTCCAGGCAAAAAGAAGCAGGAACCACAGTAGAAGTCAGGCCGTGCTCCATCCCAGGTGCTGCCTTAGCAGCTCATAGAATTTGTTGTGTTTGTCTCTTATGTGGTGAACACCCCGGTGGCACTAGTGGTTAGGAACCCACCTGCCAGTGCAGGAGATGTCAACGACACGGGTTTGATCCTGGGCCAGGAAGATTCCCTGGAGGAGGGCATGGCAACCCGCTCTAGTATTCTTGCCTGGAGAACCCCGTGGACAGAGAAGCTTGGACAGTCCAAAGGGTCGCAAAGAATTGGACACAACTGAAGCGACTCAGCACGTTTGCGTGCACACCTTTGTGTAGTGAACACTCTTTGCCCAAAGATGACTAGTATTTGACCAAGTCCCTCTCTGAGCCCCAAAGTCACAGGGCTCCCACTATAACTTTCTCTTACGTGTCTGTTTCTGCTCCTTCTTGTTCCAGAAAGGACTAGAGAGACTGGGGGGAGCTGATGCCAACAGAAAGTTGGCACCTTAAGCAGAAGTTTGGGTATTCCTGGGTAGCTTGTCGGTTGACCATGTGTTTGGTGTGAAGGTTCACGTTGCACACATCAGAATCCCTATAGGTTTGGTAGTTCTCTGATTCTCAGTCATTCCTTGAAAGTGAAGTCCGACTTCACTTGTCCGACTCTTTGCGACCCCGTGAGCTATAGCCCGCCAGACTCCTCTGTCCATGGGATTCTCCAGGCAAGAATACTGGAGTGGGTTGCCATTTCCTTCTCCAGGGGATCTTCCCAACCCACGGATTGAACCCGGCTCTCCTGCATTGCAGGCAGACGCTTTATCCTGTGAGCCACCAGGGAAGCAGCAGGAATGTGGAGGGGCTGAGTGTGCACTGAAGTGAAAGGTCCATAGCAGCCGCATCTGGGTGTTCTTCGGGAGGAGGAGGCAGACGTGAATCTGGTACAAATGTGGACTCTGACTTCCCTGGTGGCTCAGCTTGTGAACCGGGCACCTCTCCTATGAGGCTCCCAGCCTCCTGTTGCGGGGATGGCAGACATGAGGCTGCGCGGGGCCTCGATGGGCCTTCTGCTTCCCTTCCTCCTGGGAGCCGCTTCAAAGTCATTGCTTGCTACCGGGGTGGGTCTCCCTCCACTGAGGCCTCCTGTGCTCCCCAGGCCTCTGCTTCTCACCACCCAAGCCATGTGGGACCAAGTGCTCATCCTGAAACAGAGCAGGGACTCCCACAGTTTGACCTGAATCAGCAGGAGAAGACATAGAAAATTAATGACATTGTTTATTCTCTTTTTCCTATAATTTGTAACTTCCTGTCTTACTAGCTGAGAGATGGGGAAACTATTTTAAACTAGATTTTTATATTTTAGGACAGTTGTCGATTTGCAGAGCAGTTGAGATGATAGTAGGGAGCGTCTGTGTACCTTGCACAAGCCTCCCTGTTAGTAGCATCTTGGTTAATAAGATGGCGTGTTTATTAATAGTTGTCATGTCCACTTGGCTCCACTCAGCTCTGGCATTTTCTCAGACTTTGTTTTGGTGACTTTGACAGTTTCAAGAACTAGCAGTCAGGTATTGCATAGAATGCCAATTGTTAGAATTTGTTTGATGTTTCTCACATGACTAGACTGGGGTTCTGGGTTTTAGGAAGAAAGAAAACAGCGGTAAAATGTTATTTTTAAAAGGTATTTTTTGGCTGTGCCGGTAGTTAGTTGCAGCACTCGAGATTTTTGATCTTTGTTGCTTTGTGTTCCGTGTGTATCCGCGGCTCCGTACATACTGCTGTCTGTGGTGCCGGCGCCTGTGTTCAGTTAAACGTGAGTTGGTGCTGGCTTCTCTGTTGCCCGTTATCCATGAGTATGGGGACCATCCCACCCTCCCCACCTGGCTTATCCGCAACCACCCTCTGACAGCGAGACACCCAGCTCCCTGCCTGCCCTGCTTTAGGTGACAGAGTCATTGCAGTCCACACACACCGGCGTCTGAGAGCTTAACCTGCCCTCCTTGGGAAACGCCTTTTTACACTAGAGTGCAGTGCTTGTGTGCAGCTTCTCTGACCTTGATGTCCACTCGTGTCTGAGGTTCCCAAGGCCGACACCTTGGGAGCGTGGGGAATATCTGCAGCTGCACATGCCAGGCAGCAGAAGCTCCGAGATCACAGCCAACACTGGCTCATCCTCATGATGAACTGGCTTTCTGACGGCTGCCCCAAACTCTGGACATCACACGTCACGCCTGAAGAAAAAAGGCCTCTTTTTTTTTTTTCTTTTTAAATCATCCTCTATAGAGAGCTGATCTGGGATGAGGAGTCTGAGAGGACTAGGTACAGGTCCCTGGCGGAAAGTCACCAGGAGCCTGTGCACCCCCTGCAGGCCGATGTCTCAGGAGGAGCGGGGCTGGACACTGACCACACGCTCGTTGTGCACAGTGTGCCCTGGGAGCGCAAAGCGCCATCTGGGTTTCAGCTCTGGGAGGGCCCTCTGTTATTAGAGAACTCACTCATTTTTCTGGTTCCACAGTCGGCCAGCTTGGCACAGGTGAGTTTAAGAGGAGGGCTTGGAAGGATAGCGCTGATTCGGGCTTGCCCATCTATTCTGCGGCTTGGGCGGAGTTCAGGTTCCTCAGTTCTTTGTGCTTTTCATAGTTCAGACCCTTGGTGTGCTCCAAGAATAGATGTTTCTCTTCACACATCTGTCAATTCTTTCACATTGGCTCTTTCCTTTCTAGACTTGTATTCATCTCTACCTGTTTAAGAAAAATTAGAATCAACAAGTAATGCACACTGCAGCCAAAACTGCAAGAGATCTAAGAATATGTCTGAGAAAAGATGTGTGATACTGTCAGGGAGAAATTTTAAAATCGGTTATGACACTGGAGCCGATTATACAGAGTGAAGTAAGCCAGAAAGAGAAACACCAATACAGTATACTTACACATATATATGGAATTTAGAATGATGGTAATATAAACCTGTACGCAAGACAGCAAAAGAGACACAGATGTATAGAACGGCCTTTTGGACTCTGTGGGAGAGGGAGAGGGTGGGATGAGTTGGCAGAGTGGCTGTGTAACATGTATGATATCATAAGTGAAACGAATCGCCAGTCCAGGTTAGATGCAGGATGCAGGATGCTTGGGACTGATGCACGGGGATAATCCAGAGAGAAGGTGTGGGGCGGGAGGGGGTAGGCGGGGGTTGAGATTGGGAGTTCATGTACACTCGTGGCTGATTCAAGTCAATGTATAGCAAAACGAATACAGTATTGTAAAGCAAAACAAACTAAAAAATAAAAATTAATTAAAAAAATAAAATAAAATTGGTTAGAGGAATGCATATATATTATCTGGAGAGAGAGAGATCAGGTTGCACAAATAAATATGTAAAGTCAGTGTAATTTCAATTAAAATCCCTTGTGAAGTTGGGCAAAATCACTTTTATTTGTGTGGAAGAGCAAAGGACCAACCTCTACAAATCCTTTGTAGATTTTGTTCTTAGAATTCAGACTATGGCTAAAAAGACATGGGAAAGTTAAACAACTTGGCGTATAAATGTAGAGAGTAAGTAGGTCACCAGGGGCGAGGCTAGAATTTATATCCTAGATGAGGGATTAAAATGTAAGGTATTTTGGGTCGAATATTTTTCATGCTAAAGAGAAATGAGCTATGAAGCCAAGAAAGGACAGCCGCAAACTTAAAAGCTCACGACTGAGTGAAAGAAGGCAGTCAGGAAAGGCTGATGCGATGCGTGCTGTTGTAAGAGTCACCGTGTGACATCGTGGGAATGACAGAGCCGTGGAGACGGTGGTTGTCAGGGTTGGGGCGGGGGTGGGTGGGGAAGACAGTGAACCTGTGCTGTGTGGTGCTGTCGCGGTGGGCGCGTGTCATGACTTGTCCAGACAGCGTGGGGTATGTACCCAGGAGTGAACCCCCGTGAAGCTCTGGACTCTGGGAGGTCAGTCATAGCAGGCATGGCCTCTGGTGGGGATCTGCTCTTGGGGAAGGCTGTGCACGTGAGGAGCAGCGGCTACGTGGGGAACCTCTGCACCTGCCGCTCCTGTTTTGTGGTGAACCTGAAACTGCTCTAAAAATGGAAGTCTGTTTTTCTTTTCTTTTTCTTTCTTTTTTCTGCCACACTATATGGCATGTGGGAATTTAGATCCCTGACCAGGGATGGCATCCATGTTCCCTGCAGTGGGAGCATGGGGACTTAACCTCTGGACCACTAGGGAAGTCCCCTGAAGTCTATTTTTAAAAATTGGTATGTTTTGAAATCTTGATGGAAAGAACATTGTCTTTTCATTCAGGGGGTTTTAAAGAAATTTTATTAAAACTGAAAAGTTACCTGTGGTGCTTTTGAAGACTGTATGTAGTCTTAAAGTAAGTCTATGGTTTGGGAGCTAAAATGTGTTTTAATCAGAATTTGATCTGCCAATTAACTTGTTTGGTTTATTAAAAAAGATGTGTTCCGATCAGACAATAATTGACCTTTTAAGTACTTCAACTCTTCTGTGATTAGAAACACAACTGCTGAACTTTTAAAGAAATTTATATTTTTCAAGTGTTTAAAAGCAGAAACTCTTAAGAGAAGTACTGTTAGTGTTACAGCCAACAAAAGCTGTTGTCGTGTACTGTTTTAGTTGTAGTACCCTCTGTATCAAACTGAGAGAAAGGGTTCAGGCCCAGAGCCACACTTCTACCATCACCATCACCACCACCGCCATCATCACCACCACCATCACTGCCATAACCACCACCATAACCATCACCACCACCACCGCTGCCATCACCATCATCACCACCACCGCCACCATCATCACCACCACCATTACCATCATCACCACCACCACTGCTGCCATCATCACCACCATCACCACCAACACCGCCATCACCATCATCACCACCACCGCCGCCATCATCACCACCATCACCATCATCACCACCAACACCGCCATCATTACCACCACCACTGCTGCCATCATCACCGCCATCACCATTACCACCACTATCATCATCACTTCCACCATCAAAATAAAAGTGTGAAAGTGTTAGTCACTAAGTCGTGTCTGACTCTTTGTGACCCCATGGACTATAGCCTGCAGGCTCCTCTGTCCCTGGGTTTCTCCAGGCAAGAATGNCCTGAAGTCTATTTTTAAAAATTGGTATGTTTTGAAATCTTGATGGAAAGAACATTGTCTTTTCATTCAGGGGGTTTTAAAGAAATTTTATTAAAACTGAAAAGTTACCTGTGGTGCTTTTGAAGACTGTATGTAGTCTTAAAGTAAGTCTATGGTTTGGGAGCTAAAATGTGTTTTAATCAGAATTTGATCTGCCAATTAACTTGTTTGGTTTATTAAAAAAGATGTGTTCCGATCAGACAATAATTGACCTTTTAAGTACTTCAACTCTTCTGTGATTAGAAACACAACTGCTGAACTTTTAAAGAAATTTATATTTTTCAAGTGTTTAAAAGCAGAAACTCTTAAGAGAAGTACTGTTAGTGTTACAGCCAACAAAAGCTGTTGTCGTGTACTGTTTTAGTTGTAGTACCCTCTGTATCAAACTGAGAGAAAGGGTTCAGGCCCAGAGCCACACTTCTACCATCACCATCACCACCACCGCCATCATCACCACCACCATCACTGCCATAACCACCACCATAACCATCACCATCACCACCACCGCCAACAGCACCACCACCATCACTGCCATAATCACCACCATAACCATCACCACCACCACCACCACCATCACCACCACCACTGCCATCATCACCATCACCATCATCACCACCACCACTGCTGCCATCATCACCACCATCACCACCACCATCATCACCACCAACACCACCATCACCATCATCACCACCACCACTGCTGCCATCATCACCACCATCACCTCCACCATCACCATCATCACCACCATCACCACCAACACCGCCATCACCATCATCACCACCACCACTGCTGCCATCATCACCACCATCACCTCCACCATCACCATCATCACCATCATCACCACCATCACCACCAACACCGCCATCACCATCATCACTGCTGCCATCATCACCACCATCACCATCACCATCATCACCACCAACACCGCCATCATTACCACCACCACTGCTGCCATCATCACCGCCATCACCATTACCACCACTATCATCATCACTTCCACCATCAAAATAAAAGTGTGAAAGTGTTAGTCACTAAGTCGTGTCTGACTCTTTGTGACCCCATGGACTATAGCCTGCAGGCTCCTCTGTCCCTGGGTTTCTCCAGGCAAGAATGCTGAAGTGGGTTGCCTTTTCTTTCTCCAGGGGATCTGCCTGACCCAGGAATCGAACCTGCATCTCCTACACTGCAGGCAGATTCTTTACCATCTGAGCCACTAGGCTTCACTATCAAACATGAAAAAGACTGAAGGTTGAAGAGGTGGAGAGAAAATCCTTATGCTCTCTACACAGTTTGACCATAGGAAGCTTTTTAACAAATTCAGGTTTTGAATTCGCTAGGAATTTTTTTTCTGTTTTGAGTCTGCTGTGCTTGTTGATTGAGACAGACACCATGAAGCAACTTTTCTTGAGAATCTTATGCACCAGACGTTTTTGTTGGATGTGAGGAGAGATCAGTATCAAGTAGACATGCAGTTTATATTCAATAGTGAAGACACAGAGAAAGACAGTAAAATGTAGGCAGGCTTCCGTCACCACCAGAGTGCTCGCTCAAGGAATGCCTCTCCTAGAAACTGAAGTCTCAGTTGACTCAAGCTCCTTGCTAACTTGCTTGGTGAAGACCAGAGCAGAGAGCATGTTAGACTTTGGGGGCTGCTGGGGCAGAGCTCCGGGGTGGGAACAGGCTTTGCAAGTTTGTGTGTTGGCAGCAGAAAGACTGCTATGTACCAGGAACAGAGGGAAGCTGGATGCAGTGAGGGGAGAGTCTGCAAGCTGAGCTTGGAGAGAAAATAGAGGTCTGGTCACATTAGCCTGTTGTGCGACTGGAAAAGGTCAATTTTCATTCCAATCCCAAAGAAAGGCAATGCCAAAGAATGCTCAAACTACCGCACAATTGCACTCATCTCACACACTAGTAAAGTAGTGCTCAAAATTCTCCAAGCCAGGCTTCAGCAATACGTGAACCGTTAACTTCAGATGTTCAAGCTGGTTTTAAAAAAGGCAGAGGAACCAGAGATCAAATTGCCAACATCTGCCGAACCATCAAAAAAGCAAGAGAGTTCCAGAAAAACATCTATTTCTGCTTTCTTGACTATGCCAAAGCCTTTGACTGTGTGGATCACAAGAAACTCTGGAAAATTCTGAACGAGATGGGAATACCAGACCACCTGACCTGCCTCTTGAGAAATCTGTACTCAAGCCAGGAAGCAACAGTTAGAACTGGACATGGAACAACAGACTGGTTCCAAATAGGAAAAGGAGTACATCAAGGCTGTATATTGTTACCCTGCTTATTTAACTTCTATGCAGAGTACTCATGAGAAACGCTGGGCTGGAGGAAGCACAAGCTGGAATCAAGATTGCCGGAAGAAATATCAATAACCTCAGATTATGCAGATGACACCACCCTTATGGCAGAAAGTGAAGAAGAACTAAAGAGCCTCTTGATGAAAGTGAAAGAGGAGAATGAAAAAGTTGGCTTAAAGCTCAACATTCAGAAAACGAAGATCATGGTATCTGGTCCCATCACTTCATGGCAAATAGATGGAGAAACAGTGGAAACAGTGGCTGACTTTATTTTTCTGGGCTCCAAATTCACTGCAAATGGTGACTGCAGCCATGAAATTAAAAGGTGCTTACTCCTTGGAGGGAAAGTTATGACTAACCTAGATAGCATATTAAAAACAGAGACATTACTTTGCCAACAAAGGTCCGTCTACACAAAGCTATGGTTTTTCCAGTGGTCATGTATGGATGTGAGAGTTGGACTACAAAGAAAGCTGAGCGCCAAAGAATTGATGCTTTTGAACTGTGGAGTTGGAGAAGAATCCAAGACTCCCTTGGACTGCAAGGAGACCAGAGCAATCAATCTAAAAGGAAAGTAGCCCTGAATATTTATTGGAAGGACTGATGCTGAAGCTGAAACTGCAACACTTTGGCCAGCTGATGCGAAGAGCTGACTCATTGGAAAAGACCCTGATGCGGGGAAAGACTGAGAGCAGGAGAAGAAGGGGACGACAGAGGATGAGATGGTTAGATGGCATCACCGACTCGATGGACATGGGTTTGGGTGGACTCTGGGAGTTGGTGATGGACAGGGAGGCTTGGCGTGCTGCGGTTCATGGGGTCACAAAGAGTTGAACACGACTGAGCGACTGAACTGAACTGAGTTTTGGCAAGAGTGTGTCCGGAAACAAAGACACCCCATCTGTTCTGTCCAAGCTGTGCAAGAGATGGAAGACTTGGGCTTCTGCGGCTTCCTCCGCCCAGGTGTCTCCTGCAAGTGAGGGCTATCTGGCAAGTCCAAGCCTGCACTCTAGACCCGGATGTTTGCTGCGTCCTGCCTCTGCACTGTCCCAGGGTGCTGTCAGGTCAGAGAGCGCATGACTCCAATTTGCAGCAGCATCAACCAGCCAAACTCACAGTTCTTCCCATTGGAGGAATTGTAGCAGCTTCTGAGTGTTTGAGTTTGCATTTCCTTTTCCAGTGTTGAGTTTTCCCCTGTGGACTCACCACACTCTGGTTGTGTTTTGTAATTCCTTGGAGATTTTTGCTTGCTGCTGCTTTTCCCATGGAGAGTAAGCTCCCCTGGGGCAGAGACCCAGCTACTGTGTCACGCTGACTGTTCCATCCCCAGCAGCCTGAATCCTGCTTGGCATATAGGAGATGTTCAATGGATCCTTGAATGGGGTGGGCGGGAACGGACATGTTCCCCATATATATGAGGAAGAGTACATACAGATTTTTTTAAAGAGACACACTCAGATGATCTAGTCATTTTCCTGGGCAACATCTGATATGCCCTTTCCATGACTGGCTCTTGCTGGATTTTAGTTTCAGTTGAGATGTACCATTTTCACAAGGGTGTTCTGGGACCACTGACTGGAGAATAAACTTTTGTCCTGGTTGCTTAAAGAAAATCATGTGAACTTAACACTGTCTGATATCATCTTGTTTATTTACTCCATTCATGCAGGCTTGTTAAGGACAGAGCTTGTTAAGACCTTTCTGTGCTGTAACTTTCTGCCTCAGGCCCAGGTGGTGCCAGGAACTTAGTAAGTGCTCAAAGTTGAGCAAATGGATTTAAGTTTCAGGGTATTGTCACTTTGAATCTAGATTTTGTTAGATCATCAATACACTAAGCTCTCCAAATAGCAGACATATTTCCAGATAAAGCTGAATCCTTATCTTGAACAACACAGGTCAAGAAGAGCCAGCAGTTGACATTTTTAAGCCTGTAGATGTATTCCTTTTTCTTAACCGCTAATTTCTGTAGCAATAAATAGACACTTGTTGAAGAGCCCCCCTCTGTCAGGAGGGTGGGGATGCAAGCATAAATCGTTTTCTTATTCATGTGCAAACTCCAAAAATCTTTGCAGTCTGTGTGCATTAGCATTTGTGCTAATTATAAAAGTATTCTAAAAAGAAGAGCGATACTAAAAATATTAAGAAGTGTTAGACATAGCACTTTTAAAGCTGGAGCCGAGGCTGTGAATAATTTAACTGAAAGTTGCACGTTTTACAACCGAGGCACCAACTTGTGGAGCTGACAGGAAGCATGGGGTGGGCTGGGACCTATGCCGTGGAACTCCTGTGCAGAAGCTCTTTGGTGGCCTGGAGATGCCAGGCCCGCAGTGAAGTGAGTGAGCCAGCCAGGGAAGCCCACGCAGCCCTGGAGATGGGGACTAGCACCCCAGCAGCATCCAGGCTGCACTCCCTTGTAGACCATGGCCCAGCCCATAGCCACACGTACTAAGTGGGGATTGAATCCATCCTTTTCTCATGAAAATGGCAATAGGTTACAAGGCAAAATGAGGCTTGTCTGAGAGTTGTAGCTGTATCATTTGCTAAAATGTATGATTGACTACAAGTTTCAGGTGGCACCAGTGGTAGAGACTGTCTGCCGATGCAGGAGACCCTGGAGATGCTGGTTTGATCCCTGGGTTGGAAAGATCCCCTGGAAGAGGGCACAGCAACCCACTCCAGTATTCTTGCCTGGAGAATCCCATGGACAGAGGAGCCTGGTGGGCTACAGTCCATGGGGTCGCACAGTCGGATATGACTGAGACAATGCAGCATGCACGCATGATTGACTATATACATTGCAGTACTTTTACATAAAAATCTTACTATATGATATCAAAATGCATTTTTAAAATATTTATTTTATTTGGCTGTGTTGATACTTGTGGCACTTGAGATCTTTTTTTTTTTCAAGTTGTGGCACGTGGAATCATGAGTTACAGCATGTGAATTCTTAGTTGTGGCCTGTGGAATCTAGTTCCCTGACCAGGGATTGAATCTGGGCCCTCTGCATTGGGAGCACAGAGTCTTAGCCACTGGTCTACCAGGGAAGGCCCCAAAATATTTTTCAGGAAATGTGGAGAATGCTCAGCCAGCGCTTTAGCTTATGTTTTTATCACAATTATTATTCAGCATTCTATAGTATGGATAAAGGGAACATCCTCCTTGGTTTTTATTATTTTAATTTTTTGCTTTTCTTTTTCATGTCTCTACTACAAGTTCTCAGTTCTTTTCACAATTAACTATTCAGAATTAATGACCTTTTAGTAGTCGTCTGAAATGTCTTACCTGGCCCACCTTTTCCAAGAATTGTCAGTGAGTAGGTAACATTTACTGTATGGGCACTGGCCTGAGTGTTTTACATGTATTGATTTGTTTAATCCTCACAGGAACTGTATGAAATAGGTCAGTGGTTTTTAAAGCTTTCTTTTGTCTGCTGCCCACGCTAATGCATTTCACATCATGATCCAGTAACAAACATCTTTATATATGACAAACAAAAGTATCATAAATTAGTGTTAACACTGCCTTCTACTCTATTTTCATTCATACTTCTCTTTTAGAATACCAGTTTTGATCTGCTAAATAATTTATAACCCACTGGCAGGTTGCAGCTCTCACAAAACATACTGAAGTGTGGTCCCTTACTGCTCCCGTTTTATGGATGAGAAAGCTGATAGGTTAAGTGAACCACCCAGGTGTCCCAGCCAGTGAGCCACAGAGCTGGGATTTGAAGGAGAGCCTGGGTCCTACTCCTCCTCTACTGAACAGAAGAATCATGCAGCTGTAGAACTTCCAGAGGGTTTCCCAGGTGCTACAGTCATAGAGAATCTGCCTGCTAATGCAGGAGACGCAGGAGACTTGGGTTTGATTCTTGGGGCAGGAACATCCATGGAGGAGGGCATGGCAACACACTCCAGTGTTCTTGCCTGAAGAATCCCGTGGACAGAGGAGCCTGATGGGCTACAGTCCATGGGGTCACAGAGTCAACACTGAGCACACAGCATGAGCATGACTTCCAGAAGACAGTGCTCCTCAGCTCATCTCATCCTGCTTTTATGACAAGGTGGGGGCAAGTATTTATAATACAAGTGCTGCACTCAATGGTGTCCTCCACCTGCCAAGAAGAAGCTAATGTGCTCAGCATAAGACCAGGCATAATTAAGTAGTATTCTGTTACTTTGAGGAAAGACTCGATCTCCCTTCAGAATTCTCAATAGAAGTACCTATTCACTGATACTTGAAATGGGGATTTGATTTTGGAGGTGCAAGTCCAGCCTTAAGGCTGAAACCAGGCCAGCCTCACCTGGCAGCACTTCAGTGCAGAAGTGCCACACGATCAGCAAACCTTTGTCCATTGTCCATTGTGTCCCAGGCACATCTTGGATATAAGGCATCCACAGCTCTACCTTTCCTGGGCAAGTTGACTGGATCAGAAGAAGAGCATCTCATGGGTGCTCACAGCACCTCTGCTGTGGACAAGGAAGCCTAGATTGTTAGCTTCTCACCCTTGTGGCTGGGGGCTCTCTGGTCTTGCAGCCGTCAGCTCCATGCAGGGCCACCGTGGGCTGCACAGTACCCGGCACATTGCAGATGCTTGCTGTGCAGCCAGGCAACCCTTCCAGGATTTCAGAACTCACCCTGGGGACTCAGCGTATTTCCATCTGCCTGTAAAAGTAGAAATAAAAACACGATGGCTCACGTGGAGAAGCTGCCTTCCAGTGGTGTCCATGAGCATGGTATACTGTGCTGAGTGAAGTCAGTACCTGTGTCTGAAAATGTCGACTGGCTGCCTGTCACATTCCATTCCCTTCTCTACCTGACCCAGTAATTGGCGGAGGTAAAAGGAGAAAAAGTCTGCCTCCTCCAGCATTCCAAACCCACAGAGCTCCGCCCAGCAGCCAAGATTTGAAAGAAGCCCTTTTGTCTGCCCTGAAGGCGACCAGTCAGATGGTGTGTTGCTCCTACTTAGGGAGGCAGTGATACTACGTAACAGGAAGAAGCCGAGAGGCTAGAGGCAAATAAGTAGTCCAAGCGGAAAAAGCGTTTAGGACTAGTTGTTCCACTTTCACAAGACTTCCCAGGTGGCACTAGTGGTAAAGAATCCACCTGGCCAGTGCAGAAATGGAAGAGACCTGAGTTCAAGCCCTGGATTGGGATGATCCCCTGGAGGAGGAAATGGCAACCCACTCCAGGATTCTTGCTTGGAAGATTCCATGGGCAGAGGAGCCTGATGGACCCCAGTTCATGGGGTCATAAAGAGTTGGACACAACTGAGCACATGCGCACAGGCACATATTCCTCTTTCACAGAGAGGCAGTGGGCCCGGGGGCTGGGGGCAAACGCTACGCATTTGGGGCTGGGGGTGCAGGAGAGGCAATGCTGTGTGGAGGAACTACCTTCTGCCTGGATTTCACCTCTGAATATAGAGTGAAGAAACAGTCAAGAGAGGTTACTGTGTGTGAGTAAACGCTGTGTAGGGCACTGGTTACCCGGCAGCAACAGCAATAGTTCTGTGGAACACTGTATCAGAAATCTGCAGTTTGCACTCTGAGTGGATGAGTAATAGTTGTTTGCATTTGTAAGTGAGGTCTGGTCATGGATGCAAGGCTCTGTCTGTGGTCCCTGTTCCTTTTGACTTGTTTCCCCTTTTATGGGATATTTTCTCACAGTAAAGACGTCTCAGGGAGGCCAGTGTCCCCCTGCTGGGTGTGTCCTGTGGAACGTGAACAGTTAGGATCCTGGGGTTATGCTTTTCGTGTAGGTTCACGCAGGCTCCTTGAGTTCAACTCTCACTTTCCAATCTTCTTCTTGCAGCCTCCCTGAGCAGCCTTCTGATCACACCGTTCCCGTCTCCAAGCTCCTCCACCTCCTCGTCCAGCAGCTACCAGCGCCGCTGGCTTCGGAGCCAGACCACAAGCTTGGAAAATGGCATCATCCCCAGGAGGTAAGCTGGGTCCCCCTTGCTGCGAAGGGCACCCAAAGTGGGCAGCCGGGGGGTGCCCGCAGACACCACGTTCACCTGCCATCCCTGGGAAAGTGTGGAAGCTTTCTGCTCAGCTTCAGCTCAGCCTGGAAGTTTACAAGTTGAGGGTCCAGGAAAGACACTGGGAATATCTGGGTAGATCTGTGTTGATTTAAACGAGGACATTCTCTGTACTGGCTCCCCTCCGGGAGTAGCTTGTGTAAGTGAGAAGGCTGGAATAAGTCTTGGCTTATGGTGATACAGTATGGTCTTTGAAAATATATGAACCCAAGAATGGTGACATATTCTTTTTTTTTTGGTAAAATTTAAATTCTTAAACAGTCATGAGTTTGATTATGAATAGAGATGGTACCAAGATATTCTTTGCCTTTATTTCAGTTGGTTTCAGATCTAAAGTTTAGTTACATTGCAAAATGTACATTTTTGACTTATGATGATGTTACATCAATAGCTTCCAATCTCTTCTTCATACAACCCACAGCTTAAAAGGGAAGGAAGATGGTTCTCCCTATAAAATCCAGACGACAGTCGGTTGACTTAGTAAGTTGAGTTGTGAGTAGCATGTATAGGGTTTGTGAGGGAGTGAAGAGTCAGCTGCACAACTGCATTTCAGAAGTTCATGAAGACGCACAGGTAAATAATGGTATAAAGAAGATAAATGCTTAGAGAAGGTAGAGTGTTTGGAGCTTGTGAGAGAGAGGCAGCATTCTGGAGGTCTTGGGGCTTGGAGAACCTTCATGGAAGTGGTCCTGAAAGAACAGGCTGAGATATGAGGGGCTGAGACATGTAGAGGGCGTCAGGCTGCCGGCACCCTCTTCTCCCAAAATTAACATCACATGTTAATGTTTCTTTTAAAAAAATTATGCTCCAGGCATTTTGAGAACAACCTATAAAATGAGTGTAAGGCTTTTCCATTAAAAGTATTTCACTTTCAGGACTTTCCTGGTGGTTTAGCAGTTAAGACTGCTCACTCCCAGTGCAAGGGACCTGGGTTCAATCCCTGGTCAGGGAACTAGATCCCACATGCTGCAACTAAGTCTCGGCATAGCCAAATATAAATATATTAAAAATGTTTTATTTTCAAAATATAATAGGAATAATAGTGATCCGTGATTATTAACATAAACTTATACATTGCAAAAAAAAATGTTTTGATGCAGTAATTTTAAATAGTCAGTATAATATTTCATATGATATCTTGACTCATAAGATTTTTCTGGCTCACTTTTCTGCAGATTCATTTGTTTAGGTCATTAGAATTTGTATGTCAATTGGCATAATTGAAAGCAGTGTTAGCTGCTCCTTTCAAATGCAAGATGGCAGATAATTTTTGATAATTTTTTATTTTGGGAAAGCTCATTTTGTTTATTGTAACAGTTACTGAAGCTGTATAGATTATAACAACATTGAGATAAATTTTTAATAAACTTTAAAAATATAAATTTTAGTACGTCTAGATCAGATTATTCTTATGGAGAAGTTTTACCAAAGATTTTATTCTTCACACATATCCATTTTGTATGTCTGAATTCAATTCTAAATGTAAATTTATACAAGATTATTTTAATGTTTCCTCTGCCAATTCCTGCAAGTTATGGAGGTCTTACAAGAAATTAGAAGTGTCTTTGTGCATTGCATGTAATTCAGAATGCCTGTTCATGCATTCTATACTATGTTGTCAATTATATGGAAAATTAATTTTAAAATGGGCTTCCTTATTAATAATTTCATCATCTAAAGCTTCATCTAGAAAGTAATGGGTATTTTCTATGCAGTGCAACAATCTCTACACTTGATTTCTATTTCTGTGCTTGTGAGTATTTGCTTGGCAATGTTGCTGCAGTTTTCAAAATGAGAGATTACAAACTCTTTGAAGAACTCTACTAAGTCCCTGATGTATTAATACTTTACTGCATTGTCTACTGTAGGCCCTTCTTTGTGATAATTTACTGTCCTGGGGCTCAAGACAAAGAGCTGAGTATTTTTGCAGACCCCATAAGGGTGGGCTCTGATGATAGACAGGCTGCCTCCACTGTGTCTCACCCAAGTCCTTTCTCGCCCAAGCCCTTTCCTTCTCCCACAGCTGTGACCTCTGCTGCCACCACCAATCTGGGCCCAGGTCCCAGCCTTGCCACCTTGGGACCTTGTGGCACCTGGGTTCTGGTCGTGTGGGTATGTGCCTGACCCCAGGCTGACTGCCCGCGTCCAAGTTCCCTGTGTGCTCAGCTGCCTGGCATCTGTGTGCATGCGTCATCACCCCATCAGACTTCACCTAGCACAAGTTAAAGGTGACCCAGTTAGGGATCAAGATCGTACCCACTGAACATTACCTCAAGATTCTTCTGAGAGCAGCCCTGTGAGGGGGCACAGCCTGGGTTGGCCCTGGGCTTGTCCTGTCTGACGCCCAGGATGGAAGAGCTGCAGGGACTCAGCATCCATCACTGCCTTGAAGATCCTTCAGTTACAGGGGTGTTGCCCATCTCCCTTGTGGCAACACCCTTGTGGGAGTGGAGATTAGTCTCTGACGCTGGACCAGAGAACAGTGGGTACCAGAGATGTGATTGCTTCTGCTCTGAGGGAAAAGTCACAGCAAAGACTTCATTCTAGAGAGAGTTCAGGGTGGCCAGGGAGGATCTTCACAGTCCATAGGGTTGGTTGCTTGTGGACACCCGTGCCTCGGGGCCCTGCCATCCCACGTGGGGAGATTTGGTGACTAGAGACAGGGCGGGTGGAATCAGGGGGCAGTTTACCAGCTGATGCAGAGGAGTGGGAGAGAGAGGCTGCAGAGATTTCCCTGCTTAGTGGGGCTGTTGAAACCCTGAAGAAGCAGCTGTAATGTCCCAGAAGGCTGCTGACTTGAATTAGAAAACGAGTAACCAGAGTTGCTGATGAGATGTTCTTTGACCTGCAGAAATGGTGATTTCATATATTCCATGTAATCCACAGATTCAGTGTAAGTTCAGAGTGACATAAGCAGTTAGACTAAGCAGTCCTGAGATCAGCTACGGGTCACTGAGATGTATTTAAATAGTAGAGTTTTGGCTTCATTTAGGATCTTGAAGTATTCATAATGTATGTAAATGCTGTTCATAAGTGTCAACAAAGTTCTGTTTGGTTATTTTAATAAGAACAATTCAATGTGTAGCTTGGTCTTCCCTTGACTTGAAGGCCTGACAGCTGTGTGATTGCTCCCCACCCCTCCCCTCAGTGCTCCACCTGGGTGCCCCAGCAGACGGATCAGACGTGGGGCCAGAGCCCTGGGCATTCCCAGTGTCCAAGCAGTGAGCCAGGGCCAGCAGACAGAAGCCCTGGGCTCTGACTGCAGCGTGGTCATTGAAAAGCTTTCTGTTGTGAAGCAAGTCAGTCACTCTGCCTCCGTTTCCATGTTTGCAAAATGGACTGTGTATCTCACCTAGTGCCCTGACGGTACAGCTATGGTAAAGTATTTGTGTGCATGGTTAAATGTTGAAAAATACTTTGAAGCCTGCTATCATGTAGATTGATCTTAAAAGCATATTTACAGTAATACTCAGCCATAAAAAGGAAGGAATGTGAGTCAGTTGTAGTGAGGTGGATGAACCAAGAGCCTGTTATACAGAGTGAAGCAAGTCAGAAAGAGAAAAACAAATATCATAAATATCATATATTAATGTGTACATATGGAATCTAGAAAAATAGTACTGATGAACCTATTTGCAGGGAAGGAAGGGAGATGCAGACGCAGAGAACAGACTTGTGAGCATAGCAGGGGAAGGAGCGGGTAGGACAGATTGAGAAAGTAGCGTATGTACAATAGCTAGTGGAAAGCTGCTGTGTAACATAACACAGGGAGCTTAGCCTTGTGCTCTGTGGTTACCTGAAGGGCTGGGATGAGAAAGGGAGGGAGTCTCAAGAGGGAGGGGATATTTATATAATTATGACTGATTTGAGTCGTCGTATGGCAGAAACCAACACAACATTGTAAAGCAATTTTCCTCCAATTAAAAAAAAAAGATCCCAGGCTTAAAAAAAGTATATTTATAAATACCACATGGCCTGATTTATTCCAATTTGCATGGCCAATCCAAGACTACTACAGACTGAATGAAACTCAGCTGCTTTAGAGTTCAGGGGAGCAAGAGAGAGCCAACACGCTGTTAGAGCTGCGGGTGATTCTCAGAAATTCAGCAGGTGGCACCGTCTGCTGTGCTGATTGGAGGTGGTTACTGCTTTCAGGGTGGAGCTGGAGCTGACTCAGACATCTGAGAGAGCTCGATGGCCACTGCAGTTTGATTATTAGAGACCACATTGACCAAGACATGCAGACAGGCATTTTTACTTTTGCAAAAAGGAGGGAAGTAGGAGATGACAAAGAAGAAAGGGTTTCAAGAAAGGATTGGTGTAACATAAGCTCAAAATTTCCTCTACAGAATACAAATAAACTGGTGCAGAGAATCAAAGTTATAGGACAGGTACTGTGGAAAAGAAGAGGGAGCATTATATGAAATTAAATAAAATTGTAAGAGCGCCTTGACAGTTTCTTTCTGCCAAGCAAATAATTAGGATCTAGGGGTTTCCCAGAGAAAGCAGTTGCTGGTTTATTTTAATGCCTAGCATTTACAAGAGCACTGGAAGACCATGTCCTTCCCCTGGCGTGTCTGTGAGTGAACTCTTTTACTGATTTATCAGCCACACCAATGACATGGTCTTCTGAGGTTTGAACATGATGCCTGTCTCCTTTTCTTTTTTATCTCATTTTAAAAGAGATAGCTTTCTTGACCATAAAACTTCTGATGTGTGTATGTTTTTAAAATGTGGGTGTGTTTGAAATCTCCTGTGAGTAGAGCACTAAATAACAAGTTGAAGACCAGGAATGAGGCTGGCTGCCTTGAGTTCTGCCAGCAGACGTGACCATCGGGGTGTAGTTTGTAGTAAAGGACGTGGAGGAGGCAGCATCCTCTTGTGCTTAGCAACAGACAAAGCTGAACACTAGGGTCAATGAGAAAGATTTATTGCAAACCTACCTTGTGCCATGCTAGGCGCTTTAATTTGCAGTGTGATGTCATTTGCTTCAGGACTTCCTAAAGGTGGCGCTAGTGGTAAAGAACCCGCCTGCCAGTGCAGGACACAATAGATTTGGGTTCTATCCCTGGGTCAGGAAGATCCCCTGGAGCAGGGCATGGCTACTCACTCCAGTATTCTTACCTGGAGAATCCCATGGACAGTGGAGCCTGACAGGCTACAGTCCATAGGGTTGCAAAGAGTTGTCCATAACTGATTTGACAGCAGAATGCACATCCTTTGCTTTGGTGTCTTAATAGAAAAAAAAACAAAATAATTTTTAAAATCTTTCACTCTTGTGGTTAGCAGCTGCATGGTCATATGCTGGTTTTTCAGAATAAAGGAGAAACCTGGATTGGCTGTATTTGTGAGGTTCACCCCTTACAACAAATTGAATATGTATTCATGCTTCTGTCATCCTAGAAGCAGAGTCTTTGCACAGAACGTTAAGTTGGTCCAGGTGCTGACTATAGTAGAACAGAGGGGGCTCTTTCTTCTTGGGGGGTTTCCCAGAGAGTGTTCAAGGTTGCATGGCTTAGTCTCAGCATTTATAGGAGTAACTTCATCTAATAGTTCTAGTAACCTTGGGAAAGCAAACCTTGGCTACTAGTTAATGTCCAAACATGATGTCCTGGTGATATAGTGGACCGCAGAGGACCTTCCCTTTCAGAGATTCTTATCTACCGGTATCTATTAGCCAAAACTGAGGGCCTGTGTTTTGAGCCAACAGATGTTTCACACCTCTTCCGAAATACCGCCAGTCTGATTTAACACAGTCCAAGGGAAGAGGATTAAGAGTCTAATAAGAGGGCACTTAAAATTACTTTCAGTTCTCACTGAAGTTTCTTTTCATGTTAAGATAACACTGAGCATCAAGTGGAGGTTTTCATTTTCACAACAAATCTGCCAGAGGATGACGGCTTAGCAGGGGGTGTGGTCTGAGTGAGGACCACATGCCCTGATATACTGTCAGGGTGTCACCCTGGCTTCATGGCTCATTTTCACTGTGGTCCACTGATGCAGAGCGACTCCTCAAACCCCTTCTCCCTCCAGGTCAATGGATGAGACGTTCAGCTTGGCCGAAGAAACCTGCAGTTCCAACCCAGCCATAGTCCGGAGGAAGAAGATTGCCATAAGCATCATCTTTTCATTGTGCGAGAAGGAAGAGGCACAGAGGAATTTCCAGGACTTCTTTTTTTCTCATTTCCCTCTGTTTGAATCTCACATGAACAGGCTGAAGAGTGCCATTAAAAGGTACTGAAAGTACAGTGCACGGCCCCATGGCTGTAAGGGCTGCGGGCTCTCTATACTGGATCACTTTCCCGGGGAGAGGGGGTTGGCGGCAGCAGTGGCAGACAGATCCACAGGCACGCTGATGCCAGTCAGCAGGTGCTCACTGCTTGGGAAAGGGGAGTACTGTCTCCCACGCGGGCTGTAACCTTGTCTCATGAATAAAGCCCAGTAGATGATTGTGAAGGAATGTTGTCTCAGCATAAAGTGGCTGCTTTTCTCTCCACCGAAGGCCATGATTTCCTGCAGGAAGATAGCAGAGTCGAGTCTCCGTGTCCAGTTCTATGTCAGCCGTCTGATGGAAGCTCTGGGGGAGTTCAGGTAAGTTGGCAACATTTGGCGAACCCAGCAAGGGACATTGTGGAGCAGCAACCTTGAACGTCCCCGTGCATGGAGACCATGACTCGGGATTCAGAGTGGGGGGCAAATTCCAACCTGGGGGCAGGCAGCTGTTGGTTATTTTAGCAGCTCCTTCCTTGTAAGCTAAGGCCCAAAGGAGCAAAAAGTTTAAGTTACCAGCACCAAGTTATCCTCATGATTGCCTGAGGGACAGTCTTTGATCTGATTGTCTCTACCAGAATGAATGGAGAAAGCTCATGCTCATATGTCTCATGTCATCTCACAAAAGCCTCAGAGTAAGCGCTCTGAGCCCATTTTACAGATGCGGAAACTTGAAGTTCAGATGTTCATCCAGAGCACAGTGGGGAGTGTGTGTGTCACGGACATGACACCCCAGTTTGTCAGGACCATCCTGTACACACCCAGTGTCCTCCCTGTGAGGGTCCTCCTCGGGACAGTGTATCTTTGCTGTGAGTTCCTAATTGGCGACCTTTGTATCCTGGAGACCAGTTTTCTGGAGGTCTTGCCCCTCGTGTCAGGCAGAAAGGTGGTCTGTTCTGGGGCAGGTGGGATTCATGGTCACCAGGCTGAGCAGGGTTGCTGCAGCCCTCCTTAGGGCCGGCTTCTTGGGCGGGGAGTGGAGCCCCCTCTGAAGCAGTCACGAACTAATGAATGAATCTAACTGTTCCTCTCTAGCTGCAGAACAAGAATGTTTACAATTCTTAGAACGTTAGAAGGTTTTTGTGATGATTAAGGTAAAGGCTGGTGAACTCAGATGCTGCTTGAAGCAAAGTCTCTATCCAGTCTTTGCTGAGCCCTGAATTGTGTGTAAAGTACTCCAGTAACACATTATCTGGGGTTGCTCAGATCAAGTCAGATATTTAAGGAATACGTGCAGCTGTGTGTTTTGGTGGCAGTGTGGTGGCTGGTGAACCTCCTGCAGTGTAGGCGCTCTGGGGCTGCTGTGGCAGACTCCAGGCCGGCTTGTGCTGGAGCGTCTGCACACTTGTTTAACGAAAGGTCCAGCTCTTAAAGCGCAGGATTAGAGGCCTCGCTGTGGATGGATGGGCCTTGTTCTTACTTTAGCAAACCGCTGCTCAGAAACGATGACGGTATGATATGGTGTGTTAGTGCTTGGAGGCCTTGGTTTCAGTAGGTGAACCCCAGGTCTTTGTGGCTGTAACTTGTCCCTCCTGCCTGCTCAGAGATGCTCTGCTTTGTGCCAAGGCAGGATCCTGTGTGTCCCTGTCCTTAGTGCACATGGCCTCAAGCTGAGGTCAGAATATGCCTCGTGTATATTCACCAGGGAGAGGGGATGTGTCCTAGCCTCAGAGGCAGAAAGGTGGTCTGCTCTGGGGGGCAGGTGGGATTCATGGTCAACAGGCTGAGCAGGGCTGTTGCAGTGCTGCTTAAAGCCAGTTTCTCAGTGGGGAATGGAAGCCTAGGCTAAGTCGGTGTGCTCCCTGGAAGGACCCCTGTGAGCCACGTGGGCTGGAGCAGAGACCCCGGCACCAGGGTCCTCATCGGAGTGTGTGTCTGCTGCGAGGAACCTAGCTCCGCTGCACCTCGGTTTCTTAATCTGTAAAGTGATATGACTGGGCTCATCAGTTTCCTAACAGCGTACTGTCCTAAGAATTTGATTCTGTTAGTCCATGTAAGAATCTGTAAATAATACAGTGAAGAAGAGACATTTATGTAGCTTTTTCATCTGAAGTGAATAAAGTGCTTTGGTTCAGAGAAGGAAAGTGCTGACGAGAAACTGGGAGAGTTGAGTTGCCTCTGGTCACATTTGCAGTCTAGCATATTTGATCTTTCTTCCTTATTTTTTTCTCCTGTAAAAATTGCCCTAGATTCTGACCCAAGGCGTCGTAAAGGATACTTTACATCAGTGTTTAGTATACGTTTCCTGAAAACGGGTCTCTGCTGCAGCTGCTCAGCTTTTCTGTTGTACAAATGTACCGAAAGATAATGGGGAAATGATGAGCATGGCCGTGTGCCAATAAAGCTTTATTTATAATAAAGGTCAGATTTGACCTGTACATTGTGTCCTAGTTTACCAACCCCTGTTTCATATTATTTTATTTTTAGTTTTCCTTTTAAAACATTATTGGAGTATAATTGCTTTACAAAGTTGTGTTAGTGTCTGCTGTACAACAGCGTGATTCAGCCACTGGTATACATATATGTCCCCTCCTTCTTGAGTTCCCCTCCCACGCCCCCAGTCCCACCCCTCTAGTTCATCACAGAGCCCTGGGCTGAGCTCCCTGTGCTATATAGCAGCTTCCCACTAGCTGTCTGTTTTACATACGGTGGTGAATATATGTCAGTACTGCTTTCCCAGTTCACCCCCGTCTCCTTCCCACACTGTGTCCACAAGTCCGTTCTCTTTGTCTGTGTCTCTGTCCCTGCCCTGCAGCCGACCCCTGTGTTACATTCTGCTTTGAATGCCTTAGGGGCTCCATAGATCCAGATGACTGTTTTCTTCTGGGTTCCTTTATGCAAAGGTCATCCACCACGACACCTCTGACAGTTCCCTGCTCCCCTTCTCTTCCATAGGGGGACGATCTGGAGCCTGTACTCCGTGCCCAGGATCGCCGAGCCCGTATGGCTGGCCATGATGTCCAGCACCTTGGAGAGGACCCAGCTGTGCCAGCGCTTCCTCAAGGAGTTTACACTCCTGATAGAGAAATCAACAAGAACCAGTAAGGGCGGCCATTAGGCCCTTGCACGGTGGTTCCTTGCCCGTGTACGTGCTGTGGTTGACTGCCTCTTCCTGCATTGACTCACTTGGTTATGTTTTCTCCCATTTCTCCAAGGTTTTTTGCTGCCCTGCTGACTGCAGTCCTCACCTACCACCTGGCCTGGGTACCCACCGTCATGCCCGTTGACCACCCACCCATCAAAGCCTTCTCCGAGAAGCGCACCTCTCAGCTGGTCAACATGCTGGCCAAGACACACCCGTACAATCCTCTCTGGGCGCAGCTGGGTCAGTACCTAATGTGACCATTCAGAGGCCGTGTGGGATGGAACTGCAGAAACAGCAACATTTTCGGTTGATATTAGCCATCCAGCCCAGCGATTCCCAGGTGTCACTGGGCTGGCAGGGAGCAGGAGACTGGCCCACAGATTCTGCCTGTAAAGCAGGACCCTCACCCCACCAGAGCCTTGTTCTGGTCTTTAAAGCCATGCCGGCCTGCTGGGTCCTCCCACATGGCAGCCACAGCTCCCCCTCTGGTGGGCTTCCTTAACGTTGGCACCACTGACACTTGGACCAGAAAATGTTTTGTTGGTTGTGGGGAAAGGGGCTGTCTGTGCCTGGTCAGATTTTTTTTTGTGTAGTGTTTATTTGGCTGTACCAGGTCTTAGCTGTAGCGTGTGGAATCTAGTTTCCTAACCAGAGATGGAACCCAGCCCCCTGCATTGGGAGCACGGAGTTTTAGCCACTGGACCACCAGAGAAATCCCTGGTTGGATGTTTAGCAGCATCACTGGCCTCTGTTCACCAGCTGCCAGTGAAAACCCCTCTTCCAAAGTTGTGATGATGAAAAATGTCACCAGACATTGCTGAGTGTCCCGTAGAGGGCAAGACACCCCCTGGTTGAGGCCCACTGCCCTAGAGAGGGTAGACTATTCTTCCTGCATTGACTCACTTGGTTATGTTTTCTCCCATTTCTCCAAGGTTTTTTGCTGCCCTGCTGACTGCAGTCCTCACCTACCACCTGGCCTGGGTACCCACCGTCATGCCCGTTGACCACCCACCCATCAAAGCCTTCTCCGAGAAGCGCACCTCTCAGCTGGTCAACATGCTGGCCAAGACACACCCGTACAATCCTCTCTGGGCGCAGCTGGGTCAGTACCTAATGTGACCATTCAGAGGCCGTGTGGGATGGAACTGCAGAAACAGCAACATTTTCGGTTGATATTAGCCATCCAGCCCAGCGATTCCCAGGTGTCACTGGGCTGGCAGGGAGCAGGAGACTGGCCCACAGATTCTGCCTGTAAAGCAGGACCCTCACCCCACCAGAGCCTTGTTCTGGTCTTTAAAGCCATGCCGGCCTGCTGGGTCCTCCCACATGGCAGCCACAGCTCCCCCTCTGGTGGGCTTCCTTAACGTTGGCACCACTGACACTTGGACCAGAAAATGTTTTGTTGGTTGTGGGGAAAGGGGCTGTCTGTGCCTGGTCAGATTTTTTTTTGTGTAGTGTTTATTTGGCTGTACCAGGTCTTAGCTGTAGCGTGTGGAATCTAGTTTCCTAACCAGAGATGGAACCCAGCCCCCTGCATTGGGAGCACGGAGTTTTAGCCACTGGACCACCAGAGAAATCCCTGGTTGGATGTTTAGCAGCATCACTGGCCTCTGTTCACCAGCTGCCAGTGAAAACCCCTCTTCCAAAGTTGTGATGATGAAAAATGTCACCAGACATTGCTGAGTGTCCCGTAGAGGGCAAGACACCCCCTGGTTGAGGCCCACTGCCCTAGAGAGGGTAGACTAGATAGGAGGAAAGTCAGAGAAGAAAGAGAGTAAGCACACTCTGTGATCCCATTACCTTTTAAGTTTGAGCTGAGGGAAGAGACCTTGTCTTTCTGTCCACCGCCCCCTGTGCTACTTCCTCCGAGCTTCATGCTCAGGCCTGGTGCAGGGACCTGGTGTGCCATGTGGTGGCTGGCGGAGCATGGGCTTGTGAGACCAGGGCTCAGGGTGGGAGGGGGGGGGTGCCAGAGCCTCTCACCAGCAGAGCCTGCAGTGACCAGTCAGGCATGTATACCCGCTCTGTCCCAGCACCCCGTCCGTCGGCTGGACCCAGGGCTGGGATGACAGGCAGCTCACTCTTGGGACGCCTGCTGCCTGTGGAGGAGGCAGGTTGTATTGAGAACATCCTGAGCACTCCTTTGGTGGGGTGGGCAGAGGCCAGCCCATAGAGAGAGAGAGTACACAGTGTGGAGGGTGAGGGCCAGGGCCAGCTGGCTGGACTAAAACCCTGCTGCTGCTGGGCAAGCGGCCTAACCTCCATGCCTCTGCTTCTCTGTCTGCTATGGGACATGGCGACTCATGGCTGCTGTGGGAACCCCACTGCTTATCTGTAAGTGGCCTTGTTGTCGATTCTGCTGCTGCAGCTGTTAATATGGCAGGGGCCACGGGAGATAGAGGAGTGAGTAGAGGGGGCTTTCAAGGAAGACACACTATTATTGTTCAGTCGCTAAGTCATGTCTGACTCTTTGTGACCCCATGGACTGCACACCAGGCTTCCCTTGTCCTTCACTATCTCCTGGAGTTTGCTCAGATTCAAGTCAGTTGAATCGGTGATGCCATCCAACCATCTCATCCTCTGTCATCCCCTTCTCTTGCCCTCAGTCTTTCTCAGCATCAGGGTCTTTTCCAGTGAGCTGGCTCTTTGCATCAGGTGGCCAAAGTATTGGAGCTTTTCATCAGTCCTTCCAATGAACAGACAGGGTTGAATTCCTTTAGGATGGACTACTTTGATCTCCAAAGGACTCTCAAGAGTCTTCTCTAGCACCACAGCTCAAAAGCATCAATTCTTTTGTGCACAGTTAGAAGGGCAGCATTTTCGAGAAAAGAACTGCAGACTGGGGACAGGCACAGCAGCCTTTGGAAAGAGCATGGTCTAGTAGTAATGAAATGAGAGCTGTCACTGTGAGCCACACTCTATTTCAGGTGCTTTCTGCACGTACTAATTAATTAGAGTCTCATTCTCAACCTGTTGCTGCATCCTCACTATATTACAGATAATAAAGCTGTCTTTTTTTCCCACGTTAGCGGGATCCTAGGTGCAGATGAGTTAACTGAAGGATATATTTACTACAGCCTATCAGCACAGAGGAAGGAGCCGGGAGACTAGCTCCTTCTGGGTCATCGGGTTCTTCCCAGGCAGGACCAGGCACTGCTGTTCTGGTTATGGACAACAGGCTTGAAGAAAAACTTATTCAGAGGTGACAGAAGGGGGCCAAATGTTTAGAAAACATGGTGTTTCTTGGTGCCCAGTCACGATTTTAAAGGAGCATGAATTGAGTGGTGTACATTTAACTAGATAAATATATTTATACTTAGCTGTGCTTTCCATGTGACGTTTAATTGAGATCAGTTCCCTGTGTTCAGTATAACAAGGCAGAGTCCCTTCCTTTGGGCCCAAAATCCTCTTTCAAAGGAGAGCATATGTTCTCGGAAGTACCCCCTCAGCACCCCAACAATCCAGCAGGGCCTGCTGTGGTCAGACTGAGGATGGGGTGCAGCCTGAGGTACAGTCACAGGGAAGAGCTTTATGAAGCCAAGGGTTAAGTGATGGTTGAGTTTCCAGTATTACAGAACATCAAGGACTGCACTAGTTTGGCAGGGAGACACTTATCTCCAAAGATTGTTATTATTATTTTTATTAAACATTCATCAAGTCACAGCAAACAGGAAAATATAAATGGCCAGGAATATGCCTGGTGCTAATGTACTTGTAATCACGGTTCTTCAGTCACAGAGAAGGTCTGTCTTGAATGATTTGAGAGTTTGCCAGGACGGGCCCTACTGCCACCTAGCTCTGCCCGTGTTCCTGCTCATCTTCTTGATGAACACTGGGGCCGAGTTAACACTGGTGTCGTGTGAATCCCTGACGTGGCCGTGACCCTCCGCAGCCACAGCAGACGTTATCACAGCAGTAATATGCTCTCAGTCAAGAAAGTTTTCTCAAACAAAAGTGCTTGTGCAGAGCGCAGCTGCAGTCCTGAGTTATTTTCAATTCTTGCCTGGTTTCTCAGTCAGGTGCAAAAGCTTCCGAGGTAAAGTTCTAGTGGCTTGTAACTTAGTCCTTTTATAGAGGGGATTGTGTGTCTTGCCCATTACCTGTTCTGTCTTGCCCATTACCTGTTCTCAGAGTCTTATTCTGGGAATCCTCTCAAGAGGAGAGGACCCACCTCTGATGGGTCCTGTCACTTTCTCCTCAGTCAACCTTAGCTGTATGATTAATCTTACCTAAGAATTGTCTCCCCTCTCTCCCTCTAGATGGAGTCCAGATTCCTGAGTCTTAGCTATAACTGTCAACATGTATCTCCTCTCCTTTACTTAGGGTCGTTCCACATTTTGATTTATTCCAGCATTCTGCTTATTCCCAAAGTGGTTTCTGACTCAGGGTTGCTCCTGCAGAGATGTAAGGGAGATAAATCTACGTGAAACACTCAGCACTGTGCCTGCAGTCAGGAAGTGTTGGCTTTTTGTTGTAATTGTCAATATTATTATCCAAGTACCAGAGATACACCTTACCAAGGGTAGTACTCAGATTTTATGAAATGCAGTAATTTTAATGGTCAGGCACTAGACAGACACCTGTGATGAGAAGCCTATGCTGCTGTTTCTCAAAGGTTTGCCTTTCTTCTACCTTTAGCCAGTTTTTAATCAGCATGTCAGGATATAACTTATAGCACATTTTTCTCCAGTAGAATTTCCATATGACCTAAGAGAAAAAAATCAGATTCATTATTCATAACCAAGTGATTTTTTTCTTGTTAATCAAATTGATTCCACTTGATACTCCTGTGTATTGAGGAAACCATTTCATTATTTTGAATTGATTCACTGCACTTCTGCTCAGAGATCCCAGAATTTGGATGTATCCCCAAAGCTTATTGTCCTTGGATGCTTCTAAAAAAGATCTCATCATTCTAGTTTCCAAAATGAAGGATTTGGTTTGGTCACAAATAAGGGCTCTGGCTTTAGCCATCCTTGGGGAGAAGGGAGCCAGCTGGCCCACTGACCTGCATGGTGAGACCCAGCCTGCAAACGGGGGACTGTGTGCATGGCATTGCACGCAGCCCTGAACCCAGTATACACACTGGTGGTGTACCCACTGTACACACCCATGCTGCACCCACCATACACACCCACGCTGCACCCACCGTACACACCCACGCTGCACCCACTGTACACACCCATGCTGCACCAACATACACACCCACGCTGCACCCACCGTACACACCCATGCTGCACCCACTGTACACACCCACGCTGCTCCCACCGTACACACCCATGCTGCACCAACATACACACCCCGCTGCACCCACCGTACACACCCATGCTGCACCCACCGTACACACCCACGCTGCACCCACCGTACACACCCACGCTGCACCCACCGTACACACCCACGCTGCACCCACCGTACACACCCACGCTGCACCCACCGTACACACCCACGCTGCACCCACCGTACACACCCACGCTGCACCCACCGTACACACCCACGCTGCACCCACCGTACACACCCACGCTGCACCCACCGTACACACCCACGCTGCACCCACCGTACACACCCACGCTGCACCCACCGTACACACCCACGCTGCACCCACCGTACACACCCACGCTGCACCCACCGTACACACCCACGCTGCACCCACCGTACACACCCACGCTGCACCCACCGTACACACCCACGCTGCACCCACCGTACACACCCACGCTGCACCCACCGTACACACCCACGCTGCACCCACCGTACACACCCACGCTGCACCCACCGTACACACCCACGCTGCACCCACCGTACACACCCACGCTGCACCCACCGTACACACCCACGCTGCACCCACCGTACACACCCACGCTGCACCCACCGTACACACCCACGCTGCACCCACCATACACACCCACGCTGCACCAACCGTACACACCCACGCTGCACCCACCGTACACACCCATGCTGCACTCAGCGTACACACCCATGCTGCACCCAGCATACACCGGCACTGCACGCAGCACACTCCCATGCTGCCCCTTGCACGCACCTGCACTGCACCCAGTAACACCCGAGCTGCACCCACCACACTGCCCGTGAGCACCCAGCGCAGGGCTGCTCCTGACCGGCCTTCCTAGGCAGACATTCCATCCCAGAGGGAAACGAAAAGTTGGTCATTCTAGGAATTACTCTCTGTGCCTCAGGTGTGTGAAGTGTTTCTTATGTTCAGGCTGGCACAGCCTTGAAGCGCTCACCCAGGGGACGGTGTCTTTGTGTCCACTTGGCCTCTAGGTGACCTTTACGGAGCTATCGGCTCTCCAGTGCGGCTGACGCGCAGGTGGTGCTGGGGAAGCAGAAGGATTTGGTGCAGCGCATACTGTACGTGCTGACCTACTTCGTGCGGTGCTCAGAGTTGCAGGAGAACCAGCTGATGTGGAGTGGGGGCCCCGCGCAAGGCGAGCAGATACTGCATGGGAGCAGCATCACCACCGCCCTGGAGAGGGGGGAGGTGGAGGAGTCCGAGTACGTGGTGGTCACAGTGAGGAGTGAGCCTGCCCTCCTGCCGCCCACCCTGCCCGTGACCACAGCCGAGGGGTTGGCTGGGGTCCCGGTGGACGCTGACCCCAGAGACCTGTGTCCCCAAGTTGATGGAGAAGGAGACGGGGCCCTGGAGAACAGCCTAACAGCCCACAGTGCATGGAGACCTCAGGGCGCATCATGCGGGGACGAGGAGAGTAAGGAGCCCCCTCGAGGCGGCTCTGCGAGGCTCCTCAATGGTGCAGGTGTGGGTGCGGGGCTGAAGATGAGCCCTCCAGCCATCGGGGTGGAGCCAGGAGGGGAGATGCCCAAGAAGCTGCGAGATCGATCAGTGGCCAGGCCATGCCCTGATGGACGTCTCCGGGACAGGCCGCCCTGGGAAAAGGTCACCTTCCACATCGGGAGCTCTGTGTCTCCGGAGTCGGACTTTGAAAGTCGCACCAAAGCAATGGAGGAGCGGCTACAGGCTTGCAGGTGTGCGGAGCCAGAGCCAGCACAGGGACCCCTGGCCAGGCCTAGGGCGGCTGCTGACTCAGCACAGGAGGGCCAGGACCAGTGTGCTCTGACATGTTCCCAGTCCCCTGGGGCATCTGCGGGGGACAGAGATGTCAGGACCGAGGCTGCCGCGGAGGTTGCAGGGGTGCTGGGTGCACCTGCCGCCCGGTGCACACCTGCCAGCCCCGCAGGTGCGCTGGCATGGCCAGGGGGTCAGAGGGGCAAGGACGCAGACGCGCCCGCGACGAGCGGGTGCACCGCTCCTGTGCCCAGTGGCGATGCCGGCTTCAGGGTGGAAGGTGGCCTCCCCCGGAACGAGAGCTCCG
>SJXQ01003513.1:59207-108237 GCA_006408695.1 Aepyceros melampus
GACAGCGCCCTTGGAGACAGTGATGACGACACGTGTGCAGCGGCCTCGCTGGACCTGGGTCCTGGAAGTGATCCTGATGCGGACCATGACCAGAGCGAAGGGTCACTGGAGGTGGAGTTGCCGCTGCCCAGGTAAGGCTGATGGGGGCAGAGTGAACCGGGTCAGATGCTGCCTCTCCGGCCACTGAGGGAGGCGGTGGTGGTGGGGAGCAAGACATGCCATCTCTCGCCATCCTCGAGGAAGATCTGTGGCCATGGACGCCCAGCCGCAGAGGGTGGGTGTGCTAGTGGGTTACACCCCCGAGCAGCTTTTCCCCTGCCTATCTGGTCAGGACAGCTTCAGGTGGTTGGGAAACAGCACCTCTTCCTAAGGCAGCATCAGCAGATGACCTGATCGTAAAGCAGTAACTAGAGATTTGTCCCTTCTCTGTCCTGGCACCCCCCTATTCAGGTGTGTGAGTTCCTGGAGCCAGACTTTGCCAATGACACCCCACCCCCGCACACACACACACGGAGGTTTTCTTCTCTCCCAACCCGGTGCCTGGAGGATGAGGTCTATGAGGCACAAGAACAGACTCACAACGATCCACCAGAATATCTGATGTTTCCTGCTCTTCCTCTTTAGGAAAGTTCCTTTTCTCTTTAACTCCCTTCCCTTCCCACACCAGTGACCTGCTTCCCAGAGGACTCCTTATGTGACTGTCCCTGGATCTGTTTCTCTCACCTGTGTCCCTGGGGCTTTGTTCCCACTGCAGTGCAAAAGGGAGCCCGTTTGTGTTGTGCGTGCTGATGGCTGGTCTTGTTTTAGGTCTCAGAGCATCAGCAACCCCAATGTGAGAAACTTTGGCCGCTCCCTCCTGGCGGGGTACTGCCCCACGTACCTGCCAGACTTGGTGCTTCACGGGACCAGCAGCGACGAGAAGCTGAAGCAGTGCCTAGCAGCCGACCTGGTCCACACGGTCCAGGTGAGTGATCCCTGTTGGGAGCCTCAGGCTGCTGACCAGGGGGTGAAGGAGGAGGGGGCAGCCAGGCGAGGTGGGCAGTCAACTGGTACAGTCATGGGATTGTTGCTATAGATGCTGCCAGGGTTACGGGAACCAGTGAGGCTGCTGAGGCATCTGGGGACGTGCGGAGCTGGAGGCTGTGAGCACCACAGGGCACAGCAGTGGGGAAAAGAAGAGGGGCTGCTTGGCTTTCGGAGCACGATGGGGTGGGGGGACCCCCAACCCCTCACTCCTCCAGCCACTGAGCTCCTACAGGACCTCCTTTGGGCTAAGCCCAGCTAGAAGCCATGGAGTGGGGAGGTCATAGCTGATGCAAATCCAGGCCTGCGGTCTGCAGAGCTCACCTCTGCACGGGACAGGGACGGGCACAGGGTGAATCTGGAGGCGGGTGGGGCAGGCCAGGCAGACAGAACCGTCAGCACAGATGGTGACAATTATGTGCGTCCCAGGGAGGACCAAAGAGATGTCACATGTGTTTTGCTTTTTAGCTGATCCTTACAAGTTCCTAAAAGTAATCTATTTTAACTGATTTGTCATTAAGTTCACTTTGATGGCTGTTTGAGGATGACTGTATAAAGATTAACACATCTTATGGAAAATTGCCTCATGGGTGCCTCTTAGTGCTTCTCCACTATCTGCAGCATGACAGGAACTAAGCCTTGAAGGAAACCATGTCAGTCTGGCAGACCTGTTTTTAATTGAGCCGCTATTGGGCAGACGTGCAAAAAAATAGCTGTATTGTATTGGAAGCATATTGTATCTTGGGCAGTAGGAAAAGCCTCTTTGCATCAGGAAAATTGGAATTTGGCTGGTTACTTTTCTCCTCGCCCAACAAGTACTTTTCGAGAGGTAGAACAGAAGGCAGTGCATGCAGTCTTTGGCCTTGAGCCTCTCCTCTGTGAAGACCAGACTTCCATCAGGCACAGGCCAAGCAGGCTGGAGGTATTTGTGTGAAATGGGAGGAAAAGTTTGACGGTGAAGCAGCTGCACTCACTGCCCTGAACGGGGAAGGAGGAGGTTGGGGGGAGGGACCGGAGGCTGGGGGCCCGCCCTGTGCGGGGACTGGCACCGGGCTCCTGAGCCACCCTGCTTTGTGCTTGGCCACCACCCGCCCCAGGCCAGCCCTGGAAGGAGGCAGTGCTGTCCTTCTCTGTCTGCATAATCCTCAGGAGTGCTGTCCTTGCCTGTCATCTCAGAGGCCCGCACGCCAGTGACCTCGGAGAAAGGAGATGCCCTCCTTGGACAGCGCTCTTTCTGAGCCACGCATACACTTAGTGGCCCCCAGGAGCCGTAAGGCGGGGGATTTGAGGCCCTCCCTTGCAGTGCCATGTGTTTATAACCGTGTATGCAGCACCCATGGGGTTTTTTGTCCGCCCGTGCTGGTTTGATCTGTAGAACACTGGTGCTGCTCACTGGGCCCTTCTCCCATGAGCCTGGGTTCTGCTCTGACAGGTGTGCCAGGAGATCGCATGTAAACCCACAGGGCCATCCTCGCCCACCCGTCCTCCAGCAAGTTATCATCCAAACGCCCCAGACCTGCTGACCACCACTGTGAAGACTCATCTACAGACTGATTGTCCTCCCTGAACTTATCTGCAGAACCATCCATGGCATTTTGTACGTTTTCCATAGGCTGACACATTCAGATGTTTTGTATATTAGGTTTCCATGGTGACCATCTAGGTCTATAATTCTTACATTTAAAGAAACAAAACCATGTTTCCTCTGCTTGTACTCTTAAAGACCTGTCATGTCCATTTTCTCTTCCTTTCAAAGGTGGTATTTTCACACTGCAGCTGTCTCGTCTCTGCAGACTATGCAGTCAGCCTGAGAGATGGAAAGTTATTAAGCCTAATAACCTACATTGTGTCGAATGGTGGGAACATCTCCCATGCAGCCCGCGTGGGTGTTAATAGGGAATTGCAAGGGTCATAAAAATATCTTCAGAAGAATGTATCCAATCAGCATTAGTGGAGTTCTGATTTCACTTGGCACATTCATCATAATGAATTTTGCTTTTGAAGTAAGTGTTCCATTTAAACTTCTCAGACTGGGATCCTGCTCCATGGCAGTGTTTAAATAAAAACAGCCTCCTTTCAACTGCCATTGACAAATATTTGTTGGAAAAAAAATTAGGAGGTTTAGGAGGCGGAACATTATATTAAATGACTGCTCCACAAAGCCTAGTAATTATTTAAATTCTTGAGTGTGTTGCCAGAGAAAAAAGCAAAGATCCAAGAACAGGAGCCGAGTTAGGAATGAAATACTGGCTTTTTGAGGAGGAAGAGCTCATAATTTACTTTCGAGAACCTGGTTTTTGAATTTTAATAATTCCTAATATTCATGCCACACTTAATCTAGCTTTGAGATTCATAGTTGTTTACAGAGAAGGATTTTTAACTTTCTAAGAGGAGTTGATTTACATTATTGATCTGTTTTCGAGGCCTGTGCGTGACAGGATTGTGAAATCTGTCTTATGTAAATACGCACTTCTGTAACCTCAATGGACTGGGTTGTGGAGTTTCTTCTCTCACTGAGGTACTGCGTCTGGAGCTCCCAGTACTAAGAATTTCTTTTTGTGCATTTCATTATCCTAGACTTTTATGAAAGAAAGTAGTATTAACTTTATTTCATTCATTTCCATTTTTGTTACCGGCTTCCATGTGGTAAGATTCTAATGGCCTTTAAATATTTTAACATGTGTTCTTATTTAATCCACCTACTACCTCTGTTCCATCGTTTGAACTATTTCTCTGCCTCCTAATGCATAGATCATACAGCTGCCTTGAATTAGGCTGAGGTCATACTTAGTTTCATTTTTTCCTGCCGCATCTAAACGTGAATTCTTTCTTCTGTTTTCCTTATAACTTTGAAGGGTGAAGTGGGAAAGCCAGCTTCCCTCTGCACCCATGACTCTCGAGGAGCTTTTTCTCTCTCCTTCTTTTCACCTGTGTCTTGTCTGCCTGTGGATACTGCTGACCCACGGGTTCTGGGTAGCGGGCCGGGGCAGCTATGAAGTTACAGGGAGTGGCGGTGGGGTGGTGGAGGAGGCTGACTTGACATTGATGCTGTGGTGTTACTGCTTGTTCGATGGTCGTCAGGTAAATCTGTTGGCTTTGCTAGGCCTCAGAAAAACATATTTAGAGGAATAGAAAAAATGTAACCCAGCAGTTAAGAATGCAGCTTCTAAAGGCAGACATACCTGCTTTTGACTCATGGCTTACCCCTTGTGGCTGTGTGGCCTTGGGCAGGTTTCTCTCATCTTCAAAGCATCTTTTTCACGTTCTAGAAAATGATAGTAGTTGTAGGTCTGATTGAAGACCGTGAGACGATGCGTGTCTGTTGTTGAGCACAGAGCCCCGCACATTACTGAACACCCATTAAACAGTAGCTATTAAAATGACACTGTGAACGTGCTTTGTAAATGAGTTTTCCAGGATGCTCATGCTCTGGGTGATGAACAGAAGCAGTGCCCATTCATTCAGTGTTAATGGCTGCTGAGTTCCCTCTGCCATGATGGTCCAAGGAGCAAACCAAGCCACTTAAAGCTCTGCAAGGTCAGGTCATCGAGACCAAAGTTAGCATCACACATTGTTTCTTTTAAGAAAAACTGTATGCTAGGGCTTCAGGCATCTCCAGAACACTCTCTAAAACAAGGAAAAGTTAGATATGGCCATCTCTTTCATTTAAGAGTAGCAACAGGTTGACTCCAGAAATCAGTAGTGCAGATAAGGAGCTTTGCTAGTGGCTTGGCTGTGCTGTGAGCCTCGAATACCTAATGGAGCCCGTGCCACACCATCAGCCAGCGAGGTTATGAAAGAGCCGCGGGTCACAGGGACCGATAAGCATTGCGTTAGTAACAAAGATAACACTGAGGTGGCCCAGATCAGCAGCCACCTTCAGTCAGTCATGTTGTAGAGGAAACAGCCATGCAGAGCACATCTGCTGTTTGAGACAGAACAGCTCTGGTCGCCTCCTTGCCTGGGTGGGGTGGTGAGCATGGTGGGGCCATGGACCTTCAGCCCCAACTCACTGTTGGGTTGTGTGTGTGTACATGTTCACATGTGTCTGTATAAATGTGCATGTATAAGTATGCACACTGGGTTATGACGTTCAAACGTATTTCTTACTGCAAGTGGTGATTTTAAAAAATACTTGAAAAAACCACTGGTATCTGGGTATTGCCAACTCCAGTCTGAAATCTTGGTGACCCCCTCCCCTCTTCAGTGCCCCTCCACCTGCAGCCATTACCTGCATGGGGCCGGTTTGCACACAGCCGTGGAGGGCTCCTTCTTGAGTAGGGATCTGATTGGTCACTCTCCTACCCTCATAGGGGCCCATTTCTATAGAGAGTGAAATCTAGTCTTCTTGGCTGCGATCGCCCCTCGTATGTCCTTCACACACGCATACACATGGTCACACATGTCGATCAGTCTTGAACTCCCCTCCTCTCTTCCACTTCCTGGCCGCTTGCTGTGTTCCCTCTGTCTCAGGCACCATGGAACCAATTTCTGTGCCATTTGCAGACCTCCTCCTGACGTTGCCCCTTCTCTGAAACCATTCCAGTCCCTTTGCACATGACAGTTGCTTCAGCCTCCAGTGTCTTCTCCTGCCAGCCTTGCAGTGCCCAAGCAGGAGGGGGCTTCAGTCCTACCAGTCCAGCACGCAGTCCAGGGACAAGTGGCACAGTGTGGCCCCTGCGCTGGTTAGAGAAGTGCATGTTCCTTCAGGTGACACTGCTCTAGACTGTGACCCTCCTAAAGCAGAGAGAAGTGATAGACTCTGCATTTAAGATATAAAGAGGAAGACTGCTGTGCTTAGATATGATGCCTGAGGCCCTTTGTGTTCTTTTTCTTTACTTAAGAAAAAAAGCTCTCAAAGGCATCATTTCTCTCATATTTTGTAAATAGGCACATGGCTAATTTTGATGTTTTCCCCTGCTTTTTCATTATGTGCAGAGTATTTGGACACCTAAGCCATTCTCTGCAGAAGAAGCTGCCAGCCCTCTTACAGTTTGCCTTAGCATCATGCTCGCCCTCCCTTAACTTTGTTCTGATGATCCCTTTTGACCTCGGGCAGCTTTCCTTGACTTTAAACTGTTTGCTTCCTCAGCAAGTGACTGGCCTAAAGTTTAAGGCATCCCTGAGGCTGTGCCCTATATGCTCAAGGCTGAGGCTTCCCTGAGCCCCTGCCTGCCAGGACCCCTCAGCAGTGCCCATGGTCCAGAATGGATGATTCTCCTTCTCTACTTTATCACAGCTCTGAAGCCTGTAGAGTTGGCATAGCGTCTGTTTCCAAAAGACACATACAGCACATAAAACAGAGCAACTCCAACACGATGGGCTTGCAGTCAGGACAAGGGGGCTTAAGTCAAATGGGCAGGGGCGTTAGCCCTCCTCCCACAGTCCGGAGTAGCTGCTGAGTAACTGCGTTTAAAATGGTGATGGTGATAAAAGGAAGGAATTGGAGCCCTTAAAAAGATGGTCTGATATGATACCCGACTATTTATATTCGTAAAAGAACTAAAGGGAGCTGCTAAAATGGAAAAATGCAGTCATGGAAGTTAAAACTCAGGGGGGTAGTCTAATGAGCAGAACAGATTAAATGCAGCCAGAGGGGATTAGAGTTTATGAAACAGTGATGAGATACAGACCTGCCCCTGTGACTGTAACTCTGAGACAAAAGGACATGAAAAAATGTGAAAAGAGCCAGTAAGAGACGTGGTGGCTTGAGTGGGACGGTTTTATGGTGTATACAGGAGGCAGGACAGAGAAACAGTATTTGAAGAAAGAATGGCTGCTATCTTTCAGGTTAGATGAGCCCACTGACATGAACACATCCACACTGAGCCGCAGGTCATCAAAGGAAAAGGAAGCTTATCGCTGGCCGAGAGGATGGCTCTGTCCTTCAGGAAACTGAAATCCAGCATGTGACTAAAGACATAAACAATGAAAATAGAGGCCACTGTCAGGATGGGAGGCAAGGAATGCACGGATGGCTTCCTGGAGGAGGTGACATCTAGAGTGTGAATAAGCAGAGCTGGAATGGGGGGTCCAGGCAGTACACAAGGACCCTGCGCTCCCCCAGGGGCTGCAGACTAACTGCAGGCGGAGCCAGCTTTACTGCCATAGGAGCTCCTGTCTCACTGTAAACTACTGTCAGGAAAGCCTGGGTGCCGAGCATTGAGCGTTCAGTATTCTAGATGATATTATAGACTGGAAGAAGTGTTAGAGAAGGGTGAGTGGCAATAGGGTTCTGTTCTCTGCATGAATGTAGACTAAAGGTGGGTTTGTTTGTTTGTTTTGGTATGGTCCATTTTTAAAGTCTTTTTTGAATTTGTTACAGTGTTACTTTTGATTTATGTTTTCCTTTTTTTGCCTGTGAGGCATGTGCTATCTTAGGTCCCCAACTAAGATTGAACCCCCACGGGCCCCCCCCTCCTCACCCCTGGATTGGAAGGCAAAGTCCTAGCTACCAGGGAGGCCCCAGACTGAAGGCTTAAAAAGAGAAAAAAACTGGTCAGGCAGCCACGTGTATCTGCATCCTTCTATGTGCCCTCAGCCGTCCAGAAGTGGGTGGACTTACTTAAATCTTCAGTGCCAAGGATGTGGGGGGTGTGGTTATGTAGGTGGACCTTGGCCCCTAGAGAGATAGGAGAATAAAAATAGGATCTGATGACATTTAACCAAGAGCAGATGCTGAGAATATGAGCCTCAGAGCATTGATTATCTGCTTTTTCTCTGTGACTAACCCAAGACCTATTGAAATGTTGTAAGGACAAAGATTAACAGAATCTTGTCAAGAGAACACACTGGTCATAGCAAACACCCTTTTCCAGCAATCCAAGAGATGATTGAACACATGGACATTACCAGATGGTCAAAACCGAAATCAGATTGATTATATTCTTACAGCCGAAGATGGTGAAGCAGTGTACAGTCAGCAAAAACAAGACCTGGAGCTGACTGTGGCTCAGATCATGAGCTCCTTATTGTATAATTCATGCTTAAATTGAAGAAAGTATGGAAAACCACTAGGTCATTCAGAGATGACCTAAATCAAATCCTTTATGATTTTACAGTGAAGGTGATGAATAGATTCAAGGGATTAGATCTGGTAGAGAGGGCCTGAAGAACTGTGGATGCCTAGCATCACTAATTATTAGAGAAATGAAAGTCAAAACTACAGTGATGTGTCACCTTACACGAGTCAGAATGGCCATCTTCAAAAATCTGTAAACAATAAATGCTGAAGAGGGTGTGGAGAAAAGGGAACCTCTTACACTGTTGGTGGGAATGTGGATTGATACAGCCACTGTGGAGAACAGTATGGAGGCTCCTTAAAAAACTAAAAATAGAACTACCATCAATTCAGTTCAGTCACTCAGTCGTGTCCGACTCTTTGTGACCCCATGAATCGCAGCACGCCAGGCCTTCCTGTCCATTACCATCTCCCGGAGTTCACTCAGACTCACGTTCATCGAGTCAGTGATGCCATCCAGCCATCTCATCCTCTGTTGTCCCCGTCTCCTCCTGCCCCCAATCCCTCCCAGCATCAGAGTCTTTTCCAATGAGTCTACTCTTCGAATGAGGTGGCCAAAGTACTGGAGTTTCAGCTTTAGCATCATTCCTTCCAAAGAAATCCCAGGGCTGATCTCCTTCAGAATGGACTGGTTGGATCTCCTTGCAGTCTTGACCCCCTAATCCCATTCTTGGGCATATGTCCAGAGAAAAACATGGTCCGAAAGGGTGCATGGACCTTAATGTTCATTGCAGCGCTTTCACAATAGACAAGACATGGGAGCAACCTAAATGTCCGTTGGCAGATGAAGATGTGGCACATGTATATACAATGGAATACTACTCTGCCATGAAAGAATAAAATAATGTCATTTGCAGTAGTGTGGATGGACCCAGGGATTATCATATGAAATGAAGTAAGTCAGACAGAAAAAGACAAGTATGTGATATTGGTTATATGTGAAATATAAAAAATGATACAGATGAACTAATTTACAAAACAGAAACAGACTCAGAGACATAGAAAATAAACTTGTAGTTACCAAAGGGCAGAGGGGGAAAGGGATAGATTAGGAGTTGAGGATTGAAATATACACACTACTGCATATAGATAAAATAGATAAAGAACAAGGACCTATACTGTGTAACATAGGGAACCAAAGTCAATATCTTGCAATAATCTGTAACGGAAGAATATGTGAAAAAGTATGTATTCATATGTATGTATAATTGAATCACTTTACATCTGAAAGTAACACAGCACTGTAAATCAACTATTTTTCAAAAACATTTTTTAATGAAGAGGTCACTACATAAAATGTTAGTGGTATAGATAGCTGTACATGGAAAAGAAATATGTTAATAGTTGTGTGGATGACTTAATAAGAACTGGATCCAATCTAAAAATAAAGAAATCTGAATAGAGACTTGTTCGGCAGAGCCAGCATGTATTAGGTATTTAGCTCATGCCTTGCATTTTGTTATGTTCACTTCTGAGACTACGGAAGAAAATGTAATTTCTCTCCTTGAGTTACTTGGGAAATCACTGAGTAGACAAACTGATGTGCAATCAAGAGAGAGTTAGGACAGTGTGATTCCATGCCAGACAGTGGACGTGGGGAGTCTCACTGTGGGGCGTAGGGGAGACGGGGCCAGGCCAGGCCCCTGAAGAACTGGAATGTTTAGAAGGGAGCCCAGAAGATGTTCTGGCCACAGCCTGAACGAGAGACGGGCTTCCTCTCTGCCTGGAGAAGGGACTTCTCCTGAGAAAGCCTGGAGGGGAATGTGTGCAGGTGGATGTGAGCCTGGGGAAGCTGCAGGGATGTAGAGACAGGTTTGACCAGTAAGCATTGGGGGAGGAGCCCACGCTAGGGTAGGTTTCTGAGTCCGGGAGGGTTTGGGGATGTGGTTACATGAGGGGGCGATGTAGGGTGTGGGAAGCAAGGGGATGCACCTGACAAGTGGTGGGCACTACACTGCGAGTTTCATGCACATTTTGTCACAGAAACCCTGAATTAAGTACAGTCACACACTGCCTGGTGGTTCATCTGTAAATAATCCTCCTGCTAATGCAAGAGATAGCAGTTTGATTCCTGGGTCATGAAGATCCCCTGGAGAAGGGAATGGCAACCTGCTCCAGTATTCTTCCTGGGAAATCCCACGGACAGAGGAGCTTGCTGGGCTACAGTCCATGTGGTAGCAAAGAGTCAGACACAACTTGGGTGACTAAACAAGAGCAACATACTCTGCAGACGTAGAGGTGGAAGCCCCGGAGAATGGGGTCACTAAGGCCCCACCGCTAGTAAGTAATGGAGTGACAGTCCAGCCCAATCCTGCCTGGCTTCAGAGTCTTGGCTTCTTGATGAAATATCCAAACCTGAGGGAGGGAGTTGGAGAGATCAGGTTCGTGGGAGGTGTTTGAACCATTCAGTCTAATGGTTTACAACGTTTGTCAAAGTGCTTAATTTCTCAAAAGCACGCTTCGTGCATTCATTACTGGTAAGTGTATTTATGTGTACTCTGGGTTGTATGTGAACCTGATAAAACTAAACTTAAGAAACCTGCCTGACAGATTTTGCTATTAGTTACTTCTGTATTTAAGTTGCGGCTCATAAGTAAAAGTAATGTGTTCTGTAATTCACTTTCCCCTTTTTCATGGTGGTTCTGCATATGCCATGAGTAGAGCCATTGGGAAGAGGATTTTTTTGTTGAATACCAGGCCAGGTAGAGGCATGTGTGGGTGAGAGTTCCTGTGATTACCCCAGCCGGGTTTCTGGATCTCAGAGTTCTTCAAATTCTGCAAGCTTAGAGACCAACTAATAAACCAAACCGTAAAACATTTACTCTGCCCATTACCGCCCATAAACGGTACTCTTTAGTGGGCTGTGTTTCCTTTGGAAAGATACATGTCAGAAATCTCCAGAATCATCAGAACTTGCGCTTCAATGCTCTGACCTAGAGAAGTTTAGACCAGATCAGCACTGGGCTGTCCACTGCCCTGGTGGTCCGTAGATGATAACTTGAAATGGTTGCAGATGACATTCTTTTTCTCTCTCTCCAGTATTCATTTTCTTGAATATTTACATTTCCTTCTATTTCCATCTTCCTTTTTAAAAAACGTGCTTAGTCTTCAATAAATGAGTAACTACCAAATGGCATACTTGGATGGAGACAGTTATGATGACCTGTGGATGTATTTAGGGAAAATCAAAGTGTTAATTGCTCAGTGATGCCTGACTTTTTGTGACCCCCATGGACTGTAGCTCACCAGACTCTACTGTGCATGGCATTTTCCAGGCAAGAATGCTGGAATGGGTAGCTGTTCACTTCTCCAGGGGAACTTCCTGGCCCGGGGATCTTCCTGAACTAGGGATTGAACCCAGATCTCCTGCAGTGCAGGTAGATTCTTTACCATCTGAGCCACCAGGGAAGCCCACTTAGGAAATTACATGTTAAATATTCAGTAGTCTGAGAATGTATAATTCTTTTTTAAATTTTTATTAGTATAGTTGATTTACAGTGTTGTGTTCATTTCTGCTGTACAACAAAGTGACTCAGTCCTACGTATGTGTATTCTTTCTCATACTCTTCCATCCTAGTTTGTCACAGGTTACTGAATATCGTTCCCTGTACGCTTCTTTCTTTAAGGTGCTGTCCTGACAGCGTTCCGTGGTTCTGCTTCCCTGGATCCCACACACGTGACACTCAGTGCCGTGCGTGGGCTCACAGGTGCTTGCCTTCCCTGTGACTGCCGGGCTCGACCTGGTCTGTCTGAAGTCTGTCCTTTCTCAAGGAGCTAGTCCTGCCCTTGGGGCTGAGAGTCCAGGAGAGAAGAGTCAGCCCCTCCTTCAGGGAGTGGGCTCTGGGCTCCCTGTGCATTTGTCCCAGCCTTCGGATGCAGCTCTCTGTCGTCCGTCCCCAGGTTTCCAGTGGTGATTTAGAAACGGCTCGTGCCGTTTCACACTTTCTCTCACGTAATGTGCCAGCTCCTCTGTTGCTCCTCTGCTGCTTCCGCCCCCAGGTCTGCAGCCTCCCGGGGTCACGGGTACCCAGAGAGCCTTCTGTCCATCACGTCCCCAGTGAGCCTCGCCGCCCTCCTGCCGGTGGCTTCCTTCTGAAGACGGAGCTCTGTGTGTGGTTGTCGATGGTGTGCGTGGTGCCGTGTAATCTGCAGTCTGTCTGCTTTCCTTGGATCAATACACTACTCCCTTCCCTGCCACGAGGGGTGGGAAGCTACTTAGGAAACTGAGTGAGTTGGAAACTCGGGCCCAAATTATCCACTACAAGTAGTTCATCCAACTAAAGCTAGACTTTTATACCAACTGTCCCAGCCTTCTGGCCCCCTACTCACAGGGAAGTCTCGGAGAAGGAGCCCTTGAATGACCTGGCCTGGGTGCTGTCCCGCACCTTGATAGAGGGAGATGACTGAAATCCAGACGAGATTGGCATGCCTTCCTCTCACTGTGTGTACATGGGCATATGGACTTTAATGATTTTCTATATATTTTCAGGGGCTTCCCAGGTGGTGCAGTGGTAAAGAATCTGCCTGCCAGTGCAGGAGACGCAGGAGACATGGGTTTGAACCTTGAGTCAGGAAGATCCCCTGGAGTAGGAAATGGCAACCCACTCCAGTATTCTTGCCTGGAGACTCCCATGGACAGAGGAGCCTGGCAGGCCAGAGTCCATGGGGTCACAAAAGAGTCAGACACAACTGAGTGACTAAGTACATATACCTCATATACACACACAGCACATGTACTTTCATAATGTAAGCCCCTTGAAGGAAAGGTCTTTATATAGATTCATATAGATCTTTTCTGGGCAATAGGCAGCACACGGTGAATTTCTGATAAATGCAAAGCATTGAAGGAACTTGAACTCCAAATGCAAATCTTTTAAGTTTCCAAATTTTCATTTGCTCTGGTCATAAGGACCAAGTCATTGTCCTCTTGCTGTGAATCTGTGACACAGGGATTGAGCAAGAACTTGCCGGAACTTGTAAAGGAAGTTGTGGCAGCCATGTCTGTACTTTCTGTTTTGGAGAGTGTGTACAAGGGTAGGCGTCACAAGACCCTGTGGCTGAGAGTGGGAATTTGTGGTCATTATGTGTGCGTGGGCATTTTGACTGTTTGGTTGAAAAGTCTAAGAAATGAGAGCCATCCTTGGGAAACTGGGCTCCATTAATTCAAGAATCTGTTCTGTCACATTTTTCATTCTTCACGTTTAAGATTATTTGAACATACACTTAAATAAATGTGGGCCACTAGATTTTGCCTGATTTGCTGTTCTTTTCAATGGGGAAATATTCTAAACCATGAAGGTTTCCCTCCTGGATATAGTACAGGAATAAATGTTGCTCCCAACAAAGTTCTCATTCAGCCCATCAGTCACTTCTTCCCCATCTGTGAGAAAGAATACAGAGATTGAATCAAAAAGTCTCAAAACGAAGGAACCAGATCACCTGTTAAATAGAGTATGGCAGCAGACATCTTGGGTTTCCATCAATAGCCTCCCCAGTAATAGTGCTGTCTTTAAAAAAAAAAAAAAATTCATCTATTTGTTTGTTTATTTTGGCTGTGCTGGGCCTTCCATGTGTGTGGGCTTTCTCTACTTGCAGTGAGTGGGAGCTGCGCTCTAGTTGTGGCAAGCGAGCTTCTCACTGCAGTGGCTTCTCTTGTTGTGGGGCACAGTCTCTAGGGTGAAGGAGTTCCATAGTTGTGGCACCTGGCTTAGTTGCTCCACAGCATATGGGATCTTCCCAGACTAGGGGTTGAACCAGTGTCCGCTGCATTGGAAGGCGGATTATTAACCCCTGGACCATCAGGGAAGCCCTAGTGTTAAGTCTTAAGTACGTTCATCAGTGGCCACCCTTGTACCTTTTGGCCTTGTCTCAATAACATAGCTCCCTAGTCCTGTCTGTCTAGGTGGTTGTTGGAGTTGATTTATGTATGTAGCACGTGGTTCCTGAGTAAATATCACTTCATGATTAAAGCTATACTTTTCAGGGAATATTAAGTCACCCTCCAAACCTCGTGATGGGAAAAATGGCAGTAGAATCCTACACCATATTCTGACAGTCTCCATTGTAAAAAGAATGAGCAGGGGCTTCCCTGGCAGTCCAGTGGTTAAGACTCCACGCTTCCACAGCAGAGGGCGCAGGTTCGATCTCAGTTCAGGGAACTAGGATCCCACAGACACACAAAAAATAAAGGAGAGTGCAGCTTTCCAGAAGGAAGTGGACTTTCATGTCCTGGTTTGGAGCAAAATTGCAGGTCTTTTTGTTTACCTGTGAGCATGTGATGGTGTTTATGGGTCCCTTCTGAGTGTAGGAATAAAATAATGATGTGCTGCAATCTTATCAAGTTAATGTTTAAATGGCAATATGACGGCACTCTTGAGTCCCTGTGGAGCTCTGGGCTCCTGGGGCTCCCACCATCACCTTTTTATTTTTCAATTGGAAAAAAATTGATATACAATGCTCTGTTGGTCTCTGCCATACAACAGTGCAGAATCAATCATTGGCATACATATGTCCCCCTCCCTCTGGAGCCTCCCTGCTGCCACTGTAGACCATCACAGAGCTCTATAGCTCCCTGTGCTATACAGCAGCTTCCCTCAGCCATCTATTTTAGACACCTGGAAGCATGGCGAGGAGTTGACCCCCTGTGTCTGCCCTGCAGCATCCCGTGTTGGACGAGCCCATCGCCGAGGCCGTGTGCATCATTGCAGACACAGACAAGTGGAGCGTCCAGGTGGCCACGAGTCAGAGGAAGGCGGTGGACAGCACGAAGCTCGGCCAGGACGTCCTGGTGTCAAGTCAGGTGTCCAGCTTACTGCAGTCCATCCTGCAGCTCTACAGGCTTCACCTCCCTGCTGACTTTGTAAGTTTGTGTTCTCCAGTCATCAGAGAAATAAGCTATAAAAACACTTCCCATGGGATTGTGGTTATAAAGTCACGAGTTCCTATGTATTGATTTTAGTATAATTGGATGTTAGCATCACTGGAAACAGAGCGTGTGATACAAAACCAGCACATGGGCTGGATCAGTAAAAATAGTCCTTCTGGGAACAGAGCATAGAGACATCATCTCTTTGAACAAGTTACATGAAGAAGTAGGTATAATGTGGAGGCAGGAGTTAAGCATACAGGGAAATTTAAAATACCCTCCTTGGGGGAACTTCCCGGTTCTTCTGTCATCAGTTTGATGCCAAGTCAGCCAACTTTCCGAAGGGACTGTCATTCCATCTGCTCAGGGACAATCCTCCCAGAGTTGTTATGGACAAGGTAGGATATTGTTTGTGTCAATAGTTAAAATGTTGAAGCAGCGTAGCCATAGGGGATAGTATCAATTGTTCCTTTTTGAATGGGCTTTTGCAATCACTTTGATAACATTATATTAAATACAGACAGCAGACAGACCCCCTGAACTCCTAGAAAATGATCAACAGTTCTCCCCGAGTCTCTGGAATAATATGCACAACAAATTCGTGTGTGTGTGTATGTGTGCGTGCGCACACATGTGTAGAGAGATGAAGGGAAACCACACTTAAGAAGGGAGGGAGCCGGGTTTCCAGAGCTAAAAGGTGTGTAGCAGGAGGGGAAAAACTCCAGGAGCTGGGAGGGATGCACCTGAGATGAGCTCACCCGCCTTCTCAGCTCCTCCTCCTTCCCCTGTCTGCACTCAGCCCCACACCAGCCAGCCAGCGTCTCCCTGCCAGCCTCCTGCCTCCACAAAAGATGCAGAGCTAGTAGCAGGCAAGTAGGTGGCTGGATTACGTCAGCTCCCTGATTGCTCAGGAAGGGTTATTCCCCTGAGTTCTTGTGACCAGACCTACATGTGCACCATACCCCTTGGAAAGCCAGGACTCCTGTGTCCTTGGGGTGGGGCTTTGAAACACTGAGGTGGCAGTGTGGCATCACAGGGACATCACGGGGGTCACATCTGGGCTTTGCCTGTTTGGTTCCTTCGGCACCTCAGGACATCAGCTTTTTCCTCTGTGAACATGGTGCCTTTGCAGCAAGGACACGAGAGCCTCGCTGAGGTGTGCTTTCTACCTGGCCAAGCCGGGGCGAGATGAGGCTCCTTGCAGCCAGTGGACAGTAGTGGACAGTCTGGGCTTTCAGTGGCCTGGACTCAGAGCCAGGCTCCTCTGCTTCCTAACCATGTACCTTGTCGAAGCTAGGGAACAGCAGAAACTGTCCCATCTGTTTGTGGAAATTAAGTGAGCTAATTGACTTGGCTGGGGCTAAGTGAATTAATGGGGCTAATTCTCTGGGACTTCCCCGCTGGATCAGTGGTAAAGAAACTGCCTGCAATGCAGGAGACCCAGGTTCGATCCCTGTGTCAGGAAGATCCTGTGGAAGAAGGCATGGCAACCTACTCCAGTATTCTTGCCTGGAGAATCCCACGAACAGAGGAGCCTGGCGGGTTACAGTCCTTGGGTTGCAAAGAGTTGGACACGACTGAAGCAACTGAACACAGTTCACCTAAAGCACTTGATAATCACTGGATATTATACACACTCACAAGACAGCTTCTGTTGGTGTAATCGTTAAGAATAACTACTTATGTGAAGCAGTGTTCACGGCTGTGAAGACTGACACCACCTGTTCACTGAAACCTTTATTTGGGCTTTAAACGGCAGGACCCCTGCCCCAGCGGTGACCCCGGTGGCGCCTGTGGCTTCTTACAACATGCCTCTTGTTCTGCACTCGCAGGCAGTTTTTCCTTCTGGTAGCAACGTGCATCATGTTGACGTAGAGGCCGAAATGTGCTTTTCTGTAAGAAAAGAGAGAGAGATTTGATCATACAGTTTTTTACTATTATAAGTGTTTACCAAACTTTAATATCTTATTCTGTAATCCATATCTCTCACTACAGTTGACATCTTAAGTTATCCCAGCAGTAAATTACCACAGTTAATTCTTTTTTACTTAATTTAGACATGTTACATTTAACCACGAAATCAAGATCAGAGAAAATTTCACCTGCAGTTTAAAATCCTCCTTAAAATTCACTTGAATGAAATATACAATTAATTTCCTGTTGGTACTTTGAATATGGAAAGAGAAAGTAGCTATTTGAAACTCAGAAGTTAAAATTGAAGAAATCCATCTCAGAAAGGAAGGAACAGATCCCCAAATAGTTCAATTTCATAATCAGGCTTTGTAAAAAATAAATTTCTAAATGCTTAGATTTCAAGTTTCATGTTCATTCCACATGAACCAGCATTCTCTTTATTTCCATATTGCAATACACAGTTTTCCTGGGGACATGAAAATGCTGTAAATTCACTATTTTAAACCATAAAGGATTCAACATAATGTAGCTGTTCCTTTTAATATTTTATAATGCTCTTATTAGAACTTTGTATTTACTCCATTAGGAACTGAAACTGAGCAGGAGACCCTTCCCCCACTGAACTCCACTTCCTTGGGAGAACATTTCCATGAGAGTTGGTGAAATCCTTGCTTTGATTATTACTCTTACTCACTTACCAGTTGTGTTTCATCCACACAACACAATGCACTTAAGATTTTAAGCCAATGGAAAAGATTGCATCTCGAATGCATACTTTGTCTATGTCACTGATCAGCCCAGATGGTCAAGATCAACACTGTCAAGTGCATCTGTTAATCTTTTTACCTTGAAGACAGCAGGCGTAATGGTCTAGAAGAGAATCATGTCAGATGGACCCTTGCCAGAGCCATCAGGTGACTTACTGAGGTGCCTGATGACTGCCTGCCAAATGCAGAAGCATTTGCCTCTGGTGCAAAGCACAGATGGTTGCTGTTCTCTAAAACACGAAGTTGGACACAATTCCAAGGGTAGAGATGTCCTGAAAATAATTGCCTCTCTTTATTGTTATTAGAGACCTAGATAAAATACACTCTTGAGAGACAAGAAAAGTTCAGAATAACCTTGTTCCAGTCATTCTTCTGGGAATGAATTGTAACAAAATAATCTGAGGTGTAGAAAACAACAACGGAAATGCTCTTTATAAAAAGGCATTGGTAAAGAATTTTTAATAACATGGGGAAGGAATTAGTAGAAAGTTTTTTGGAAGCAGAGAATAATTGTACTTATAGAATGATTTCAACTATGTAAAAGCAAAAGCTTTTTTAAAGAGACTAGAAGATATATATGAAGCTCTTAACAGTCATTGGAAAAAATAAACTTTCTTGTTTTGCAAAAACCTGTTTTTTTTTTAATTTATATTAGAATATAGTTGATTTATAATGTGCTGTTAGTTTGAGGTGTGCAACAAAGTCATTCAGTTATACAGGTGCTAAGTCATGCCCAACTCTTTGCGGCCCCATGGACTATAATCTGCCCGGCTCCTCTGTCCATGCAATTTTCCAGGCAAGTGGGAAACTGGAATACTGAAGTGGAGTGCCATTTCCCACTCCAGGAGATCTTCCTGACCCAGGGATCAAACCCGAGTCTCTTGTGTCTCCTGCATTGGCAGGCAGATTCTTTGCCAATATAGGTTATTACAGAGTACTGGGTAGAGTTCTCTGTGGTATAAGGTAGGTCCCTGTTGATGACAAAACTTATTCCTCCGAATGGTAGGGTTTGCACTGGCTTGTAATCCCTTAAGTCTATTTCACAGAGATGAGATCACAGTTGTGTACTTAGAAAGGATGGAGGGAATTCCAGCTCTTGAATCACTGGCGGAGATCTGAGTCCCCCAGCTCATCGTGAGTGTGGTTGGCTTTGCAGTGTGTCATGCACCTGGAGGACAGACTGCAGGAGATGTACCTGAAGAGCAAGATGCTGTCTGAGTATCTTCGTGGACACACGCGTGTGCATGTGAAAGAATTAAGCGTCGTGCTGGGGTGAGTCCTATGGAGTACCACCATTGCCTCCAGGCTGTACCCCCTGACCTGTCCAGCCCTTGCCACTCCCCAGGGACATGGGAGTTTTGCACCTTGAAACAGACTCTCTGACCTTTCAGCTGGAGGTCCAGGGTCAGCCTTCCCCCCAGGGTTATTTTATCCTTGAAAGTGGAGCATGTAATCCTCCTCAGATGCCCATCTCGAGGCATTTCACTAGGATGTGGGAGTCATGGGCTGTCGGACCGCGGCTGTGTGCTCCTTGCCATTGCTGGTGGAGGTGAGGAAGGCAGCCCCTGGACTTGAGGCCCGTCTGCGTGTCCCAGGTGGCCGAACTCTCCTCCCTTTTCCCGTGAGCCCATCAGAAGAGGAGGTGTGCATGTCATCCATGTCCTGCATCATCTTCCAGAGACTGTTTGCCCTAATTTCTCTGGGGGGAAGAAATTCTGACTTGCGTTTTATTCTCTGCTCAATTTTTCCACAGAGAAATAACAAAACGACATTCTTTCAATAGGGCCTTGTCTCCCCTTTTCCTGTGAAGACGATCCCCCCCAATTTGGGGCAAGAAAATACCATGTATAAAACATCAATCCCAAAATTGTCTATTAGGCCTGCCAGTCAAAGTTGTATTATTTCAAGGTCAGGCCTTCGCTTTCTTGCTGGACTTCTCGTATCAGACCCAGGATATGACTTACTGTATTATTCCACTCTCAGCATTTCCTGCCATACTTTTTTTTTTTTTAATATACTTCACTTTAAAAATATTCTCCCCTTCTGAGGCATTTACTTTTTCAGTTTTTGCTTAGATCTCTTCACCGGCCTCACAGTAGTCCTGCCTCATCTGGTTTCTGATGTGGGATGTGTAGCTCTTATTTCTAGGATGCTTGCCTGGCCCCTGGCTGATGGGTGCCCACTATCAGCACCCACCCCTGAAGGATCCACCCTGAAGGTGGCTTTGCCTCCTTGCTTCAGGCCCCTCCTAGCCCTTCCTCACTGCCCTCCTGCTCTCAGGCCAGCAGCACTGCAGTGCTGGGAACTTGCTGTCACCCTGAATGTCACTGCAGAAGGCAGGGAAGATGCCACGAGCTCATACCAGCTGCCTTCTTAGGTTCTATTTTTAGTTTTTAGGTTTTGGAAACAAGGGACAACGTTAGAACATGTTTCAAGGACCAAGACCATCCTGGCTTTCCAGGACACCCAGCATCCCCCTGCCTGTGCTCCTCCAGCCTCACTGACTCTACCTCCATTCTTAGGAGTTGGCTTCGGTGTCTGAGTGTTGAGTGCGTGCTGGGTGGGGGTCTCAGTTGTGTGAGCCATTAAGAAAGCCCAGGGGTTTTGAAGACATTGTCACCATCTTGGGTTCCCAGAGACTTACTTGGAGCCAGTTCAGACTCAGGGTGCAGTCCTGGAGTGCTGACTGGAAGAGGTGTCGTGCAGAGGCCCTGCAGGGATACAGACCCTTGTCCCAGTCCCATGCACATAGCTGCCACTGCACCATCGAAGGCTCCGAGACCCCGGCAGGGCAGGTCTCAGGAACAGGCTCACCATCTGCCTGCCTGTTTCACTCTGATTGCCCACTGGGCAGGCCTGGGATCTGGCAGTGGGACGCTCCTATAAATCCTGCCACTTTAATGTAACTACCTCCCCTCTCTCCACGTTCAGGATAGAGTCCAACGACCTGCCTCTGCTGACGGCCATTGCGAGCACTCACTCTCCTTACGTCGCCCAGATACTCTTGTAAGCTAATGCTCAGGACAGCTCCTCCTTGAAGAAAATCGGATTCTCAGCCCAAGGAAGAAGGAAGGCAGCTCCCTGCGACCCCAAGGCGCCAGCAGGGTGGACGGACGCGGTCCTCCCCGCACTGTGCTGTGTCAGGGGGCGTCGCTTCCTGGGGTGCTGGCTGGAAGCCGTAGGTTTATGACACCAGGCATCTGTGTTGTCATGAGCAGTCAGTCCTCCATCACCCTCGGGTCATCGTGGGCGCTGAGGGCACAGCAGTGACCAGGGTCCTGAGAGCGGGCCTAAGCGACGCAGGCATCATCGCTGCTAAAAACATCTCAGAGTGCAAGCGTGCACTCCCCAAGCTGGAGGAAGCGATCCTGCTGTCCTGAGAAGGCGGTCAGCACGGGGACCCTGGACACCAGGGACCGCGGTGTAGAGGAGCCCATGTGCACCGCCTCCACGCCAGTGGCTCTGATGTCATCCTCTGGCGGAGAGCACGAGGGGACTGGCTGTGGGGAGCAGAGCTCCAGGGACCCACTGCTTCCAGCCTTCCCCGTTTCCCTTATTTGAGATGCAGCCACGGGTAGGTTAGGAATGGACTGTTGGTGCAATAAACCCAGAATCAATGTAGCATCCTCGTCCCATCCACATACAGTGCACAGCAGCGGAGGGCACAGTCCGACCCCACTCGCTTCATCTGAGGCTTCAGAGCTCTCAGCAGCCTTGTCAAAGGGGCCGTTTACCAAAGTTATTTCTATAAGCTTGAGAGCATTTCTGTGGCTAAATCCCTCCAGCTGAAGCCACCTTCTTCCTATAACAGTTAACACAGATGACTATTTGTACTTTAAAAGGCACAGCTGTCTAGGTGGGAAGTGAAATTTGCAACAGTTCAGGATGACTTATGAATCAGTTTGACCATTTCTAAACAGTCCATCTATGAGCTCAATTTTCACTCTATCATCTCTGTGCCTTCCAAACCCTACATCCTTTTCAAAACACCTTCCCAGAAATTGACTGCCCTGTAGTATAAAACCTGCCGCAAGGCAGCATTGCTTATGTATGAACGTAGTTTGCTTTTGAAAAATGCTGAGTTTTCTGTTGATACGAACTTTAGTTTACTGATTGTGAAGCAGGTGATGTCCTGACATCCAGGGTAAAGGAAAAGACTAGAAAATGGTGGTGTAAAAGGCAGGGCTAACCCTGTTAACAGCACACCTGTTAACACCGGCAGACCTTGAGGACTTTAATTATAACCAGGCTCTGATGTCCTCCTCCTTTAAAAATTAATCCCAGTCCTTTCCGTGTAGCTTTTGCACCTAAGAATATGAAGCGACTTCCCTTTCAGGAGTTAGAATACTCTGTCTTCAGATTTGCTATGTGATAAAATCCCCAAACCCCAAGTTACATATGTCTCTGTCTTTATTCTTTGACAAATATGAGTTGTTTGTTTGAAAGAGCAGAGCAGCAGGACCAATGGAAAAAAACAGGTGTGTTCTTTCTTAGGAGTAGTTCTTAGGAATAGATCAGAACTACAGCCTTCCCTTCTTTTTAATAAATCATGGGTTGTTGTTTTTTTTCCCTTGGCTGCTCCACTCAGCTTGTTGGCTGCGCCACTCGGCTTGTAGGATCTTAGTTCCCCACCAGAGATTGAATCTGGGCCCTTGGCAGTGAAAGCTCAGAGTCCCAACCACTGGACCATCGGGGAAGTACCCCTTCTCTCTCTTTTTTTAAGGATGTGAAGCGCAGAGGGTCTCGAGACTCTAAAAATCTTTAATTTGTATTTTATGTCTCTCATCATAAAAGTGATGTCCATTTTATCTCCGTTTTCTGTTTTCCTTTTGCCTGACGTCCGAGATGAGACGGGTATATTTAGAGGCCCTGGTTCCATGACACCGTGGTGGCTGTCGTGGGCCTGGCCCATGGCCGCCCTCTCCCCATCTGAGTCCCTTACGTGTGATGCACCGTGCTGAGCGAGGTCATGGCGTCCCCTCTGCACCAGCTTCGAGCATCCTCCAGTCTCTGACTCCCTTCTCACTGGCATGTTCTGGACACTCTCCCTCCCCTGCCACCCTCGAGGGTTTACAGACAATAACTAGATGCAAAATCAGTGCAGGCAGCGGCCTGTGGAGAATTAGACCCAGCCCAGGGAAGCTGAGCTTTAAATGGTCTGTTTAAGCTTCATGCAGGAAAGATGTGGCCCAGGCCCTGGCAGCCGAGAAAACTAGCTTGGCCTCTGCATGCCCCCCTCTCCCAGAAGAAGGTGGTGAGGGAAACCCCTCAGGACGCCAGGCAGCCTGCCCCTCACAGCTGCCGCCTGCACCACAGACCAGGAATGTTGCTGCTCTTCTGTAAACCCTCCTTCTCTCAAGAACATCCACCTGTTCTCTCATAAACGCAACCTCTTCCCACAAGTGGAAAAAGAATCTCATGGAACTGGGTGGAAACACGCCGGACACCACCCTGGGGCCGGGTTCTGTCTCAGCCAGGGAGGTGAGGAAGGGACCCGCCCTCACCCAGGCCCACCTCAAGAAAAAAAACAAAATTTTAAAAAAATGTACAAATAGAGAAAACTACCTCAGTTGACAGGATTCCACCTTTAGGGTTTCTTCAACTCTGACGTCTTAGCTGTTGAGCGTAGCTTTTGTAGCATCTTGCTTGTCCGGCGAATGGGAGGCAGACGGGGCCGGTCTGCACCAGCTGCCGCGCGGGCCTTCCTTCAGCATGTCGAGGCTTAATTTTTTGTAGATTGACGAGTGATATGAATGTAAAGATACTTGTGTACGTTTAAACATGACAATGAAAACTTAAAATGTAGCTTCCATACTTGTGCATAATTCCAAAGTATTTTATTTTTATCAGTGTTAAATAGCTTTTTGTACAGGCTCCAATCCATTTTTCTGAAGTGTGCTGTTTTTTAATGAAAGTAACAATAAACTTTTCACATCCCATGGAACTGCCGTTTACACATCGCAACTTTTTAAACTTATCATATTTTTCAAAGTTAACTTTTTTCGAGGGAGGAAAACCCCTGCCTGCTAAACGATACTAAACTGTCTGTTTTGGCTCTTCTAATTAGGCCCTGAGATTTTATAAAATTCAGTCTGTAGCTTTTTAGGTTCCTCACTGGAGTTGGTTGTACATAAAAATAAAGAATATTAAGTGACCCTACAGTTCTTTTAAATATCTGGATTTTTCCACTTACATGTGCTTTTGAAAGTATTTTGTTCATGCATACTTTCACCAATAAATTGAAAAAGTCTTGAGCTTCTGGGTAAATGTGAACCGTTTGTTTTCTATTGTGCTTTGGGGGCAGGAACCTTTTAATATAATATTTGCCTAAATCAGGCAGCCCCCTCTGAATGTTAATTTTTAAATGTCCACATTTGGTGAACCATAAATCTTGGAAGCAAGACTGCAATATGCTTAAATTTACGTGGTGGTTTAAAAGGAGAAAATTCCAGGGTTGATTTGTTATCATTGAAGTTCCATTACAACAAATTGATAGGACTTTGTTTTTGATCAGTGAAATAGGTATCAGTATCAATGTCTGGAAGTCTTTTTTCTTCAAACTTGTTCACATACTACTTTGATCCATTTTTCTGTGGCATCTGGTGCAATAAACCTTTTGAATTTATCTTGAACACTTTCTTGGTACTGCCTATGATTTGTCTGCTTAATCAGACTAGACATCTCATTTCCAGTAAGGCACGCTGAAACCAGCCCCCTCTAAATGTTAGTGACTCCCAGCAGGGGTGTTTGGTGAGCATATAGTGGGAGAGGGCTCCAGGCACACAGAGGGTGGGAGCAGAGCAAATCTCCCAGGGATAGAGAAAATCGCGTCCATGCTGGACACCACGGAATAAGGAGTTACCCCGTGTGACTTGAGTATCCTGCTGCCGTTCATATGGGTGAAAACCTGTTTATAATTATTTAAGCTGAGAATTTAATTCTGCCTTACATAAATGCACAACATACTTCTCTCGTGATCTTAATACATACCTAGTTTTCCAGGAATCCACTGTTGTATAAACTGAGGCAAGATTTTACTTTGTAAGGTTTAGGATGTTAATAAGAACTGACGTACATTTGGAAAACCATATTACCAGTAGCTGTGTTAATCATGGTGTTTGTCATCAACACAGTCTTCTGATCATCTCTGCTTAGAGCTGTTGCCTTCACAGATTCCATTCGGAAGCAAGTGTCTGCTTTGTTGATTATATTTTCTAAATTACTAGTGCCCCAATATTTATGTATTAAACTATATATTAATATAAGTTGTCAAATAGTACCACTAGGACATTATAGTGCTGTGTCATAAATTACGTGTGTAAGTAAGTTATTCTGTTGATGAAAATTATGCAGTTTATTTTAGGAAAATAAAGGGCATTACAAAATATTTACTATGAAAGCTATCACTGATGCATACAGCCTCAAGAACATGCTGTTAAGTATAACTTTTGTAGCAATATAAGACCACATTGAATCATGTCATTTTAAGACTATAGTTCAGTCCTGAGTCATGTCCGATTCTTTGCAACCCCACGGACTGACTGCAGCACACCAGGCTTCCCTGTCCATCAGCAATTCTCGGAGCTTACTCAGACTCACGTCCATCAAGATGGTGATGCCATCCAACCATCTCATCCTCTGTCGTCCCCTTCTCCTCCTATCTTCAGTCTTTCTCAGCATCAGGGTCTTTTCAAATGGTCAGTTCTTTGCATCAGGTGACCAAAGTATTGGAGCTTCAGCATCAGTCCTTCCAATGAATATTCAGGACTGATTGCCTTTAGGATTAACTGGTTTGATCTTGCAGTCCAAGGGACTCAAGAGTCTTCTCCAACACCATAGTTCAAAAGCATCAATTCTTTGGTGCTCAGCTTTCTTTATAGCTCAACTCTCACATCCATACATGACTACTGGAAAAACCATAACTTGGACTAGATGGACATCTGTCTGCAAAGCAATGTCTCTGTTTTTTGATACACTGTCTAGATTTGTCATAGCTTTTCTTCTAAGGAGCAAGCATCTTTTAATATGGCTGCAGTCACCAACTGCAATGATTTTGGAGCCCCAAAACAATAAAGTCTGTCACTGTTTCCATTGTTTCCCCATCTATTTGCCATGAAGTGATGGGACCAGATGCTGCAATCTTATTTTTTTGAATGTTGAGTTTTAATCCAATTTTTTAAAGACTACAGGAAGGAAGTAATGTTCAGTACTGCTAACTCCTTTTTGGATTAAATGCAAATTTTTAGTGTTTTTCTTGTTCCCTTTAAAATCATGCCATTGATGAAGCACTTACACACACATACACAACACACTGCTTGGTTCTATCGGATGCGTGATATATATCACCTCGTTGAATCCTCACACCTGGATGAGGTGGGTAATGTGATTGTTAATCTTGTATGTCTCCTTGATTAGGTCACAGTACCCACATATCTGAGTTTTGCATGCATTATGTCATAAATCTGGAAGACCCAGCAGTGGCCACTGGAAAAGGTCAGTCCTCATCCCAATTCCCAAGAAGGGTGGTACTAAGGAATGTCCTAACCATCAGACAATTGCACTCATCTGCCATGCTAGTAAGGTCATGCTTAAAATCTTGCCTACTAGGCCTCAGTCAGTTCAGTCACTCAGTCATGTCCAACTCTGTGGCCCTATGGACTGCAGCACCCCAGGCTTCCCTGTCCATGACCAACTCCTGGAGCTTACTCAAACTCATGTCATCACGTTGGTGATGCCATCCAACCATCTCACCCTCTGTCGTCCCCTTCTCCTGCCCTCAATCTTTCCCAGCATCAGGGTCTTTCCAAATAAGTCGGTTCTTCACATCAGGTGGCCAAAGGATTGGAGTTTCAGCTTCAGCATCAGTCCTTCCAATAAATATTCAGGACTGATTTCCTTTAGGATGGATTGGTTGGATCTCCTTGCAGTCCAAGGGACTCTCAAGAGTCTTCTCCAACACCACAGTTTAAAAGCATCAATTCTTTGGCGCTCAGCTTTCTCTTTAGTCCAACTCTCACATCCATACATGACTACTGGAAAAACCATAGCTTTGACTAGATGGACCTTTGTAGGCAAAGTAATGTCTCTGCTTTTTAATATGCTGTCTAGGTTGGTCATAACTTTTCTTCCAAGGAGCAAGTGTCTTTTAATTCCATGGCTGTAGTCACCATCTGCAGTGATTTTTGGAGCCCCCCAAAATAAAGTCTCTCACTGTTTCGTTTCCCCATCTATTTGCCATGAAGTGATGGGACTGGAATGCCATGATCTTCATTTTCTGAATGTTGAGTTTTAAGCTTCAGCATTACGCAAACCAAAAATTTCTAGATGTACAATCTGTGTTTATAAAAGGAAGAGGAACTAGAGATCAAGTTGCCAACATTCACTGGATTATAGAGAAAGCAAGGGAATTTCAGAAAAAGCATCTGTTTCATCAACTACACTAAAGCCTTTGACTGTATGGATCATGACAAACTGCAAAAAGCTCTTAGATGGGAATTTCCAGACCATCTTACCTGTCTCCTGAGAAACCTATATGCAGGTCAAGAAGCAACAGTTAAGAACCCTGTAGGGAAAAACTGATTGGTTCAAGAGTGAGAAAGGAGTATGACAGGGCTGTCTGCTGTCACCCACACCTATATGCTGAGCACACCATGAAAAATGCCGGGCTGGGTGAGTTACAAGCCACAATCAAGATAGGCAGGAGAAACAGCAACAACCTCAGATACACAGATGATACCACTTAATGGCAGAAAGAGGAGAGAAACTAAAGAGCCTCTTGATGAAGGTGAAGGAGAATGAAAGAGCCAACTTAAGACTAAATATTTAAAAAGACTAAGATCATGGCATCTGGCCCCATTACTTCATGGCAAATAGAAGGGGGAAAGGTGATAGATTTCTTCTTCTTGGGCTCTAAAATCACTGCGGATGGTGACTGCAGCCATGAAATCAGAAAATGATTGCTTCTTGACAGGAAAGCGATGACAAACCTAGACAGTGTATTGAAAAGCAGAGATATTACTCTGCCAACAAAGGTCCATATAGTCAGGGCTATGGTCTTCCCAGTGGTCATGTAAGGTTGTGAGAGTCTGACCATAAAGAAGGCCGAGTGCCTAAGAACTGATGCCTTCGAAATGTGGTGCTGGAGAAGACTCCTGAAAGTCCCTTGGACAACAAGGAGATCACACCAGTCAATCTTAAGGGAGATCAACCCTGAATACTCACTGAAAGGACTGATGCTGAAATTGAAGCTCCAGTATTTTGGTCATCTGATATGAACAGACAACTCATTGGAAAAGTCCCTGATTCTGGGGAAAATTGAGGGCTGGAGGAGAGGAAGGTGTCAGAGGATGAAATGGCTGGAAGCTTCACCAATCCAATAAACATGAACTTGGGCAAACTCTGGGAGATGCTGAAGTACAGGGAGGCCTGGCATGCTGCAGTCCATGTAGTTGCAAAGAGTTGGACACGACTGGGCAACTGAACAACAACCACCACCACCCAGATACCTGGTGTCACACCAGGGTGATGTGAATGTGAAGGCATTTCACGAGAGCAACACTGCGATGAATTGGCTTTGAGTAAAGCGGGTAATCCTCCATAATGTGAGGGGAGGCTCATCCGGTCAGTGGGAGGACTTCAGAAGAAACAGACCGAGATCCCCTGAGGAAGAGGGAATTCTGCCTTCTAGCAACCTTCACACAATTGCCTGGGTCTCCAGCCTCCTGGTTTACATGTAGATGTAGGATCTGCCAGCCTTCACAACCCATGAGCCAGTTCCTTAAAAGAAAGCTATCTGTCTGTCTCTCCTTTTATCCATCCATCCATTTGTCCCTTTATCCATCCACCCTATTGGTTCTTTTTCTCTGGAGAAACCCTGAGTAATACAGCTACTTAAGATATTGGCCCAATGACATACATGAGGACCCAACAATGCAGCTGGGAGGCAGAACAACCTCACACGGGGTTATAGGATGGATACTTTGAAGCAAAGATCTTTAACATAGCAAACAGTACAGACTTCACAGTTTCCCCTGGAGGGTTGAGAGGCAATTCACATAGACTCAATATGTGCTGCAAAGGGGTGCTGGAGAACAGGCAGAGCCCAAGTTAGGACAGCCTCTGAGATGGCAGGGGAGGAGGTATCACCTCATTTGTGGTGCGAGAGTGGGTATTAATCCCCACACTGAGCCTTGCCCACTGTGTACTTGCAACCTCCAGCCATCAGTCATCAGCCCTTTCCTGAGCTGCAAGTTCTCAGTCTACTAAGCCTTCTCCTAGACCCCCTGTCCCCCTTCTTCAGCCTCAATTTCTCCTTCCTTGACAACTGAGCATTTTCTAGAGAGGCTTCCTTGGCATTCGCTTCTTTGCTTCCTACTCTCTCCTTACTGTCCCCTGCCTCCACCCTTCATCTCACAAGGTCTGGGGTCGGTTGGCCTCCACTGCCTTCTCCCATAGTTACTGAGATTTTTCCCCATGTCCAGTCAATAACCAGAGCTGCTGAACTTATTTTCTCTGGGTCCCAATGCATCGCCTTTTCTCTTCCCCTTTGCCTTCTTTTAATCCCTCCTGATTTCTCAACTGGGTTACCAAAATGCCCTCCAAATGCACCTCCCTCTCAGCAATCCCCTTCCGGGCTGACCTCTAAATAACCTCCCCAGAAATGAAAGCTTAACCCTGTCACTTCTGTTTTTAGAGAAATGAAAATCAAAACTACAAGGAGGTATCACTTCACACTGACCAGAATAACCATCATCAAGAATATTCTACAAACAATAAATGCTGGAGGTATGTGGACAAAAGGGAACCCTCCTACATTGTTGGTGGGAATTTAAATCAGTGCAGCCACTATGGAGAACAGGATGGAGGCTCCTTAAAATGCTAAAGATAGAATTACTATATGATCCAGCAATCCCACTCCTGGGCATACATCCAGAAAAAACACAATTAAAAAGGTACATGTAGCCCAATGTTTATAGCAGCACTATTTACAATAGCTAGGATATGAGAGCAACCTAAATGTCCCTCAATAGAGGAATGGATAAAGAAGACATGGTATATATATAAAATGGAATTTTACTCAGCTATAAAAATGGATGAAACAGTGCCATTTGCAGAGATGTGGGTGGACCTAGAGATTGTCATACAGAGTAGATACGTCAGAAAGAGAAAAACAAATATCATATAATATTGCTTATACGTGGAATCTAGGAAAATGGCACAGATGAACTTATTTGCAAAGCAGAAATAGAGACACAGACGTAGAGAACAAACTTACAGATGCCCAGAGGGAAATAGTGAGTAGGATAAGTGAGGTGATTAGGATTGAGTTATTGATACTATGTATAAAATAGGTAACTAATGAGAACCTACTGGATAGCTCAGGGAACTCTACTCAGTGCTCTGTGGTGACCTAATTGGGAAGGGAATCAAAAAAGAGGTGATAGAAGTATACCTATGACTGATTCATTTTGCTGTACAGCAGAAACTAACATGGAGAAGGCAATGGCACCCCACTCCAGTACTCTTGCCTAGAAAATCCCATGGACGGAGGAGCCTGATAGGCTGCAGTCCATGGGGTTGCGAAGAGTCGGACACGACTGAGCGACTTCACTTTGACTTTTCCCTTTCATGCATTGGAGAAGGAAATGGCAACCCACTCCAGTGTTCTTGCCTAGAGAATCCCAGGGATGGGGGAGCCTGGTGGGCTGCCGTCTATGGGGTCTCACAGAGTCGGACACGACTGAAGTGACTTAGCAGCAGCAGCAGCAGAAACTAACACAACATTGTAAAGCAACTATACTCCAGTAAAATTAATTTACAAAAGAAAGTTGGTCCAGGAAAATCCAAGCCCCTCAGCACCTGGTCCCCCTTCTCTGGCCTCACCACTGAGCACCAACTCCCACCCTCGACTTTGGAGGCAGCTGAATAACCAGCTGCCTGCAAAGTCGGACTACATGCCCTTCCCAAGGGCACTGGCTGGTTGCTGCCTGAGCCCCGTGAATCCTTCATCCTGGTCTCCCACTTCCCTTTGCTCCATCAAGTCCCTTCTGTTGTGACTCAAAATGCAGCTTGGAGTGGTAAATCCTCCAGCATCTCAGGGTCCCTGGATGTGAAGAATCTCAAGCCTCATCCCAGACCGAATCAGAATCTGCACCTTGCTGTGATCTCCAGAAGATGCGCGCGCGTGTGTGTGTTGTGCTTAGCCACTCAGTCGTGTCCAACTCTGCCACTCCATGGACTGTAGCCTAGGCTTCTCTGTCCATGAGGATTCTTCAGGCAAGAATACTGGAGTGGATTACCATGCCCTCCTCCAGGGGATCTTCCCAACCAAAGGGTCAAACCCAGGTCTCCTGCATTGCAGGTGGATTCTTTACCATCTGAGCCACCTGGGAAGACCCCAGATGATGCATATGCATATTAAAATTTGAAAATCACTACCCCCACTTCCAATGTGAGTGAGTGGCAAGGGAAAGAACGTACCAATCCCTGAGATTATGTCCATGTTTTGGAGGGAAGGGGAGCAATGAAGATATTTGCAAAGAAATGACATAGAAATGGATGACAATGTTGAAAGTGTGTGTCATATACACAGAAGTTTCACAACACTTAAGTAGCTATTATTTATGCGGAGAAAATAATGTCAACCAAAAAGCAAGAAGGGAAAACAATGAATGTAATAGATGGTAGGGCTTGAGAGATATTTTGTGATTTAAAAGAAGAAATTTGGAGAAATGTAGGTGGCGCTAGTGGTAAAGAACCCACCTGCAAAGCTGGAGACATGAGAGAAGATTATTTGATCCCTGAGTTGAGAAGATCCCCTGGAGAAGGAATGGCAGCCCACTCCAGTATTCTTGTCTGGAGAACTCCATGGACAGAGGAGCCTGGAAAGCTACAGTCCATGGGTGGCAACTTGACTGAAGTTGCTGCAGTAACTGAAGCAACTTAGCACAGCATAGCATGGAAGAGATAGTTGAGAAATTTGTGCAACTGATTTCCAAAAATATTTGTACAAGCATTTTGGGTATTATATACAAGAATGGTACATACTGTTAAATAACATAAATTGCACTTTTAGAAACATTTAGAAATTAATCTCTGTACTTGGGTTTATAGGTATAAATCCAAACTTTAGAACATGAATTTAAAATGTCCCCATTTTCAGCTATCTATCTTGATGAGAAAGCATTGTGATACTGTGTATAGGTTTTTGTGTTTGAAATGTCCTCCGAGTTTCCCAGTACTACTGACAAAGTTCTGTTTTTCCCAGGCTGCTTCCAGTGCGTAGTCCTGGTTCTCACACCATATGGATGGCAAGTGGGCTGCATCCCAGGTGAGTATGGCAACAGGAGCCGTGGACAGGTGGCTGGTGTGAGGCTTTCTTTGGAAGCTCTTGAATTTATAATTTGCTCCAACTTATTTTCCCTGAAGAGAATTTATGCCAAGTGGGGAGAGGGCTTGAATACTTACCGAAGTATCACCCACAAGAACCCTGGGGGAATCATCCAAAGAAAGGGCTTGGGGAAAAAGTTTCTAAGGTATCTCTGGAATTTACAAAAAAGCATGGCTGATAAAAAAGATAATTTTGAATGATGTAATATTTTGTTTATCTCTGGAAGGGAAGAGGTTTAACCAAGTGGTCAGTTTCCATCACCAATGATGAGTCAAGTCCTCTGTGATGTGATACCCTGCAGATGACATGAACACTCACCTCGGGATTCCTGTCTGAAACATATCACCGAAGAAAATACCAGATATACCTGAAATAAGAGGAATTCCACAGAACTGGTCTGAATCCTTCAAGAACATCAGTGTCATGAAAGACCAAGGCTGAGGAGCTGTCCCTAACTGAAGGGGCTGTGAGTCTTGAGAACTAAATATAAGAGCTAATCCTGAATCAAACATTGCGTCAGAGAACATGACAAAGAGCACCGTTGGGTCAACAAATAAAATTTGCTTATGGACTGCAGATTAGGTAACACTGTATCAGTGCTAAATTTGCTATATCTTATTATTGTACCATGGCTATATGCGAGAACCCCCTTATTCTTAGGAAATGCACCCTGAAATCTTCAGAGGTAAAGCAAAACCATGTCTGCAATTTACCTTCAAATGGTTCAGTAAAAACAAAAGTATGTGTGTGTAGAAAGAAAGCGTTAGAACAAATAAAATTACCAATCAATGATTCTGGGTAAGGAATGTATCACTTCACTTTGTACTGTTCTTGCACCTCTTCTGTAAGTTTGAAATCATTCCAAAGTCAGTCTTTCAAAGATTTTTTTTTTAATGCATAAAAGCATCTCAGTTGGATTTAGTAGGATGCATTTGGGATCATTTCATGATCACGCCAGTTCTACACAAAATTAATTCACTGGTAGAAAACAACGAATTAAAGCCTTCTTCACACACACTGCAATAAATCTCACTTGGACTCAGCTCAGAATTCAGACCACATAGGAATGTCAGCAGCCAAATGCTCCCTTCTTCAGTTCAGAACATCCCTGGGTCAGGACCTACTGAGGACTTCCTCGGTTCCTCACAGAGTGTTTCAGATGGATATGTAATTGTCACACAGACAACTCCTGATGAACAGATCTCTGGCGCCAGAGGCAAAGCAATATTCTAGGGCAGTGGCAAGGAGCCTCTCTCCTAGTAGAGAATAGGAGTCGCAGTGTATCTGAGCTAGTGTGGTCGTCTTATACCAGGGAAGCTTCTTGTCACACTCAATATTGAAATGCTGGAGGACTACAGAGAGGATTTGCTGTGGGGTTATGCAGAAGGACCTCAGGAAGTAGTTGTTCGTTTGAATATATGCTTACATACTCTCCACTTGACTTTCACGGTAACGCTACAAAATATTCAGGACAGATAAAAACATCCCATTTTAGGAGTGAAAAAACTCACGTTGGGAAATCATGCAACTTGTTCAACATTCAGACAGTAATGGGGAGAAAACCTTGAATTTGAACTTGGATATCCTTCCTCTGTTGATCAGTCTATGGGGTTTTAAAGATTGGTTATAGATTTATCTCATTTCACAGACTGAGGGTTTTCTCAGGTGTTGGAAGCCAAGCATATGCTCTCTAGGTTAAACTATAGGACATACAAGTGGTTCTAAGGACTAAGCCACACACCTCCTGTGTAAAATTGGAATAATACTCACCTATATAGACATCACTGTGGAAATCTAATATGAATTACAAAACATTTTAATAGGTTGAAAAGAATGATAAAATTGATTATTTGTAGTATTACTATTAAATGAAAAGTAAAAAAGAAAGTGAAAGTGTTGGTCACTCAGTCGTGTCTGACTCTTTGCGACCCCATGGACTATAGCCCGCCAGGCTCTTCTGTCCATGGGATTCTCCAGGCAAGAATACTGGAGTGGGAGCCCATTCCCATCTCCAGAGGATCTTCTCAAACCAGAAATTGAAGCCAGGTCTCCTGCATTGGCAGGCGGATTCTTTACCATTTGAGCCACCAGGGAAACCCATTACTATAAACAGCACTCTCTAAGTCATATGTTAAAATAGCTCAGCCTTTTCCAGAATGACTCAGAAAAGCTAATGATCCGTGAAAGTGAAAAGTGAAAGTTAGTCTCTCAGTTGTGGCCAACTCTTTGCGATCCTGTGGACTATAGCCCACCAGGCTCCTCTATCCATGGAATTCTCCAGGCAAGAATACCAGAGTGGGTTGCCATTTCCCTCTCTGTAAGGATTCGTACCTCCTCCTTTTTCGGTAGCTTCGGCAGCTTTGGCGGTCTGGACCCTATCGGCAGGGCTGCCTTGCTCTGTCGGAGGAGGACAGCCCGTTTGGAGTTTCTTTGGCTGGTATCTTCATAATCCCCCACGTGCCAGGCAATAAAACCACGACTGGAGCTTCCTTCCGCATCCATAATAAAGGATTGGGTTGCCTGAAACAGGAACAGGTTGGTTGGTCCTCACACTGGAAGGATGTTAGAAATAAGGCTACCAGTTTTCAGATGCTTGAGACTCATCTGTTTCTGTTGTGATCATGGTGATTTCTAGCCACAGAGTTTGAAAAGTTAAGGCCCCCAAGCCCTGAGCTGGCATCCTGAGACATTTCAAGACTCTGCCCCTCCACTCCTCCAGGGAACTACCTTCCCAGGTGGACACTTATCTAAGAAGGTTGTTGATCACTTTGCCCGGGTACCATGACTGCCCCTGGCATCCTTCCAAGCCAAACAGGCTAGATTCTGGGAAGCTGGGGGTGAGCCAGGCCTTGAGTTCTCCCGCTGGACATGCCGGCTGGGTCTGGGACCTCAGGAACTCAGGGAAATGCCAGCTTGGTGATGGCAGACTTTGGACAATGTGCCACAACAGAGATCCTGGCTTCATTCTCCTTTCCTGATCCAACACCCCTAAACTAGAATATTATCTGAGGACTGCTTTCCCACGGTAAAGGGCCAGGTCTAGGGGCAAAGACAAGAGGTTCATAGGATAAGGACTCGCCATGGGCTTCCCTGGTAGTTCAGATGGTAAAGGACCAGGCTGCCAACGCAGGAGACCTAGGTTCAATCCCTCATTGGGAAGATGCCCTGGAGAAGGAAATGGCAACCCACTCCGACACTCTTGCCTGGGGAATTCCAGGGATAGAGGACCCTGGAGGGCTATAGTCTATGGGGTCGCAAAGAGTCCGACGTGACTGAGCAACTAACACTCTCATTTGGAAGAAAGTTGGGACTTCTTACCCCCAAACCCCTCCCACCAGGCGCCCAGGGCCTCTTGGCCACTGCAAACTCCCTTCCTAGACCCTGAGTCTTCCAGCTTGCTCAGTTCTTTGGATCAAGGTTCAGGGCAGATCTGTGCGACCCTTACTCCTTGCAAGTCCAACACTAGGGAAGTAACTTGAAGACAACTAAAGACGGGTGGGTTCTAGAACTTGTGGGAGTTGGGGACAGAGGAGAGGCAGCAACTGAGCGATGCTGAGTGGAGAGGGAGTGGGCAGTTCGGGGCCCAGCAGACCCCTCCTTCTTCTCCACAACCATAGAGACCCTGTCACCCTTTTGCAAGCCTGCCCCCAGACACCACACTGCTAGTAGGATGGAGTCCACTCGACAAATCCAGCACACAAAGGGAAGCAGTCATTGTCTGTTTCTTCTTTTAATGCACTGCCCTCGGGAACCCCAGGCCCCTCTCACTGGCCGTTTTCTTTGCTCTGAGACCCCTGTGCTCCCAGCCGCCCCCACCTTCACCAGCCCAGGGGAGGACTCACCTCCAGACCTCTGGCCGTGTCCCCCACTTTTCTTTCTCCCTGTGACCACCATCTCCTTCAGAGACAAATGGCAGTTACTCCTTGACAACACCTCTTCTCTGAAGACTTCCTTTACCCCTTGTTATTTTTCAGTCACTAAGTTATGTCAGACAGTTTGTGACCCTATGGACTGTAGCATGCCAGGCCTCCCTGTCCATCACCAGCTCCCAGAGCTTGCTCAAACTCATATTCATTCAGTCAATGATGCCATTCAACCATCTTGTCCTCTGTCATCTCCTTCTCCTCCCGCCTTCAATATTTCCCGGGATCAGGGTCTTTTCTAATGAGTTAGCTCCTTGCATCAGGTGGCCAAAATGTTGGAGCTTCAGCTTCAGCATCAGTCCTTCCAGTGAATATTCAGGGTGGATTTCCTTTTGGATTGACTGGTTTGATCTTCTTGCTGTCCAAGCGACTGTCAGGAGTCTTCTCCAGCACCACACTTCAAAAGCATCAGTTCTTTGGCCCTCAGCCTTCTTTATGGTCCAACTCTCACATCCATACATGACTACTGGAAAAACTTTGACAGATTTTGTTGGCAAAGTGATGTCTCTGATTTTTAATATGCTGTCTACGTTTGTTATAGCTTTTCTTTCAAGGAGCAAGTGTCTTTTAATTTTGTGGCTCAGTCACCATCTGCAGTGATTTTGTAGTCCCCCAAAATAAAATCTGCACTGTTTCCACTTTTGTCACATCTATTTTCTGTGAAGCACTGGGACCGGATGCCACGATCTTAGTTTTTTGTTTGTTTGTTTGTTTTTAACTGTTTTCCTCCTTTGGTAGCACATTGTATTTGATTTATCTGATGGAAGCTGATAGAATATACTTATTAATAAATCGCTAGTGCAAAAGGTTCTCCTCCTCCTGTTTTAGGGCTCCTTAAAGAACCCAGAAGTGCCCCCTTCATCACTGCCTCCCAGGCCCATTACCCTCCTAAAGTATGGCTGGCTCAGGGGGCTCTGTGATGGATGAGCAGGGAGGGGATCAGAGCTGAGTTACTTTAAGGCCTGATCCTTCTGTAGCTGCCTCCCTCCCAACAGGGCAGGTGTGCAGACATGGATCCTGTACCCTCCTGTGTCTGAGTTTTCTTATTCACAACTACAGAGTAATTGTCAGGGACAATTTCAGGAAAGTGTAAAGGGAAAGAGAGCCACTGGTTAGAATGTCTTGAACAGGCACTGTTTACTGTTTCCACTAGCTTGATTCATGATTCCTAGGAAAACCATTTCATGCAAATGTGCATTTCCCTAAAACTAATATATTACAGAAGGAATGACACAGAAGAGCTTAGAAAAGAAAAATCCTTGCATGTCCTTAGTCTTCATGCAAGTGCTAAAATATTTTATAATCTGTTTTAAAATCAGACAATCCTATGGCTCTGAATCTCACATTACCAAAAACAATAGAAAATCAAAAATTAATTGTAAGTCAAAGACTTTAGAGATTTTATACATACAATGGCCGCATCAACTATGGAAATTTACACACATTATAATGGAACTTACAAATGAGCCACAAAAGTCAAGAGCTGATGAAAGAGCAGAAGTTTTGGCTCCTGAAAGGTCTGAAGTATGAATGTCAGGCCATCAGTAATGATCTGGTGTTAGTTACAAATGCACAATGGCAGCAAACACACACACACACAGACACATGCACACACAACTGTCCTCAAATAATGCAAATATTCTTAGTGTACATTCTATTAATTATGTCAAGTAGACCCCTAAGGCTCACGTCTTTTTCTTTTTAAATAAATTCAAGCTTACAGAAAGATGGAGGCACACTATAAAGACTTCCTTTCCTAAATAATTTGAAAGTACATTATTGACATAATACCCATTATTCCCAACTATTGGGTTGGCCAAAAAGTTCCTTCAGTTTATGGTCATGAGATGTTCTGAAAAATTGCGGAAAAGCTTTTTGGCCAACTCAATACTTACATGTGTAATTCCTACAAACAAAGACATTCTATATAACTTCAATATAATCATCAAAATTAGAGGAAATTAAGCAACAAACTAAGATAAGCAACAAAATAAAAAATAAACAAGTAGGACTACATCAAATTAAAAAGCTTTTTAAAAGAAACCATCAGTGAAGTGAAAACACAACTTATGTAATGGGGAAAAATATTTTCAAACCAGATATCTGATAAAAGGCTAATGTCCAAAATACATTAAAAACTCAATAACAAAATAAAAAAATATGCCAATTTTTAAATGGGCACAGGATCTGAATAGACATTTTCCCATTTTCTCCTTTAGAGATACATGAATGGCCAAGACACACATGAGAAGATATTCGATATCACTAATCATTAGGGAAATGCAAATTAAAACTACAGTAAGATATCACCTCACACCTGTCAAAATGGCCATCATCAAAAAGACAAGAAATAACGAATGTTGGTGAGGATGTAGAGCAAAGGGGACTCTTGAACACTGTTGGCAGGAATGTGAATTGGTGTAGCCACTATGGAAACAAGTATAGAGGATCCTCAAAATAATTAAAAACAGAACTGCCATAAGCTCCGGCAATTCCACTTCTGGGAGTATATCTAAAGGGAACAAAAACACTAAACTGAAAAGATGCTTGCACCCCAATGTTTACAGCAGCATTATTTATAATAGCCAAGGAAACAACCCAAGTGTCTGTCAGTGGATAAATGGATAAAGATGTCATGATATACACATATATAATGCATATTCAGTTCAGTCAGTCTCTCAGTTGCCTCCAACTCTTTGTGACCGCATGGACTGCAGCACACCAAGCCTCTCTGTCCATCACCAACTCCTGGAGATTACTCCAACTCATGTCCATTGAGTCGGTGATGCCATCCAACCATCTCATCTTCTGTCATCCCCTTCTCCTCTCACCTTCAGTATTTCCCAGCATCAAGATCTTTTCCAACGAGTCAGTTCTTCATGTCAGGTGGCCAAAGTATTGGACTTTCAGCTTCAGCATCAATCCTTCCAATGAATATCCATAATAACGCATATTACTCAGTCATTAAAAACAACAACAAGGAAATCCTACCACTTGTGACAAGATGGATGAAGCTTAAGGGTATTATACGAAGTGATATAAGTCACACAGAGACAAATACTGTATAATCTCACTTGTTTGTGGAATCTCAAAAAAGTGAAAAACAAAACTCAAAGGAAAACAAAATTCAAAGGAAAAAAGAGTTCGGATTTATGGTTACCAGATGCAGGGCACAGGGGAAAGAGAAACTGGATGAACGTGGTCAAAAGGTGTAAACTTTTAGTTGTAAGGTAAGTACATACTAGGGGTGTGAGGTCCAACATGACGACTACAGTTAACACTGATGTGTGAGAAACACAAACTGATCTTAAGCGTTCTCATCACAGGAGAAATGTTTTACTTTTCTTTCCATTGTATCCGTATGAAATGATGGATGTTAACTAAACCTATTGTAGTAATCATTTCACAAAGTGTATTAACCAAGCCACCATGCTCTACTCCCTTAAAGCATGTTAATTATTTCCCAATATACCTGGTGCAGAGATTCGAGGAAATCAGAAAATTAACATTTGTATTACTACTACCTAACTCTCAGACACCATTCAGATTTTGCCAATTGTCCCAAAAGGATTCAGATCAGAATTACACTTTTGTTTTCTTATTTCTTCAGTCCCCTTCAATCTGGAACAATTTCTCAGTCTTCTCGCAACTTTCACTCAGCCTTGATCCTTCTGAAGAACACTGGCAGATGGGTTATCTTATGCTTCCTCTTGTAGATTTAGGTTCTGCATCTTGAGGAGTTACAGGAGTAACTCAGAATGGCAACGGTGTGACTTGTCCTGTTACGGGTGAGGTTCTCTTAAGTCACTGATCAGTGGTATCTGTCAGGCTTCCCTCTTGTAAAATTACTTTTCCTGTTTGTTATGAGTGTTTTATGGGAAAACACTTTGAAATTCTGTAAAAATCTCATCCGTGTCAAACTTTCAGTTAATCAGTTAACATTAGTATAAACTCATGTTTTCCTATTTTATTCACTAGGTTATATCCCTGATGCTCATTCTGATATTCAAATTGTCCTAGACTTGACTCTTTGGAGCCCTTTTAATCTGGCTTCTGCTGTCCTTTTTATGACCCCCCAGTCATTCTTTGAGCACTTCTTTAATTTTTATCATAGAGTTGTTCCAGATGCATCTTTCCCTTCCCCACACTCATGTTATATCCTCTCCTTCAAGAAATGGAGTATTCCAGGGTTGTAGTTCCTTCTAGTGGAAAATGGTACTTAGAAACCAAGATCTGGGTGCAGGGCATTCCTCGTACTATTGAGGTGCCACTGCCACACAGCTTTCCTAGACAACACGGCACTTCAGAAGGCTCTCTGTCGCATTCTCCCTTACAAAATGTGTGACTCTCTCCTGCTGAGGGAAAGCTGGCTCCCATGCTCTTTATGTATTTGCTTATTTGATCAGTCTTCCTGTCTATCACCAGCATTGCACGGCTACCACCCCCTGTCCACCTGTGCCTGCCCGCCGCACCCCATCTGGAACCCAACATGCCACCCTCAGAAAGCCCCACAGCAGGTACCCTTCTCATCCTGCTCTGAACCACCGTGGATCCCCAGCGTCTCATTCTGGAGTGACAGTACCTCTGCTAGACTACCTCAATGGCTCTAATAAGTTGTAGGGAAAAGGAAGAGAAAGGCAGGCAGATATTTTGGAAATATTCCCCAATGTCTATAACAGTGCTTGTATATGTCAGACTCTTGAATAAACGAATCTTTCATCACTAAACCTAGATAGATTGACCTTCAGTGCAGCAGTCATGCTTTGTGTCATTAAAAAAATGAGACATAATAATTCACATGCCATAAAATCCACATGTCTAAGTAAACAATTCCATTTTTTAAATCATATTCAAAAAATTGTGCAACTTACACCACTAACTAATTCCAGTTATTTTTATCACCCCAAAGAGAAAAACCTGTGCCCATTGGCAGTCACTCCCCATTTCCCCTTCCCTCCAGCCTTTGACAACAACAAGACCAGGAGCTGACTGTGGCTCAGATCATGAACTCCTTATTGCCAAAGTCAGACTTAAATTGAAGAAAGTAGGGAAAATCACTAGACCATTCAGGTATGACCTAAATCAAATCCCTTATGATTATACAGTGGAAGTGAGAAATAGATTTAAGGGACTAGATCTGATAGATAGAGTGCTTGAGGAACTATGGACGGAGGTTCGTGACATTGTACAGGAGACAGGGATCAAGACCATCCCCATGGAAAAGAAATGCAAAAAAGCAAAATGGCTGTCTGAGGAGGCCTTACAAATAGCTGTGAAAAGAAGAGAAGCTAAAGGCAAAGGAAAAAGGGAAAGATACACCCATTTGAATGCAGAGTTCCAAAGAATAGCAAGGAGAGACAAGAAAGCCTTCCTCGGTGATCAGTGCAAAGAAATAGAGGAAAAGAATAGAATGGAAAAGACTAGGGATGTCTTCAAGAAAATCAGAGATACAAAGGGAACATTTCGTGCAAAGATGGGCTCAATAAAGGACAGAAATGGTATGGACCTAACAGAAGCAGAAAATATTAAGAAGAGGTGGCAAGAATACACAGAAGAACTATACAAAAAAGATCTTCACAACCCAGATAATCACGATGATGTAATCACTCATCTAGAGCCAGACATTCTGGAACGCGAAGTCAAGTGGGCTTAGAAAACATCACTATGAACAAAGCTAGTGGAGGTGATGGAATTCCAGTTGAGCTATTTCAAATCCTGAAAGATGATCTGGAGAAAATGCTGCACTCAATATATCAGCAAATTTGGAAAACTCAGCAGTGGCCACAGGACTGGAAAAGGTCAGTTTTCATTCCAATCCCAAAGAAAGGCAATGCCAAAAAATGCNAGGAAGCATCACTACAAACAAAGCTAGTGGAGGTGATGGAATTCCAGTTGAGCTCATTGGACATGGGATCATCTTCAAATCCTAAAAGATGATGCTGTGAAAGTGTCGTAGTCAGTATGCCAGCAAATTTGGAAAACTCAGCAGTGGCCACAGGACTGGAAAAGGTCAGTTTTTATTCCAGTCCCAAAGAAAGTCAATGCCAAAGAATGCTCAAACTACCGCACAACTGCACTCATCTCACACGCTAGTAAAGTAATGCTCAAAATTCTCCAAGCCAGGCTTCAGCAATACGTGAACCATGAATTTCCTGATGTTCAAGATGGTTTTAGAAAAGGCAGAGGAACCAGAGATCAAATTGCCAACATCTGCTGGATCATCAAAAAAGCAAGAAAGTTTCAGGAAAACATCTATTTCTGCTTTATTGACTATGCCAAAGCCTTTGACTATGTGGATCACAATAAACTGTGGAAAATTCTGAAAGAGATAGGAATACCAGACCATCTGATCTGCCTCTTGAGAAACCTATATGCAGGTCAGGAAGCAACAGTTAGAACTGGACATGGAACAACAGACTTGTTCCAAATAGGAAAAGAAGTACATCAAGGCTGTATATTGTCACCCTGCTTATTTAACTTCTATGCAGAGTACATCATGAGAAATGCTGGGCTGGATGAAGCATAAGCTGGAATCAAGATTGCAGGGAGAAATATCAATAACTTCAGATATGCAGATGACACCACCCTTATGGCAGAAAGTGAAGAAGAACTAAAGAGCCTCTTAATGAAAGTGAAAGAGGAGAGTGAAAAAGTTGGCCTAAAGCTCAACATTCAGAAAACGAAGATCATGGCATCTGGTCTCATCACTTCATGGCAGATAGATGGGGAAACAGTGGAAACAGTGGCTGACTTTATTTTTGGTGGCTCCAAAATCACTGCAGATGGTGATTGCCACCATGAAATTAAAAGACGCTTACTCCTTGGAAGGAAAGTTATGACCAATCTAGATAGCATCTTCAAAAGCAGAGACATTACTTTGTCAACAAATGTCTGTCTAGTCAAAGGTATAGTTTTTCCAGTTGTCATGTATGGATGTGAGAGATGGGCTATAAAGAAAGCTGAGCATCAAAGAATTGATGCTTTTGAACTGTGGTGTAGAGAAGACTCTTGAGAGTCCCTTGGACTGCAAGGAGATCCAATCAGTCCATCCTAAAGGATATCAGTCCTGGGTGTTCACTGGAAGGACTGATGTTGAAGCTGAAACTCCAATACTTTGGCCATCTGATGTGAAGAGCTAACTCATTTGAGAAGACCCTGATGCTGAGAAAGATTGAGGGCAGGAGGAAAGGGGGAGGACAGAGGATGAGATGGTTGGATGGCATCACCGACTCAGTGGACATGGGTTTGGGTAGACTCCAACAGTTGGTGATGGACTGGGAGGCCTGGCACGCTGCAGTCCATGGGGTCACAAAGAGTTGGACATGACTGAGTGTTTGAACTGAACTGAACAGCCAAGTTGTTTATTTCCAGACACATATACATATACATTTTAGGAATACATGTAGATGTGTTGTAGGGAAACAGACTCACTCAGAAGGACAACGCAGATAGTGAAGTGCAGTGTATTACACCGGAGGGCCCAAGGCAGAGTCTCCTCTTAGCCAAGGACCCTGACTGACTTTTGTGAAAACCTTATATACCTTAAGTGTACTGCTCAGGAACACATCTGCACATTCCTTAAATCTAGCCTGGAAAATGTTAAAGGGAGATGCAATCAGGTTACAGCCATGATTCATAATCAGAAGGGTCAGCTGATTATACACTGTAGCCTACACCAATGGGTGCCATAAAGATTATAAAGGTGATTGACTACATAGGGGATTATGACATTCTTTTTGGCGACAGGAAATCTTGGTATGGAATCGTGTTTATCAGTCCAGGAGGCCAGTGGGTATGTAATCTCTATGGCTACCAGGCACATAGGCCAAAGTTCACTGGGAATGTAAGATAGAGTTTCCTTCTTTTTCAAGATGGATTCAGATGAAATAAACCCAAGTATCAAAGAAAGCAAGAAAGAAAGGAACAACCTGAGATTTAGCATGGTAGTTACCTGAGGTGAAATGAGGCTGAGAAATCATATGGAGGGATATGTTTTTATTTATAGCAGGTTATGGACAGGCCCAATCATTTGGTCTCAGTAAGTGGTGGTTTCGCAGGACTTATTACTATTAATAATAACTCTTTTAGAAACCAGAAAAAGCATAAACTCTAACAGATCGGTTATAGAAGAAAGAGCTTCCAAAACAGAAAACGGATTACAGTTTCAATATGAACAAAAAAGATAAACTCTTAGAAATAAATTTGACAAGAAATATGCTCTCCTAGCATCTATGAGATTAGGGTTTACAAGTAAGCTTTAGAAGTGATGCCATTTCTCTGGGTTCTGCATCCTCACCTAGGAGAGCCAGGTTAAACAATTTTAGTGGCTCAGAGGTTAAAGCGTCTGCCTCCAATGCAGGAGACCCAGGTTTGATCCCTGGGTCGGGAAGATCCCCTGGAGAAGGAAATGGCAACCCACTCCAGTATTCTTGCTTGGAGAATCTCATGGACTGAGGAGCCTGGTGGGCTGCAGTCCATGGGGTCACAAAGAGTCAGACACGACTGAGTGACTCTACTTACTTGCTTACTTACTTACTTCAGCTTTAATATGTCATGTCTACAGAATTTTCCCTGTTCAATGTTTTCAATGAATTTGACTGTGACATAAGCATTTCCATGATCTTTCACTGCCTTCTGTAAATATCTTTTGAGTAATTGTCCAGAACATGAAAAGCAAAAAACATTGCTTTTCAACCATGTTAAGAACAGGAAAAGTTGTTTGCCCTCTATCCTTGGATTTCTCTGTTTTACTTGGGGAAAATAAAGGTCTAAGTGCCTGGAGTCTGAAATCTTTCCTGGTGGACAGTATAATTTGTGGTGCTACATTCCTTCTGGCTTTATATGAACAACTTCTGAAATTATAATGGAAAGTGGTTGATGTGTAATAGAGAAAAATATATATTTAGATAAAAATATATTTATATTTATATAAATAAATATATATAAATATATATTTAGATCAAAAGAATTATGTTTAATATACTGTTTTGCTGGTTAGGAGCTATTTGACCTAATGTAAGTCAGTTAACTATCAAACAACGACACCTGGTCTATAAAGAGAGATAATTATATAATCTTTGCAGGGTTGGTATGAAACTGAAAGAAATAATATGATACCACTTTATAAAATGTAAACTTCTATACTCTGAAATTTGTTTTGCTGGTAGATTATAAAATGTCTGCTTTTAAGTGTTGAGAAAGCTGGATAGTTACATATAATCAATGAAATTAGAATACTCCTTCACTCCCTACACAAAAATATACTCAAAATAGCTTAAAGACTTAAACAAAAGACATGATGTCTTAAAACTCCTTGAAGAGAGCATAGACAAAACATTCTTAGCCATAAATTATAGCAATATTTCCTTATATCCGTCTCCCAAGGCAAAAGAAATACAAACAAAAATAAACAAATGGGACCTAATCAAACTTAAAAGCTTTTGCACAGCAAAGGAAACCACCAACAGAAATGAAAATACAACCTATAAAAAGAGAGAAAATATTTGCAAACAATGCAATCAACAGGGATTGATTTCTAAACTATACCAACAGCTCATAAAACTCAATAACAACTCACCCAATCAAAAATTAGCAAACCTAAATAGACATTTCTTCAAAGAAGACATACAGATGGGCTAAAAGGTACATGAAAAAGATGCTCAACATCACTAATTATTAGAGAAATGCAAATCAAAACCACAATGGGGTATCACCTCATACCAGTCAGAATATCTACCATCAAAAAGTCTACAAATAAAATAAATGCTAGAGTGGAAATAGAGAAAAGAGAACCTTCCTATTTATATAGGAATATCAAATATTCCTATATTTGATGGGAATGCAAATTAATACAGTGCTATGGCAAATAGTGTGGAGGTTTCTTAAACAGAAATGGAGCTACCTTACAATCCAGCAATCTCAGTTCAGTTCAGTTCAGTTCAGTCACTCAGTCGTGTCTGACTCCTTGTGACCCCATGAACCGCAGCACTCCAGGCCTCCCTGTCCATCACCAACTCCCAGAGTCCACCCAAACCCATGTCCACTGAGTCGGTGATGCCATCCACCATCTCAACCTCTGTCATCCCCCTTTCCTCCTGCCCTCAATCTTTCCCAGCATCAGGGTCTTCTCAAATGAGTCAGCTCTTCACATCAGATGGCCAAAGTATTGGAGTTTCAGCTTCAACATCAGTCCTTCCAATGAACACCCAGGACTGATCTTTAGGATGGACTGGTTGGATCTCCTTGCAGTCCAAGGGATTCTCAAGAGTCTTCTCTAACACCACAGTTTAAAAGCAACAATTCTTCAGTGCTCAGCTTTCTTTATAGTCCAACTCTCACATCCACACATGACCACTGGAAAAACCATAATTGACTAGACAGACATTTGTTGGCAAAGTAATGTCTCTGCTTTTTAATATGCTTCCTGAGCATATATCCAAAAGAGACAAAAGTCCTAATTTGAAAAAGATACATGCATCCCAATGTTCATAGCAGCACTAAATAGGCCAAGACATGGAAGCAACCCAAATGCCCATCATTAGATGGTTGTTTTAAGAAGACTGATATATATGTATTTGTATATGTAAATGTATATTTACAGTGGAATATTACTGAGCCATAAAAAGAATGAAATAGTGCCATTTGCAGCACCATGGATGCACCTAAAGAATATCATACTAAGTGAAGTAAATCAGACAGAGAAAAACAAATATTCTATGAAATCACTTATATATAGAATATAAAAAATAACACGAATCTATTTACAAAACAAAAAGAGACTCACAGACATAGAAAACAAACTTAAGGTTACCAAAGGGGAAGGGGAGGGAGCCATTTTGTGCCTTTAAATTAGGAGTATGGGATTAACAGATACAAACTACTATACATAAAATAGATCAGCAACAGTATTTGCTATATAACACAGGGAACAATATTCATTATCTTGCAATAACCTATAATGGAAAATAATCTGAAAAAATATATGTAACTGAATCACTTTGCTGTATACCGGAAACTAACATCATATTGTAAATCAACTATACTTCAATAAAAAAGTCTGCTGTTAAGACTTCCTAGGTATGCATTCTTACTTAAATAACGTGGTATTGTGTATGCAGTCAATGCCAAGCTTCCCCAGTGGCTCAGTGGTAAAGAATCCACCTGCCAATGCAGGAGATGCAGATTGGATCCCTGGGTCAGGAAGATACCCTGGAGAAGGAAATGGCAACTCGTTCCAGTATTCTTGCCTGGGAAATCCTGTGGACAGAGGAGCCTGGTGGGCTACAATCCATGGGGTCGCAAAGAGTCAGACACGACTTAGCAACCAAACTACAACAATACAGTCAATGTCAGCTTGTCCCTATAGATCCAGAACTGGGTGTTCTGGATTCCAGATTTTCAGACTAAGTCTTAGATTCTTTCTCTCTTTCTTTCTCTCTGCTGTTAACTAGATGAGTTTATGAATTAAAATGTCTCTTCTGAATTGTCTTCCAAGATATTTGAAAAAAGATTGCTGCTTATTTGCAAAGTTATTGCAAAACAGAAAGCCTACCTTTCAATAAAGAATCCTCATATGCCTTGATTTTGCAGTGAGGTCAGGACTACAGGGATTAGAGTTCCATCATCATTGCTTGGCATGTTTTCAAACTCAAATGACTCTGGGCATCAGGACCAGGCAGGTAATAACTGACAACCCCCCAGGTGAGATTATTTAACCTTCTTAACTATAAAACAAAATATACCAGCATAAACTCAATGATAAATGTTAACTGGCACTTTGGTTGGTTGTGAAAAAAGACAATACTGGAGGTGGTATAAATTGAACTCTAAATGCTTGTTTAAAGCCAATCTGATTCTTCAGTAAGGATTGTATATCTTGATTTTTATGATATATTTCCCAGTTTTAAATTTTAAAAATCACTGTGCTGACCAGTGGTGGGGTGGGGGTAGAAATGTCCTGTGCTGGATTCCAGTGGCCAGTTAATGATTGCTCAGGTTAGAGAGAGATGATACTGGGGCCTGCAGTAGTAGATATAATGGTCATCTGAGTTATTTTCACCCATTCCAGTCCATTTTAGTTCGCTGATTCCTAGAATGATGACATTCATCTTGTCATCTCTTGTTTGACCACTTACAATTTGCCTTGATTCATGGACCTGACATTCCAAGTTCCTATTGCTCTTTACAGCACTGGACCTTGCTTCTATCACCAGTCACATCCACAGCTGGGTATTGTTTTTGCTTTGGCTCCATCCCTTCATTCTTTCTGGAGTTATTTCTCCACTGATCTCCAGTAGCATATTGGGCACCTACTGACTTGGGGAGTTTCTTTCAGTATCCTATCATTTTGCCTTTTCATACTGTTCATGGAGTTCTCAAGGCAAGAATACTGAAGTGGTTTGCCATTCCCTTCTCCACTGGACCACTTTCTGTCAGACCTCTCCACCATGACCCACCCGTGTTGGGTGGCCTCATGGGCATGGCTTAGTCTCATTGAGTTAGACAAGGCTGTGGTCCTAGTGTGATTAGATTGACTAGTTTTCTGTGAGTATGGTTTCAGTGTGTCTGCCCTCTGATGCCCTGCCTACCATCTTACTTGGGTTTCTATTACCTTGGAGGTGGGATATCTCTTCATAGCAGCTCCAGCAAAGTGCAGCCGCTGCTCCTTACCTTGGACAAGGGGTATCTCCTCACCACTGCCCCTCCTGACCTTGAACGTGGAATAGCTCCTCTAGGCCCTGCTGCGTCCACGCAACCACCACTCCTTGGATGTGGGGTTGCTCCTCTCGGCCGGCCCCCATGACGTCAGAATGGGGTAGCTCCTCTCAGCTCTTCCTGCATCGTCACAGCCTGGCACTCTCAGCCGCTGCCCCTGACCTTGGACGTGGGGTAAATCCTCTTGGCCACTGCCCCTCGGGCACAGGGTCCTCCTGGCTTCTGCCCCTGACCTCGGACGTGGGGTAGTTTCTCTCAGCTGAGCTAAGTGCACCGGTCGCAGCCGCCTGCTCTAAGCGCGCCAGTCACAGCCGCCCGTGCTAAGAACTTTAGGTATCCCTCAGAAGAAATGGAGTAGCCATCATGGTCAACAAGAGAGTCCGAAATGCAGTACTTGGATGCAATCTCAAAAAC
>SJXQ01003514.1:6353-22662 GCA_006408695.1 Aepyceros melampus
ACAAGCTGGAATCAAGATTGCTGGGAGAAATATCAATAACCTCAGATATGCAGATGACACCACCCTTATGGCAGAAAATGAAGAGGAACTCAAAAGCCTCTTGAAGAAAGTGAAAGAGGAGAGTGGAAAAGTTGGCTTAAAGCTCAACATTCAGAAAACGAAGATCATGGCATCCGGTCCCATCACTTCATGGGAAATAGATGAGGAAACAGTGGAAACAGTGTCAGACTTTATTTTTCTGGGCTCCAAAATCACTGCAGATGGTGACTGCAGCCATGAAATTAAAAGGCGCTTACTCCTTGGAAAAAAAGTTATGACCAACCTAGATAGTATATTCAAAAGCAGAGACATTACTCTGCTGACTAAGGTCCATCTAGTCAAGGCTATGGTTTTTCCTGTGGTCATGTATGGATGTGAGAGTTGGACTGTGAAGAAAGCTGAGTGCCGAAGAATTGATGCTTTTGAAGTGTGGTGTTGGAGAAGACTCTTGAGAGTCCCTTGGACTGCAAGGAGATCCAACTATTCCATTCTGAAGGAGATCTGCTCTGGAATTTCTTTGGAAGGAATCATGCTAAAGCTGAAACTCCAGTACTTTGGCCACCTCATGGGAAGAGTTGACTCATTGGAAAAGACTCTGATGCTCGGAGGGATTGGAGGCAGGAGGAGAAGGGGACGACAGAGGATGAGATGGCTGGATGGCATCACAGACTCAATGGACCTGAGTCTGAGTGAACTTTGGGAGATGGTGATGGACAGGGAGGCCTGGCGTGCTGCGATTCATGGGGTTGCAAAGAGTTGGACACGACTGAGCGACTGAACTGAACTGAGGTGGTTTTTTTGTTGTTGTTGTTGATAGTTTCCTTTGGTGTGCAGAAGTTTTTAAGTTTAATTATTCTCCCTTTGTTTACTTTTGCTTTCATTTCTTTTGTCTTAGGAGACAGATTAAAAAAAAAAGTGAAGTTTATGTCAAGGGTGTTCTGCCTATGTGTTCTAGTTTTGTGGTTTCGGGTGTTACATCTAGGTCTTTCACCTATTTGGAATTTATTTTTATTTATGGTGTGAGAAAATGCTCTAATTTCATTCTTTTACATGTAACTATCCACTGCCACATAAAAGACTTATCTTTTCACCATTGCATATTCTTGATTCCTTTGTTGTAGATTAGTTTACCATAAATACCTGGGTTTATTTCTGGTGTCTCTAGTTTGTCTCTATTCTTGTCCATTGATATAGGTGTCTGTTTTTCTGCCAGTATCATAGCTGTTTTGATACTGTAGGTTTGCAGTATAGCCTGGAGTCAGGGAGTGTGTTACCTCCAGCTTTGTCCTTTTTTTCTCCAGATTGCTTTGGTAAAAAATGTCATTACTTTTGAGGACCTTATAGTACCTTATAATGATGTAACTTGCTTGCATATTTACACATTGAAAGCTAATGAAGTTCAATTTGCTAATTTATGTGTCAGTACTACTTTGGCAAAAATTGGGTAAGTGAAATTCATGAGGGCTGACAATCAGACAAATAGGCATACTGGAAGGAGTAGATGCAAAGGGGAATCATGAATATATTAGAACATGGTCAGAGAGTAGTTTAAAAATGATTGAAATTATTCAGTCAGCCCCTTACCTATGAAATTAGAATTTTCCATTAATTAAGAAATTATTGTTCATAGAAAAATGTGAAAAACTGAAACTAGGTCTGCTGTGCATATTAAAAAGCAGAGACATTACTTTGCCAACAAAGGTCCATCTAGTCAAAGCTATGGTTTTTCCAGTCTCATGTATGGATGTGAAAGCTGGACTATAAAGAAAGCTGAGAGCCAAAGAATTGATGCCTTGAACTGTGGTGTTGGAGAAGACTCTTGAAAGTCCCTTGGACTTCAAGGAGATGAAAACAATCAATTCTAAAGGAAATAAGTCCTGAATATTCATTAGAAGGAATGATGCTGAAGCTCCAATACTTTGGCCACCTGATATGAAAAACTGACTCATTGGAAAAGATCTTCATACTGAGAAAGATTGTAGGTAGGAGGAGAAAGGGATGACAGAGGATGAAATTGTTGAATGGCATCACCAAATCTATGGACATGATTTTGAGCATGCTCCAGGAGTTGGTGATAGGGAAGTCTGTTGTGCTGGGTCCACAGGGTAACAAAGACTCAGACACAACTGGGTGACTGAACTGAACTGAGCTGATGATATAGTAAATGTTACAAGGCAAGAGGGAAAACATATACTACTACCATAATCAAGGCCCCACTGCTTTCCTTGAAGTAATCTTATTTTTATAAAAAGCAAAAATAATTAAATTAAAATAAATGATGTTTCTTTTTCAAGTTTCCAAAGCAAGTCAATTTCGACTAATAAACTACTATATTATTAAGTCCTAGAAACAAGAAGCCACATCTGGAATATTATTTAGTTCAGTTCAGTCACTCAGTTGTGTCTGACTCTTTACGACCCCATGAACCGCAGCCTGCCAGATCTCCCTGTCCATCACCAACTCTCAGAGTCCACCCAAACCCATGTCCATTGAGTTGGTGATGCTATCCAACCATCTCATCCTCTGTTGTCCCCTTCTTCTCCTGCCCTCAGTCTTTCCCAACATCAAGACCTTTTCCAATGAGTCAGCTCTTCGCATCAGGTAGCCAAAATATTGGAGTTTCACCTTCAACATCAGTCCTACCAATGAACACCCAGGATTGATCTCCTTTAGGATAAACTGGTTGAATCTCCTTTCAGTCCAAGGATTCTCAAGAGTCTTCTCTAACACCACAGTTCAAAATTGTCAATTCTTCGCGCTCAGCTTTCTTTATAGTCCAACTCTCACATCCACTGCATGGCCACTGGAAAAATCATAGCCTTGACTAGACAGACCTTTGTTGGCAAAGTAATATCTCTGCTTTTTAATATGCTGTCTAGGTTGGCATGACTTTCCTTCCGAGGAGTAAGCTTCTTTTAATTTCATGACTGCAGTCACCATCTGCAGTGATTTTGGAGCCCAGAAAAATAAAGTCAGCCACTGTTTCCACTGTTTCCCCATCTATTTGCCATGAAGTGATGGGACTAGATGCCATGATCTTAGTTTTCTGAATACTGAGCTTTAAGCCAACTATTTAACTCTCCTCTTTCACCATCATCAAACAGCTGTTTAGTTCTTCACTTTCTGCCATAAGGGTGGTGTCATCTGCATATCTGAGGCTATTGATATTTCTCCCAGCAATCTTGATTCCAGCTTGTGTTTCCTCCAGCCCAGCATTTCTCATGATGTACTCTGCATAGAAGTTAAATAAGCAGGGTGACAATATACAGCCTTGACGTACTCCTTTTCCTATTTGGAACCAGTTGTTCCATGTCGATTTCTAACTGTTGCTTCCTGACCTGCATACAGATTTCTCAAGAGGCAGGTCAGGTGGTGTAGTATTCCCATCTCTTTGAGAATTTTCCACAGTTTATTGTGATCCACACAGTCAAAGGCTTTGGTATAGCCAATAAAACAGAAATAGATGTTTTTCTGGAACTCTTTGCTTTTTAAAATATTATTAGGAGTATCAATTTTTGAAGCAACTTAGCAGCAGCAGCAGCAGATGAACACTGAAGTCAGGAAGGATTCAGTATGATGACACAGATAGGCATACATCTCAAGTCTACCATTTAGACATGTATACATGGGCATAATGCTTAAATACATGGACCCTCATTAGAACACTATAGATAGTCCTCAAAAGTTAATAACACAGCTACCATATTATGTAGCTGGAAGGGTACTGATTTGAGAAAAACAAAGTTGCTATTTAGAAGAGAATTTTCCACAGTTTATTGTGATCCACACAGTCAAAGGCTTTGGTATAGCCAATAAAACAGAAATAGATGTTTTTCTGGAACTCTTTGCTTTTTAAAATATTATTAGGAGTATCAATTTTTGAAGCAACTTAGCAGCAGCAGCAGCAGATGAACACTGAAGTCAGGAAGGATTCAGTATGATGACACAGATAGGCATACATCTCAAGTCTACCATTTAGACATGTATACATGGGCATAATGCTTAAATACATGGACCCTCATTAGAACACTATAGATAGTCCTCAAAAGTTAATAACACAGCTACCATATTATGTAGCTGGAAGGGTACTGATTTGAGAAAAACAAAGTTGCTATTTAGAAAACATATACACCCTAATGTTTATAGCAGCATTATTTGCAATAGTCAAGACATGGAAGCATCTAAGTGCCCATCAACAGACGAATGGATGAAGAAGGTGAGGTATACATGTACAATGGAATATTACTCAGCCATAAAAAAGATGAAAGCTTGCCATTTGCAACAGCATGTGTTGGTCTAAGGGGTATTATGCTACATGAAAATAAGTCTGTGTGCATGCTTAGGTGCCTCTGACTCTTTGTGACCCCATAGACTGTAGCCCACCATGCTCCTCTGTCCATGGAATTTTCCAGGTGAGAGAGAGAAAAATACTGCATATTTTCCTTTACACATAGAATCTAAAAAACAAAGAAAAGATTAACAAGTATAACAAAACAGATAGATACAGAGAATAAGCTACTAGTTGCTAAAGGTCAGGGGGCAGGGAAATTAATGAAATAGATGAAGAGGATCAAGAAGAACAAACTTCCAGTTATAAATAAGTCATAAGGATGTAATTTACAGCACAAGTAATATAGTCAATAATATTATAGTAGATTTGTGTGGTGTGTAATCTATAAAAATATCAAATCCTTATGTTGCACCTAAAACTAATATGTCTTCAGTTAATATTTCAATTAAAAAATAATAGATTTTGATGCTGAGCATATCATGGTTTTATTCTTGTTGTTGTTCTGTCATCTCACTGAATATTCACAGGAGAAGAGAAAATTACATACATTTAATCAGTTAACTGGAATCCAAGGCTTTCTCTCTAAACAAGTAAGTAAATATAAATATATATCTATACATATTTTCACACATACACACACACAACACTACAATCAGAAAATCAATTGAAGATGTAAATTGTCACTAGTGAAATGTATATAATGACTATAATTGTATTTAACTTTCTAACATTTTCTGGAAACTCTATTCAAAATACTTTACTTAGTTTCTACAATCCTTAAAATTATTTATTATTTTATTTTCACTTCCAGATAAGAAAACTGAAATATGTTTGAAGTCAAGGATATTTAAATAACTTACCCATCACACATTTTGTCATACATTTGTCATGCAGTCATACAATTTCTCAGTGTTTGAGCTATATCTGGACATGCATTTATCCAAATTTAATTTCAATACCTTTAGTGTTAAAGTGTCTTAGAATTTAATAATGTATAACCATGCAAGAATGGAAACACAGATCTTTTTTGAGTGAATAATTTTGTTTCAGACTAAAGTGATCATACACACATATGAAAGCTTTATTTGTGAGCCAATGAAAATAAGCCTCCTCAGTGTTACTCTATCAAGTGTAAACATTGTGTTCTAATGACATATCATTTTTGAATATGCATAATAAGGCTACGTATATCTCAGTCCAGTACTGAAAATATTCTGGTAATAAAACTCAGTGATTGCAAATTTTTCCTGTATCTTTCCAAGATGTCACAATGTAGAGTTGTCTGATGGCTCAATTGTGAGAAGTCTGCCTATCAGTGCAAGAGATGCAGGTTCAATCCTTGGGCCAAGAGGATCCCACAAGCCACAAAGTGGCTAGGGCAGTGCTCCATAACTATTGAGCCTGTGCTCTAGAGCCCAGGAGCCCAACTACGAAGCCCATGCACCGTAGGGTCCATGTTCCACAATAACAGAAACCTCTCAGTAAGAAGCCTGTTCACTGCAGTGAAGAGTCACCCCAGCTAGCCACAACTAGAGAAAAGCCCCCATAGCAACAAATACCCAGCACCGCCAAAAAAAAAAAAAGGAGTGGAGGGAGGGTGTTACTATGTTCTGATTATCCAAAACCAGAAAAAAATAGAATGACTAATATAATCTTTGTGAGCAAAATGTTTTTCTTTATGTTATTGTAAACTGAAAAATGTCAATTTATTGGTAGTGGAGAAAACTAAATACTAAGAAAGTAGGGTCAGTAGTCAATACTGCTCCATGTACTTATACATCATTGGACTTTCATGTAATAAATGTTTTCTTTTTCAATCTGCTAGTGTAATGCTGTGGAAACAAACAGTAAGGACAAAGAATAAAAATATTTTTGTTATTAGAGTTATTCAGATTGTTAGATTTATTTTGTATAGAGTGAAAATTTAGGTGAAACTTTGTTGACAAAAGTTCACTAAGATCAACTTACTGTTTCTTGTTTGATCAAATTCTTTCCTAAAATAGTTGGAGAAGAGAAACATTTTTAATAAAAACACTGTAAGCCAATATCTGCAAAACCTTCAAGTTGCTGAAATTGTGATTTCATCATAAACTCATTAAAGGAGAATGATTCAAGAAATATTTATTCAAAGATAAAATCTTCCCTAAAAAGTAATAAAAAACTAAAGTTTCAACTACAAATATGCAAAAGTTCTAGTAGAAATTATGATGAACAATTTTAATACACAGACTCATGGCAATACATTTAATCTCTCTAACACATCTCTCAAATTCTGAATTCCATTCTTTCCATCTGAATTAACTGCTACTTGACTCTACAAACCCTTCCTTCAAGTCTCAGTCAAAATTCTACTGCTTTCTTTGAATAAACCTGTTCAATAATCATTCTTCCTTCCTTCAAGCACTTTTCATACTCATAGGGTAACAGTCAGGAAGGCCAGGGGTCTCCAAATGAGGAAATAGGCTGCAAGTGTCTCTTAAAATTCTGTGTTGCTATGATGACACCTGGTTCCACCTGAACTTAAGTTTTCTCAAACCTTGAATGAACCAATGCATTTTTCTTATGGAAATGTATTTTTTTAAACTATGTTAATAAAACTATGTATTTGCTTTGGGATTTGCATTTTTTCAAAATGGTTCTACCTAAGACTAACTTTTTTTTTTCCTTTTCTCAAACCTTGAGCTGATAATAACTCAACAAACCAGTATTCATATCAATTGTTTTATGGCTGGGTGATGACACACCTCATGCCATCCTATCTCAAAAATGCATATTGTGGGAGAGGGCCCTGGTGAAACTCCCTCAGCCTTGAGGCTTCTCTCTTATCTGCTTAATAGCTTTCTAACAGACATGAAACAACTTGCTAAAACTATCGGGGGGGGGGGCACTCTCCATTCCCCCTTCTGATGTCTAAGTCAGAGGTTTTCTCTGTCCCTTTTTCATTTTAATAAAACTCTGCCACGAAAGCTCTTGAGTGATCAAGCCTGGTCCCTGGTCCTGAAGCTAAATCTTCAGAGATCATGAATCTGACACCATTCACTGTAAGCTATCAGTACTTACTGTCTTTATTGCTTAGAACATTTTATATCTTCTGCCTTAGGCAGTTGTTGTCTGTGTGTGTCTTGTGGCTCCAGTTAGGGTTCATACTCCTGAAAGACAAGGTCTCCCTGCCCGTTGATGCAATATTCACTACCAACCCCACAAATCCACACAGAACCATGTGTATTATTAACCAGAAAGCTGTGCATATAGTAAACACTTAGTGGTTTTTCTTCAAAAAACATAATGTAATTAAATTAAAAAATAAACTTTATATTTGTTAATAGACATGATAAATGTGCATAGGAAACAAAGGAGATGAAAAAGGCTTTGGAGAGGTTCCTTTGCTTTTAAATTAAATTGGTATCTTCTAGAAGAATTAGCAATAAAAAAAAAATCTCTTTGATTTCTATTCCAATGTTGTGTGCATGGTATAAGTTTGAGTTCTTAAAACTGAGAAAATATGGACCCAATAATTTAGTATACTCAAGGAATTTCTGTTAGATATAGAATGAATAGTGTCAGATGTAGAACATTTTGGATATACAGGAATGACCCCTTGTGGGAAGGAATAGACACCTTAAGGAATAAATGAAGTGAACTTAGCAGAACACCACTAAAATCCTTTCACTTAGAGGCATTAAGACAGAAGGCACTAATGCATCAAATTAAGAGAAATGAATGAAAACAAAATCAAAAGGAACATATAGATTCATCAGTAACCCTAGCAAGAGACTCAGACACAAGAGTTTACAGTCTTTAGAGAATCTAAACCTGCAGTTGCTACTGGTTTATAACCTCCAGAGACAACCGTAACTGCTAAAGGTGTTTTATAAGGCTAACTACCATGCCCCATAAACAGTGGAAACAGTCATCTACCAAAGCAAGAAAACCATGCCAAACACAGTGGGGGAGGGAAGAGAAGACACTTTCTATTCAAATTAAATTGAGTTTCAGCTACCTTACCTTTCTCCTCAAGCAACTGGGTATCTGAAGCAGATAAATGCGCTATAGAAAATCTAACAGTTTTCCTCTTCATTCATCTGGATCTGAAAGATATAACAGATTTAATTTCAAATATGAATACCAGGAAACTAAAATAAAATAAGTAATAAGAAAAAAGAGCTATATGAAAAATATAACATTTTAAAAGAAGGAAACTACTCTGAAAGACAATTGTAAGCAGTATTATAATAAGAAGCCACTTTTAGAAAATATTTTAATAATTTTTATGCAAGATTAGTGATTTTCTAATTAGGAAATAGAAGAGACATCATATGACTATATGACTACTTAAAAACCACAAATGAGATTATATCATCAGATTTGACATTTAGTAAAATGAGACTTAAAAAATAAATAACACTATTATGAAATTATCTCAGAAGTCAGAGGGGGAAAGAAAGCAATACTCATTAAGATGACTCAACCCAGGAGGAGGGAAGAGTACTGACACATATACTATAGTGGATTGATAATAACTTTTAAAATCTCCTTGTGATAAAGACTTGAATTTGCACATTGGAAGAGTTCACAGAGGATTAAGCAACATTAATTAAAAAACAACAGATTTTAGATATAGCTTTTTGTAAGTGTTGCACTCTTAAATAAGTTCAAAATTAATCTCTAATTAATTAATCTCTTTGTAAAAAAACAGAATCCATGAAAGGGGAAAATATCTAGCCAATTTCAAACTCCTTGAAATAAGAATGCCAAAAGACAATGAAGGCTGTTATATAAGATTCCTAAACAAAGCCAATCTGATTTTGATGTAGAAACACAAAAACTAAATTTAAAAGGTAAAATTTAAAAGTTGTTCTTAGGTAACCATGTCTTGTAAAATATGCTATTCATATATATTTCTTAGAAAATAAAATCAGCACTCAAAAACACACCACATAACAAAGATAAATTAAATTGTAGAATCCTAGAAATGGATCTTTGCATATTAAAATAACCAGTAATGTTCCAGGTAAGCAGTAAAATACAAAGAGAAATAGGTGATATTACTTTAGCATGATAATAAAACTTTATCCAAATATGCAAAATAATTATTGTAGAAATTTACTTATTTAAAATAATGATATTAACATGGGTCATATCTAGCTATAATTCTGTTTATATAAGCAAATTCTTAACAGAAAATAAAAGAGCACCAAAACAGTATATCTTTAGCAAACAGAATACAAATAGAAATACAATATAATATTAAACCATGATACAGACTATAAATCATACTATTGAAAGATAAATCATATTATTGAAAGATACATAAGATGTGAAAAATGCTCAAAATAAATTAAGGACAAAGTGAATTCCTCAGATGGTAGGAACACATAATCACCAGATACATGTACACATATACATAAATACTTACAAAATGATAGCAAAAGAAAACTAGTGTTTTCTTTTTCATGCTTTAACAATTTTTTTGCATACTTTATAAAATTTTCATATTTTATGATTTTCTAAAATAAATAATAATCCTTTTATAATCAGAAGTTTTAATAAAAAAAAAGTTACTATAGTAGTACATATATTTTAATATATGTCCCAGGGACAGAGGAGCCTGGTGGGAGGCCATCTATGGGGTCGCACAGAGTCGGACACCACTGAAGTGACTTAGCAGCATATACATCATATTTATATATATTCATATATATTATCATAATTTTGTTTCATTCTCCTTACTGGGTAGAAATCAGATTATTACTCTTGGTCTAATGGATACACATTTTCTATAAATGTCTCTGTAAGTGGTCAAGAGAGCTCCAGGAAGAGAAAAACCACCCAGTTTCTACTAGCATTTTTGTGCTCTTCACTTAGTTGTTGTTATTTAGTTGCCAAGTCATGTCCAACTCTTTGCAACCTCATGGGCTATAGTCCACCAGATTCCTCTGTCCATGGGATTTTCCAAGCAAGAATACTGGAATGGGTTACCATGTCCTTCTCCAGAGGATCTTCCTGATTCAGTGATTGAACTCGTGTCTCCTGCACTGGCAGGCAGAATTTTACCACTAAGCCTCTCAACTTGGTAGTCAGATTCTGTTTTTAGCTTTGACTCCTTTAAGTATCCCTTATCCCTTTTGCTGGTATACAGTATAGTTGTGATATCTTTTGAGTGTCTTTGCCCAAGACTGCATGTGTATAAGCTACTCACAATAAACATCATAAATGTACTTTATTGAGTTGTCTGCTTCCTTGGTCTCAAAGTTCTTTCTCAATCCTAAGGTTGTTATTCAATATCTTCACCTTCCAAGAAGGAAAGACAGAAACTGTCTGCAGATAAACATTTCCATGAATGATAGTAGAATCATGATGAACAGTAAAAACAACAACAAAACACTGTCCTGCAGTTTCTTGTGCACAAATTAGAACAGAGGAGGAAAACTATTAGGAAAACTATTTTGATACTAATCATCAGAATGGTTCATGACATGTATTTGAGATTCCCAGTGGTTCTTAGTCACATTTTGAATACACTTAGACTAATGGCTTAGTGTAACAACGGCCAATCCCTTTTTATAAGTCTTCTTCATCCTAATTTGTTACCTATTCAACCCACACTATTATGAATACAATTTTTTCTTGCTCCAATGAAAGCTGTTTTTTGTTATCTGTTTTTATTTAAAAACTTTGTTTTTCCCTTGCATTGGCTAGTACCTCTAGATCAATATTAAAAAATGATGGTGCACATTTTTCCTTCCCTGTAGAGTTCAACAGAGATAATTTTAATGTTTCATTGTTTTAGTGTTTCAATAACGTTTTCAGTGAAACATTGGACTATTATAGATGTGTAAAGTGTTTGCATTTTTCAGTTACATTAAGGAAATACTCATCTGTTATTTTGCTAAAGGTTAAAAATCAGGAATGGTTTTAAAATTTTGTCATACCTTTTTGGCATATACTGAAATGGTCATATAGCTTTTTTATTTTTTGAACTATTTACATTTGTAACACCCATTTATATTAGTGGGTTTTCTAATACTTAATTATCTTTGCATCATTGGAATGAACATTGCTCATAGTTTATCTTTCAGAGCATTTCTAATTGAAAAGAGCTCTTTCTAAAAAAAGTTGTCTACTCTTGCTGTGTTCATGTCTTTCCTTGTTTATATCATTTAAGTTTGTCATTCCAATATAATGTCAGCTCTTGACAAAGAAAATTTCCTTAAATGTGCTCATGAAAATAACCACTTCATCCTGCACTCCTTTCTGGAATCACTGCTTATCAATTTGCCTGCTTTATTGAATTCACAAACTTTTTTGATATATGTATGTTTATAATTAACATATTTGTGTACTTTGTTATGATTTTAGTATTCGATCATGATGAAGGCAATGACTTTGTCTTATTCATTGCTATATAATAGCACCTGAAACAGTAGTGAGAATTTACAGAGGGGCAGGCAAGAGTGAGAGAAATAAGATAGAGGAAGAGAGGAAGGGAGAAAGTGAGGACAGAAGGTGTGAAGAAAAAACAATATATAAAGCATTTTTTAGGGGTTACTGCAAAGGAAGATGTGACTAAACCTGGGGAAATTCAGTGATCATTGATAACACTGTCTAGGATGAGACCCAGGTACATATGTGTCAGAGATTTGCCATTAAAATGAGAATGAATAGTTACTTAAGGATTATTTGAATAGGTGTATTTAGGATTTACAGCTCAAATATCTTTCAGAAGAAAGAACATTACTGTCTTCACAAAATGAGATATGGGAATCTTTTTCAGCTTTGAAAATAATATATTAGGAAAATAAAATATTTCATACACTGAGAGAACATAATGATACTATTTATTAGTAAGCTTTCATAATACTACAAGTTAGCTGGCTGACAAACACTAGTATTATCATTTTAAAGGTATTTAAATAACTTGCTCAGAGCTATACATGAAATAGGGCCTGGCTAGACATACTATTCATGAGGTTGTTTGCTAGCACTGTTCTCAGTCATGGCGCTTCTAAAAGAAAACCCCAAACAAAAAATACATTTGGTTCTCCCAGTAACTCTTAAGGGAATGCCAAGCATGACCACTTAGTCATTACTATATAATAGCATCCATAAAAAACAAAATCAGAAGTTATAGGGGTATATAATATCTGTGCATAATAAATGTGCAAAATTCATGGGTTATATTTATTGTTCAATATTTTATATTTTCTCTAGAATGTGTGATCCTTAGGCAGGCAATTCTAGTTTTTTCTTCAAAAACAGTGTTTGATTAAATTATTACTTTGGATTAAATTTATTGTTTTTTGGCCAATTCATGGACTAGTATGATCTTTGTTTTATTATTATAATGTTAATAAACAAAAGCTCAAGGCACAGCTCTAATACAGAGTTATTGCAAATATGTTGACAACCTCATGTCAGTTACCCCAGCTACACAGTTACTTAGGGAAATTCAGTCTCAGTATTCAAATGTTATTTCATCTTAATTTTTTTTATAAGTAGATAAAAAGGGTCCATGAGTATTTGTAGGTTTTTGTTGTTTAGTGGCAAAATTGTGTCTGACTCTTTTGAGACTTCATAGACTGTAACCACCAGGCTTCTCTGTTCATAGGATTTCCCAGGCAAAAATACTGGAATGGGTTGCCATTTCCTTCTCCAGGGGATCTTGCTGACCTGGGGACTGAATCCATGTCTCTTATTTTATTTATTTATTTATTTATTTATTTAGTGTTACAATTTTCTTTTTTTTTTAAATTAATTTTTATTTTTTTAGTTTGTTTTGCTTTACAATACTGTACTCATTTTGCTACACATCAACATTTGCAGGCAAATTCTTTACCATTGAGCCACCAGGGAATTCTGAATATTTGTACAGGCTCCTATTAAACTAAAGTAAAATATTTTCTAAGAAATGCAATAACCTCCTAAATCCATAGAAATTTGAGAAATATTCATATGAAATGAGGGAGATAGGAAATACCTAAAGGATTTCAAAATAGCAAAAAGGTGTATTTATGGCCCCAAACTCAATGGCTTCTTAGAAAAATGATTTTTCATTGATTATATTATTATTATATTCTTAATTACTCTTTACATTCTATACCAAAAATACTTTAGGAGCACTTAAAATGAGTACTTGACATGAGGCCACCATGCTTATAAAAATGAAACTGTATAATCACAAATAAATTCTGTGAGAGAAGATACTTTGAGTAATTATAGATATCTTTAACTTCTGTTGTTATGGTGTACAACCTTTGGATAGTTTTCCTTTCATGGGTAAGCCCATAGACAATATTAAAATAAGAAAATTTTAGTTGGCTTTTAATTTGATTGACTCATTTTATACATCTTTATCCACTGCATGTGTGCGTGTGTGTGTGTGTATGTGTGTGTTTTAATCAAAACTATTGTGAAGTTTCTTACTTGGAAAGAATAGATGCATTGTAATTTGTAAAAGAAAGTTTTCTTTCTCCATGAAAAATCACATTCCATTGTTTGTAACATTTATAATCTTTTGTGCTTATGTACAAAATTCTTGAAAAATACTGCTTTGCTTTTGTTATTTAAAGTTGCTAATTTGTCAAAGCTTATTAAAATCAAGGCTAAACATTCCAGTGAGCAAGTCTTAAACTTTTAGTTGCATTGTCATAGGCCTAAGAATAAATTAAAATGTAAAACTCAAACTTGAGAGAAATTTAAATGATCAAACTAAAGAATTAATATAGGATAAACCTAATCTTAGCAATACAGGAATGAGGCTTTACTAGCAAGTCTCTTTCAAGAATCAATAAATGTTAGTGAACAATATTAAATGATGTGCTTAACAGTCCAATCATTAATACACTTAACCTGGTTTTCTTGAAAGAGAAGTTTTGACCACCTTGGATAGAAGCATACTGAGGCATTAAAATGTAAATTAAATGTCTTTTTCCAAGAGATTCTTTTTAAACTACATAATCTATTAGCATCAAACCTGATTTTTATAAATTAGAACAAATCATTTATTTTGCATAGGGTATAATTTCAATATAAAAATATTAATACCATAAAATCTGGACAGACCATACAGGCTTAAGCAATCTCTTTGTAATAATAACCCTTGGTAAAAATAAACCTTATTCATAGTTACACAGACAGTTTTATAGTAAAGAGGGAGAGCTAAAGATAATTCTTCTCTGATTTTTATCTTTAGTTTTAAACAAAGAGACATAATATTGAATGGAGGTGGTCTAAATGACTCAAATGTACTGTATAATTTAAAATGTTTTAACAGAATCTAGTTGTTTCGTATGTTCAGTTAGATTTTGAAAACTTTATTCTATATGGGCTTTGACTACATTTCAACTATCATGACTTAAAATATTTTACATATTTTGGTCTCTCTCTCTTTTTTTTTTTATTAGATTATAATGTCTTCAAAGTCAGAATATTCATTTGTCCCACCCCATTACATACACAAAAAGTCAACTGTAGACAACAAGGTTTATTCCAGGAAATTGTATTGGTTCATCAGCTCTCCCTGACTGGCTGAGGTCATTCTGTTTCTGTTTACTTGGTTCTAACAATCATTATTATCTATATTCAGTTTAATATATGCTTTGGGCCACCTTTCTCTGGTGCCATCACTCTTTGCTTATTGGACTGTATTTGCATACTTAGCTCTCAGTTCTATTAACCCATCCCACCTTGTTTACATTTTCTGCAGTCTACATGGTGAACTTTTCTCTCTCAGACTTTGAATCTGATCATAACCCAGTCCAAGTTGGTTCTTTTTTCAGCCCCCAGGAGAAAGAGGGTCACATAGAGTTATCCACAATGGGTACTCTATGACCCATTGTTCATTTATTGATCTTGGCTCTTCAGTTCAGTTCAGTTCAGTTGCTCAGTCGTGTCCGACTCCTTGCGACCCCATGAGTCGCAGCACACCAGGCCTCCCTGTCCATCACCATCTCCCAGATTTCTTAATATTTTCATTAAGAAAATATTTTTAGATAGTTGCAACAATTTAGAGAAAGACACAATATTCTAAACAACTATTCTAGAATTTGCTTGAAACATAACCTGTATATTTCAGCATTGGTTAAATAAGTCATACAGGTTATTTCTTATCCTCAAGCCTAGTAACATGTTCTATTATTATCCCCATTACATAATTTAGAGAAAAGTCAATTAGTTAAGGGCTGTACATTATATTGATTGAATTATAGTGTGACAATTAAGGGACTCCAGTAGAAAATAAAGTAATTTACCAAGGCTATATAAGGGTCTAGATCTGATAGATAGAGTGCCTGATGAATTATGGAATGAGGTGCGTGACATTGTACAGGAGACAGGGATCAAGACCATCCCCATGGAAAAGAAATGCAAAAAGGCAAAATGGCTGTCTGGGGAGGCCTTACAAATAGCTGTGAAAAGAAGAGAAGCAAAAAGCAAAGGAGAAAAGGAAAGATATAAGCATCTGAATGCAGAGTCCCAAAGAATAGCAAGAGAAGATAAGAAAGCCTTCTTCAGCAATCAATGTAAAGAAATAGAGGAAAAGAACAGAAGGGGAAAGACTAGAGATCTCTTCAAGAAAATTAGAGATACCAAGGGAACATTTCATGGAGAGATGGGCTCGATAAAGGACAGAAATGGTCTGGACCTAACAGAAGCAGAAGATATTAAGAAGTGGCAAGAATACACGGAAGAACTGTACAAAAAAGATCTTCATGACCCAGATAATCATGATGATGTGTTGACTAATCTAGAGCCAGACATCTTGGAATGTGAAGTCAAGTGGGCCTTAGAAAGCATCACTATGAACAAAGCTAGTGGAGGTGATGGAATTCCAGTTGAGTTGTTTCAAATCCTGAAAGATGATGCTGTGAAAGTGCTGCACTCAATTTGCCAGCAAATCTGGAAAACTCAGCAGTGGCCACAGGACTGGAAAAGGTCAGTTTTCATCCCAATTCCAAAGAAAGGCAATGCCAAAGAATGCTC
>SJXQ01003514.1:22885-47171 GCA_006408695.1 Aepyceros melampus
GGTGTAATGAGTTACAATCAAGAAAGGAATTTATCTAACCCAAGGTTAACATGATTAATCTTAAAGGTTAATACTTATTTCTCTTATATGCTAGTTATATTCATTATAAGGGCAGGGAATTAGAAGCAATTATTGGCACAACAAATGAAAAACCCTTCACCAATACAATTCCTAATCAACCCACTATACTAATAAATTCTAACTTCCCAAAAGAATCTGCCTTTAGTAAGTCTAAAACATCTCGTGCCTCTCGCTGTTGGGAGGCTGTAAACAATCACATTTGGCCGGACGAACCTATACAGGCAGGCTAGATAACCTTCAGAGGAGTTCGTAAGCTGACACGCTCTTGTCACGCCCAGGAATTTTATCAACTGGAGCTGCAAGTTTACTCCTTCTCCGAGAGAAATGGTTATGGGGGAGAGCCCCCCATAAAGTCAGAGGTGTGGGTGAGAGCATAAAACAGACTCTGGTTTTGGGGTTAGATGCTCGGGAACAGGAGTTTCCTGAGGCTTGATCACGCCTTTGCGTATGCCAAGCCTCCTTCCTCATGACCTTTGCCATGGGCGGAGTTCCTCACGCTGGCGACCAGCACCTATCTAGACAGCATAGGAAAAAGCAGAGACGTTACTTTGCCAGCACAGGTCCATCTAGTCAAAGCTATGGTTTTTCCAGTGGTCATGTATGGATGTGAGAGTTGGACTATAAAGAAAGCTGTGCCCCAAAGAATTGATGCTTTTGAACTGTGGTATTGGAGAAGATTCTTGAGAGTCCCTTGGACAGCAAGGAGATACAATCAGTCCATCCTAAAGGAAATCAGTACTGAATATTCATTGGAAGGACTGATGCTGAAGCTGAAGCTCCAATACTTCGGCCACCTAATGTGAAGAGCCGACTCATTTGAAAAAACTCTGATGCTGGGGAAGATTGAAGGCTAGAGAAGGAGAGGATGATAGAGGATGAGATGGTTGGATGGTATCACCGACTCAGTGGACATGAGTTTGGGTAAACTCTGTGAGTTGGTGATGGACAGGGAGGCCTGGCATGCTGCAGTCAATGGGATCACAAAGAGTCAGACACGACTGAGCGACTGAACTGAACTGAAGTGAATAATACCACATCTACCAGTATACTGGTCAGGCAGGCCAGACTCTGCTGCAGAAACAAATGTACCCTAACAACCTCAGTGGCTTAAGATAGCAAAGCTTTATGTTTCATTCAGGTGAGGTCTGATGTGGATCAGATGGTTCTATCCCTTTTCATCTGAAACACTGGAATTCAAAGGACAATGGTAGGAGAGCAGAGAGATGTGAAGGATGCAAGTATCCATTACTGGTTTGACCCGGAAATGATAAACATCTTTTTTGCTTAGAGCAAGGCACGTGACATGAACCACCTGCAAGGGATATGTGGAAAAGCATATGATTGTTCTGTGATAACTGACTCTTTGGTTACGCATTTGTTTCAGAGGAATATGTTAAAGTTAAAGTTCTTGCTATAAACTAAAGCTTTATAAGATCTTCTGCATCTGCCCCCCCCCCCCACACTGTAGTTCTCCAGTTTCATTTCTACCATTCTCATCACCTCTTCGGCAGCCTCACTGACCTCCTTGCTAGTTTGTGTACAAGTCAGCTACACTCCTATCACAGAGCCTTTTAACTGCTGTTCACTCTGCCCAGAATGCTCCTCCCCCAGACATTTGCATATTTCTCCCCCTTACTTCCATCAGATTCTAATTTAAAATTCACCTTTTAGCACCTACCCTGACATTTCATATATCTCCTTGTTTTGCTTTTTTTCTTAGTATAACATTATTCAACATATATGTTTCTTAATTATCTTGTTTATTAATCATCTCTCCCACCAAAGCACAAGCTCTGAGAGCTTAGACCTTTTTGTTCCAACATCTAGAAAGAGCCTGGCATGTAACTCATGTGTCACTAATTGTTCAATGAATAAATATATCATTTCTTTCTTAATGTCCTATGTCCTCTACTATCCTTTCTCTCACTTTTAAATGATATAATCCTAAATCTCTAAGTGTAGATTCTCTCAGGCCAGACTTGAGCAAACAACTTACAACATATGTTAGTGACAGAAAAAAACAAGAAAATCAACTCAGAGGATGTGCCTTGTTAATGGTTTAAGTAATGACATGTTGTGTAAAGACAACATCATATTTAAATACTTCCATCTATCCATATGCCTATATCTGTTGAAAAGTACAAACTTCCAGCAATAATCCTTCCATCATATATTGAACCCAAATATGATTTAAATGATTTTCTAGTTTTACTCCATGCAGAACAGCACCCCCACTGAAATAATGATCTGAATATTTAGAGAATAAAAAACCCTTCAATCTTATGATTATGTTATGTTACACAACTCCTCTGATCTTCCTCAAAGGTGCAATTTCACATCTCTGAAATGATTTTTAATCATTCCTGCTGCTTGTTATTGGAGAATATAAGCATATATGTGGACAGAGCCAGTTGGAGATAAGAACTGAAATCATGGTCTAGGTTTTCCACAAAAAGAATTATCTGCTGGGAACTGCCCTCATTTAGAGAAGGATGGTTAGCACCTACTGTTGGTTTCCTAGCAACAAGAAGCTTTCCCACAGCTAAAACGGAGGGTCAATTTTGCATCTTCTCTTCATTTTCTGTTGGACTTTATGAGAAAAAATTAATCCAGAAAATTCCCAGAATATAGAATGCGTTGAAAAGGGTGTGTGCCTGATAGGAGGAAAGTGATGGTGGTTATGCACCTGGAGAGGGAGATGAGGAAGAAAGGAAGCATGTAGGGAAGGGGGAAGAAGGATGACATAAGGGATCAGAGAAAGACTCAATGAAAACATCAGGGGGACCAGAATTTTAGGAGTATATTCTCATTGTGGTCCAAACAACATACATTCTAACAGAGGCCGAGAAAAATCATGCTTATTCCCCAACTTAAGCTTATTTTGTAGAAGGAATAAATTGAACAAACAAGCACTTTAGAATTCTGTTTTTCTTTTCATGAACCAAATCCACAGATTTTTCATCTGAATTCTCTAAATCTTTGACACGCTAACTATATTCAAATGTTGTTTCCTGTTTGTCCATTCCCTACCAGAGAAACTGGAAAATATATGAGGTTTGAGATCCCAGCTAGGTCTGGCTTCATTCTCTGATATCTACCTATCAGCTGTGTGACACTGTGTGACATTTAGCCTCCTGAGATTTCAGTCTCCTCTGGACAGCAAGGAGATCAAACTAGTAAATTCTAAAGGAAATCAACCTGAATATTATTGGAACAACTGATGCTGAAGCTGAAGCTCCACTACTTTCGTCACATGATGTGAAGAGCCTACTCATTGGGAAAAACCTTGATGCTGGGAAAGATTGAAGGCAGGAGGAGAAGAGGGGGACAAAGGATGAGATGTTTGGATGGTATTATCAACCCAATGGAAATGAGTCTGAGGAAACTCTGGGAGACAGTGAAGGAAGGGAAGCCTGACTGTTGCAGCCCAAAGGGTCACAGAGTTAGATACAACTTAGTGACTGAAAAACAACATAGGAAAATAGAATAATAATGCTTGCTTGGGCAGACACCATTAGTCACCATATCACTAGTCTTTTGTCCTTTTTCTTTATTAACTGTGCCCTGATTTGGTTTGGCTCAACAATGTGTCTAGTTTTAAAAGGAAAGAAAATTCAACTAAATTTTCCAGGATTCCTTGTAGGGAGGATTATGGGGTAGTTCTGGCTAATTAGATATCAAATAGACTTCTTCTCTACCCCCTTTATTAATCTCAGACAAAATACCTGAGGTGCAGCATTGATGACTGAAGGCAGGTAGAAAAAGGGACAACAGAGGATGAGATGGTTCGATGGCATCACTGACTCAGTGGACATGAGTTTGAGCAAATTCAGGGAGGTAGTGAAGGATAGGGAAGCCTGGCGTATTGCGGTTGTTGGGGTCGCAATGAGTCGGACCTGACTGAGTGACTGAACAACAAAACCAACTAATCCCTAAGTTTCACTCCATTACCAGCATGCTGAGCTTATTTGGGTTTTTAATTCCTTGATACTCTTGGAAATTCCAACTAATTCTTCTGATTTTCACCACCAATTACTCTAAAACAGTAAAGTTACTTGGAGTTACACTTTAGTGTAAAAAATTTAAATTATTTTTAGTGTAAAAACATAAAATTTGGTTGGCAAATTATATTGAACTCAGGTATTGAGATGTTTACCTTTATTCAGTCATTATATAATGCTTAAAGTATTGCCTAAAGAAAACTCTTTATGAAAGAGTTATAAAGGGATAGTTGAATATTGGCTGAGTATGGTGAGTATAAGTTATCCTTTCTAAGATCTACAACTCTACTGGATCTTTAAAAAGATAGGATCTACTTAAGTCCTAAATTATTACTTCTGTCAACCTAAAGATTGAAATGACATTCAGGGGATGACACACGTAAACCATTAGCCCATGAAGAAGTGAGAGAGCTGGGCAACACTGCAGAAGTGTTGATCAGATATTTTCTGGCTTTCCTCTCAACAATGGCAAGCAGCCAGTTAGAGTTTATCACTCTTCTTCTCCTAGAAAAGTATTGTAAAGCATTTCTGGCTTTAACATCATCTCTTTATGGGTTAAACTGGAATAGAAGAGGGAAAGTGAGCAGGTCAGAATTATTCTAATAGGAGTGTATGTGTCTGTGCATGTATGTGTGAAAAATATGCTAGTGATGATGAAGACGAAGAGTAGACAAGTACAGGTGATTGCTCCAGGTTGCATTTCATAAATGAATTTCTACTTTAGGTTCTCTAAGGCTCATGATTTTAACCTGTTTATTCTGGAGCAACTTTTATCTTTTATCTTATGGTCAGATCTTGGGAAATCAATAGATTTTCACCAAACTTATAAAAATCTAATACAAAGGAAAAATATCAGTTTATTCATTTATTTTGTAAGGTAGACTTGACCTCAGGAAAAGATCTAGGTTATGGGGTTTAGTTTCATTCAGAAAACTCAGTTGTAAATTGAAGACTTTCTTGGTAAGCAAAGATTCATCCCTTAAGAAAATTAGATGAAGCTTGAGGACAGTTTTACCAAAGAAATTATTTCTGTAGGAGAATCTCCTTTTTAAGAATGTTAATTAATTTATTAATTAGTTCAGTCACACATTAAGAAATTAATTTATTGAGTGTCTATCATATATACTCATACAATGTTTCTTATAGGGTTAAATATTGATCTTTATCAACCAATACTTGATACCCATAAACTAATGTTTAATGTCAGGTCTTTTTCTTTCTGTTTTTAGTTCAATACACAAACTTCATATCCTGGCAACAAAAACCTAATGATTTATTAAAGTAGCCAAGGTTTTGGCTTATTTTACATTATTTACAAATTAGAGGTTCTTTTAAATGATGAGTAATAGAAAATGAGGGAGGATATTTATTTTAAAAGTCATCAATATCCAAATTGCAGTAATTATAGTTAATTTGATTTTTTTGGATATTAAAGTTCAACAACTTCAGTGTCAGAGAATGATTATTTTTAATGATCTCTTTCTTAGATTCTGGGTCTGAAATTCATCAGTTTTATCATTCACATATACAGATATGTCTTTCTCCTCACTTTCTACCAGACTCCTTATAATTCTTTCTTTATAGCCTTGGTTGTCAGAGAACCATTCTGATAGACTTCAGGTCATTCTCAGCAAGAGGTACCCTATATGTAGTTGTAGATTTGATGTGTCTTTTGGGAGAGGTGAGCTCAGAGACTTCTTACACTGCCATCTTATCCCCTACTCCAATATATTTTATTTTTGGAAAAAAAAATAGGATCTGTTTTAACAAATATATTCTCACTAACTTAATGTTGTCTGTGTGCTGGATTTTAATTCAATAGTTTTATGATGTTTGCATTATCTTCCTTCTTTTAGCTAACATAAACACAAATAATTTATGCTGGCTGGGAATTAAAATCCAGGGAAACAGATATTATGGCAGAATTGTCTACTGTGAAATACCTTGGGGCAGGCTCTGTATAAAGAGCAACTTCTCATCTCAGTGCATTTTGCTCTGTTCATTTTTCTTTATGTTTCTTTTGCAGCTTGAGGGTACTGTGGACAAAATTTTAAAATCATGATATTTCTTTATGCTTGATGACTTATTTTGAGGATTGTAAATATTTTATCAGAAATGTCTTTCTCTACCAATGCTATTTTAGGGAATTTATTGCATTCTCATTTGGTTTTATTTCATTCTGCTAATGTCATATACATATGAATACCTCATAATTAAATAAAAGTTAGTAGAAAATTGGACTCATAAAATAAATTTACCCGTTTTCTGACATCACTTCTGACACCAAATGCATGCTGTTTTTTAATACTAACAAATTCTCCAATTATCTGATTTTCTGACTCCAACTTGGTGTCCTGAAATTTAAATCAGTTCTGAAACTAAGTACCCAGAGTTAGCACTGACCTTACAGGTCAAGGGCTCAGTCCCACAAGACTGCCCCTTCTTCAGATGCCAGCTACAACTGAGGTGTCCAAGATCCTCTGAATTTGCTTGGTTTACTATGTATATAGAGGTTCCCATCACCTTGTTCACAAATTTTCTAATTCAATAAACAACTCACAGAACTCAGGAAAACACTTGACTTAGGTTTGTATATTTATTATAAAAGATACAGTTAGGAATAGCCAAATGGAAGAAATGAAAAAGCAGAGTGGAGGTGGGAGAATGTGGGACCAAACTGCCAGCTCTTCCATGTGTTCACCAACCTGAAAATTCTTCAAATGCTTCAAGAGATTTTATGGGGTTTTCATTATGTAAGCAAGTTGATTACATCATTGGCCATTGGTGATTAATTAAATCTTTAGCCCCTCTTCCCTCTATGGAGGTCAAGGATGGTGCTAATGGTTCCAACTCCCTAATCATAGGCTTTTTGGTGACCAGCTCCCATCATGTAACTATCAAGGGAACTCCCTGCCCCAACCACCAGTCATCTCATTATCATACATATGACATTGTTATCACTCCAGGGATTTCAAGCAGTTAAGAATCTCTGTGCTGAAATTTCCCTGGTGGTCCAGTGGCTAAGACTCCATGTTCCCAGTGCAGGGGGTCTGGGTTCAATTCCTGGTTGAAGAACTAGATCCCACATGCTGCAACTGAGGTTTGAATTTTGGTACTAAAGATTGCACATGCTACAACAGAAAGATCCTGCATGCAAGACTGAAGATCCTGAGTGCCACAATTAAGATCCACATATATGTATAGTATTATATAGATATTATATATCTATAATATAAATAAATATTAAAAATCTCTGTCCTAAATATAAACACACACACACACACACATTATATATGTACACACATATATGGGCTTCCCAGGTGGGAGTATATATATAGTGTGTATAAAAATGTAGTGTGTGTATATATATTCATTAATATATAATATAATATATTAATATATTCTGACAGAGTGTGATCCACTGGAGAAAGGAATGGCAAATCACGTCAGTATTCTTGCCTTGAGAACCCCATGAACAGTATGAAAAGGCATAATGATAGGATACCAAAAGAGGAACTCCCCAGGTCATTAGGTGCCCAATATGCTACTGGAGATCAGTGGAAAAATAACTCCAGAAAGAATGAAGGGATGGAGCCAAAGCAAAAATAATACCCAGTTGTGGATGTGACTGGTGATAGAAGCAAGATCCAATGCTGTAAAGAGCAATACTGTATAGGAAGCTGGAATGTTAGGTCCATGAATCAAAGCAAATTGGAAGCGGTCAAACAGGAGATGGCAAGAGTGAACATCAACATTCTAGGAATCAGCGAACTAAAATGGACTGGAATGGGTGAATTTAACTCAGATGACCATTGTATCTACTACTGCAGACAGGAATCCCTTACAAGAAATGGAGTAGCCATCATGGTCACCAAATGAGTCCAAAATGCAGTACTTGGATGCAATCTCAAAAACAACAGAATGATCTCTGTTCATCTCCAAGGCAAACCATTCAATATCACAGTAATCCAAGTCTATGCCCCAACCAGTAATGCTGAAGAAGCTGAAGTTGAATGGTTTTATGAAGACCTACAAAACTTTTTAGAACTAACACCCAAAAAAGATGTCCTTTTCATTATAGGGGACTGAAATGAAAAAGTAGGAAGTCAAGAAACACCTGGAGTAACAAGCAAATTTGGCCTTGGAATGCGGAATGAAGCAGGGCAAAGACTAACAGAGTTTTGCCAAGAAAATGCAGTGGTCATAGCAAACACCCTCTTCCAACAACACAAGAGAAGACTCTACACATGGACATCACCAGATGGTCAACACCGAAGTAAGATTGATTATATTCTTTGCAGCCAAAGATGGAGAAGCTTTATATAGTCAACAAAAATAAGACTGGGGGGTGATTGTGGCTCAGATCATGAACTCCTTATTGCCAAATTCAGACCCAAATTGAAGAAATTAGGGAAAACCACTAGACCATTCAGGTATGATCTAAATCAAATCCCTTATGATTATACAGTGGAAGTGAAAAATAGATTTAAAGGATTAGATTTGATANCACACCTAGGACATCCCTACACATAAGTGAAATAAAAAAAGTTGCTTTACATTCCCCAAAAATTCTCAAAAAAATTATGAATATTGTATTATGTTAAAAGGCAGAGTGGCCTACATCTAGACCTCACATTATATGAGATAAAAAATTTCCACAAGGTGATGAAAGAAAGGGGAAAAGGCGGGGGCAGGGAAGAGAGGGAGGGAGGGAAGAAGAGAAGAGAAAGGGAAAGAAGCAAAGAAGGAAGAGAAAGGGGAAGGAAAGAAAGAGAAGCAAAAGGAAAAGCAAGCAGCTTAGAAATGAAAACTCACATTCATTTAATTGGTAGATGTGAAGGAGAGAGGCCTAGAATCTGGGTTTCCTTAAGAAAAATGCTCCACCTATTATAGGCTAATTATACTGCTGTTTTTTGACAGGCAAAGATATCTGGAAGCAACCTAGTTTAACCTAGTTGAATTTTTTTTTCCCTAGTTGAATTTTTTAAAGAAAAAATCAAATGCTCAAAGGTTAAATTTCTTATGAAAGTTTAGTACCAGAGTTGAAGCTTTAATTGAGATCTTCTGATTTATAAACTAATAGCAGGTACTTTACAATATGCTTTATTGCACTCCTCAACCTCAACAGCTAATGAGTAAGAGAGGACAAACTCAGCTAAACAAAGATGTTCAGCTATATCTTAAAGATTCTGAATAAGATTATCCCTTTGGATGAATTCCCAAGAATGTAAATTAATATTTCCCAGGAATAATAAAGTCAAAATTTTAATTTCTTATGCACCTCATATGATAAAATTTTGAAGGCCCTAGAAATATCAATAACCTCAGATATGCAGATGACACTACCCTTATGGCAGAAAGTGAGGAGGAACTAAAAAGCCTCTTGATGAAAGTAAAAGAGGAGAGTGAAAAAGTTGGCTTAAAGCTCAACAATCAGAAAATGAAGATCATGGCATCCAGTCCCATCACTTCATGGGAAATAGATGGGGAAACAGAGGAAACAGTGTCAGACTTTATTTTTTGGGCTCCAAGATCACTGCAGATGGTGACTGCAGTCATGAAATTAAAAGACGCTTACTCCTTGGAAGAAAAGTTATGACCAACCTAGATAGTATATTCAAAAGCCGAGACATTACTTTGCCGACTAAGGTCCGTCTAGTCAAGGCTATGGTTTTTCCTGTGGTCATGTATGGATGTGAGAGTTGGACTGTGAAGAAGGCTGAGCGCCAAAGAATTGATGCTTTTGAACTGTGGTGTTGGAGAAGACTCTTGAGAGTCCCTTGGACTGCAAGGAGATCCAGCCAGTCCATTCTGAAAGAGATCAGCCCTGGGATTTCTTGGGAAGGAATGTTGCTGAAGCTGAAACTGCAGTACTTTGGCCACCTTATGTGAAGAGTTGACTCATTGGAAAAGACTCTGATGCTGGGAGGGACTGGGGGCAGGAGGAGAAGGGGACGACCGAGGATGAGATGGCTGGATGGCATCACTGACTCAATGGGCATGAGTCTGAGTGAATCCAGGAGTTGGTGATGGACAGGGAGGCCTGGCGTGCTGCGATTCATGGGGTTGCAAAGAGTCGGACACGACTGAGCAACTGAACCGAACCAACCGGGGAAGAAGATAAATCACTTATGATGACTCTAACAAATGTAGCCTTTCTTCCTATAACTTGCAAAATAATGAATTCAGTTAAGTTCAGTTCAGATGCTCAGTTGTGTCCGACTCTTTGCGACCCCATGAACCATAGCACCCCAGGCCTCCCTATCCATCACCAGTTCCCAGAGTTCACCCAAACCCATGTCCATTGAGTCGGTGATGTCATCCAACCATCTCATCCTCTGTCATCCCTGAGAACCCCATGAACAGTATGAAAAGGCAAAATAATGAATAGGTATAGCATATAACAATCCAAGAGATGACTCAACACATGGAAATCACCAAATGGTCAATATAGAAATCAGATTGATTATGTTATTTGCAGCCAAAGATGGAGAAACTCTATATAGTCAGCAAAAATAATACCTGGACCTGATTGTGGCTCAGATCATGAGCTCCTTATTGCAAAATTTAGGTTTAAATAGAAGAAAGTATGGAAAACCACTACGCCAATAAAATACCTTATGATTATACAGTGGAAATGACAAATAGATTCAAGGGATTAGATCTGATAGATATAGTACCTGAAGAACTATGGATGGAGCTTCATAACATCATATAGGAGGCAATGACTAAAACCTTCTCCAAGGAAAAGAAATGCAAGAAGGCAAAGTGGTTGTCTGAGGAGGCATTACAAATAGCTGAGGAGAGAAGAGAGGCAAAAAACAAAGAAGGAAGGGGAAAGATATACCCAACTGAATGCAAAGTTCCAGAGAATAGCAAGAAGAGAATAGAAGGTCTTCTAAAATGAACGATGCAAAGAAATAGAAGAAAATAATAGAATGGGAAGGACTAGAGCTCTCTTCAAGAAAATTATAGCTATCAAGAGAATATTTCATGCAAGGATGGACATGATAAAGGACAGAAACAATAAGGACTTCCAGGAACAAAAGAGATTAGAAGAGGTGACAAGAATACACAGAAGAACTATTAAAAAATGTTCTTTATGCTTAGATCTTTGGCCACATCATGCAGAGTTGACTCATTAGAAAAGACCCTGATGCTGGGAAGGATTGGAGGCAAGAGGAGAAGGGGATGACAGAGGATGAGACTGCTGGATGGCATCACCGACTCAATGGACATGAGTTTCAGTAAACTCCAAGAGTTGGTGATGGACAGGGAGGCCTGGTGTGCTGTGATTCATGGGGTCACAAAGAGTTGGACGTGACTAAGTGAGTGAACTGAACTGAATCATGATGGTGTGGTCTTTCACCTAGATCTGGACATTCTGGAGTGTGAAGTCAAGTGGGCTTTAGGAAGCATTACTATGAACAAAGCTAGTGGAAGTGATGGAATTCCAGGAAACTATTTCAAATGCTAAAATCTGATGCTGTGAAAATGCTGCACTCAATAAGTCGGCAAATTTGGAAAACTCAGCAATGACCATAATACTAGTAAATGTCCCTTTTGACTCAAATTCCAAAGAAGGGCAATGGGAAAGAATCTTCCAACTATCGTATAGCTGCACTCATTTCCCATGCTAGCAGGGTAATGCTCAAAATCCTTCAAGTTAGGCTTCAGCAGTACTTGAACCAAGAAATTCCAGATGAACAGGTTGGATTTAGGAAAGGCAGAGGAACCAGAGACCAAATTACCCAACATTCGTTGGATCATGGAGAAAGCAAAGGAGTTCCAAAAAACCATCTACTTCTGTTTCACTGACTATGCTAAAGCCTTTGACTGTGTAGATCATAACCAAATGTGGAAATTCTTAAAGAGATAAGAGTATCAGAACATCCTACCTGTTTCCTAAGAAACTTGTATGGAGGTCAATAAATAAAATCAAACATGGAACAATTGACTGGTTCAAAATTGGGAAGGAAGTATGACAAGGTTGTATATTGTCACTCTATTTATCTAATTTATATTACTTCATGGAAAATGCTGGGGTGGATGAATCACAGCTGGAAACAAGATTGCAGGGAGAAATATCAACTTCAGATATGCAGATGATACTACTCTAACAGCAGAAAGTGAAGAAGAATTAATAGCCTCCTGATGAAAGTGAAAGAAGAGAGTGAAATATCTGGCTTAAAGCTCAATATTCAAAAAACTAAGATAATGGCATCCAGTTTCATCACTTTAAGGCAAGTAGAAGGGGAAAAGGTGGAAGCGGTGACAGATTTTATATTGTTAGGCTACAAAATCTCTGAGGACAGTGACTGCAGCCATGAAATTAAAAGACGCTTGCTCCTTGGAAGAAAAGGTATGACAAACCCGAACAGCATACTAAAAAGCAGAGACATCACTTTGCTGACAAAGGTGGGCAACTAGAGAAGAGTGGGCATAACAATGAAGACCCACTGCCAAAAATTAATAAATAACTTAAGAATAAGAAACAGACAGGAAAGGAGATTGATTTTATTCAGATCAGAGTACATCAGCAAGGTGGTCTTGCCTTAGACTTTTATAGGTAGGGATAAGTAAGTATTGTTGGGGGTGATTTACAGTTGACTTTATTTTGTAAGCAAGGTAAGTCTTAGTCAATTACTGGAACAAATATTTTTCTCTCTAGATAGCTAGTTTCAGGCAGACAAATAGTTCTAATCTTAGCTGAAAATCCCTAGTAGTTAGAAGATTCTTTGGCATTGCCCTTCTTCTGGATTTGAGTCGAAAGGGACATTTACCAGCTAAGAAGACAAAGAATGAGAAGTTGGTTGGATACAAAGCAGGTTCAGGCAAATGAGAAGAGACTGTGTCTGCCCTTGTTGCAGCCTTTTCCCAATCAACAATTATTGAATCACTGATTATTTTCTTCATTAAACTAGATTCCTCAAGTAATCAAATCCTTCATTGTTTTAAGTTTGATGGAAAGCTCTCAGTTAAAAAATTAATTTATGGAAAATAGAACAGTTTGCTGTGAATGCTTTTAAGTTTTTAGTTATCAATGTTTTTGCAAATTGATATTGTCTAAAAAGAGCTCTCGAGTAGATAGACTTCAGTAATGTATGCAGGAATTACATAAATACAATATAGAAAAAAAATCAGGTCCTCCCTGGTAACTCAGTGGTAAAGAATCTGTGGGTCGATGCAGGAGACACTGGTTCTATCCCTGATCCAGGAAGATCCCATATGCTGTATTGCAACTAAGCCTGTGTGCCACAACTACTGAGCCTTTGCTCTGCAGCCCATGCTCTGAAACAAGTGAAGCCACCACAGTGAAAAGCCAGCGAGCTCAAATTAGAAAGTTGCCCCTGCTTGCCACAACTACTGAAAAGCCCATGCAGCAATAAAGACATTGCACAGCCAAAAATAAATTTATAAATTTATTTTTTTAAAAAGGAAAAATCAGAGGATAGTATGGTGGTGATAGCTGTACATTGTGAATGTACTTAATGATACTAAATTGTACATTTAAAATGGTATATTTTAGTCACAAGTATTTTATCACAATTCTTTTAAGTGTATAGAAAAAAGATGAAATCAGAAAACATAGTTGGAAAAAAATCTTTATAACAGCAAGAGAAACTAGACTATCTCAGATGAAAATTATAACTGTATAAAAAGGCATAAAAGAACACAAAGATAAAGAGAAAAGAAAAAATAAAGAATAAAAACAAAAAAGAGAGAGAGAGAGAAAAAAAAAAGAATAACAGAACATGAAGACAAATGTAGAGATTTACCATGCTCCTGGATTAGAGGACACCATGTAAAAACAAGAAAGGAAAACCTAGCCTAGCGGTTAAGTGTTAAGGCTTCTACTAGACAGGGAAGTTCCACATGCTATGCTGCTACTGCTGCTAAGTCGCTTCAGTCGTGTCCGACTCTGTGCGACCCCATAGACGGCAGCCCACCAGGCTCCTCCGTCCCTGGGATTCTCCAGGCAAGAACACTGGAGTGGGTTGCCATTTCTTTCTCCAATGCATGAAAGTGAAAAGTGAACGTGAAGTCGCTCAATCGTGTCCGACTCTTTGCGACTCCATGGATTGCAACCTACCAGGCTCCTCGTCCATGGGATTTTCCAGGCAAGAGTACTGGAGTGGGGTGCCATTGCCTTCTCTGCCACATGCTATGATGTATGGCTAAAAATGAAAACAAATGAACAAGCAAGGAAGTTCTCCGATTTACCTATGCACTTTATGCAATGTAAAGGAAGTCTTAACAGAATTTATATACACCCATTCCCACCCCAGATGCTCAGAGGGCTCAAACAAACCTTGTGCACACCAGGACCCAGGGACCCCACAGAAACTGAGACAGAACTGTGAGGTACGGGTCGGCAGTGGTCTGCCACAGGGACAGGGACTCTGGGTGTGGATATGGCATAAGTCCTCTTGGAGGAGGTCAAAATTAACCCCACCAGAGAGCTGCCAGAACTTTCCCAGGACTGAGAATAGACTCTTGGAGAGTACAACAGAACCTTGTGCATGAGGACCCAGGAGAAAGAACAGTGATCTCACAGGAGATTGTCCCTGACTTGCCTGTGGGTGTCCAGGAGTCTCCAGCAAAGGCGTGGATCGGTGAAGGCCTGCTGCAAGGTTGGGGGCACAGACTGTAGCAGTACATGCATGGGGATATTTTGAGGGAAGTCATCATTAGCTTCATTACCTCCACCATACATTGGCCTCAGGAAAATAGCAGGGAGGGAACACAGCTCCACCCATCAACAGAAAATTGGATTAAAGATTTACTGAGTATGGCCCCACCCATGAGAACAAGACCCAGTATCCCCTTCAGTCAGTCTATCCCATCAGGAGGCTTTCATAAGCCTCTTGTACTTCTCTGAGCCACCAGGGTAGCCCCCATCAGAGGGCAGAAAGACTTAAAACCTCAGTCGCATAAAACTAATCAATCTGATCACATGGACCACAACCTTGTCTAACTTAGTGAAACTATGATACATGCCATGTTCCATTCTGTTCAGTCCCTCAGTCGTGTCTGACTCTTTGTGACCCCATGAATAGCAGCATGCCAGGCCTCCCTGTCCATCACCAACTCCCAGAGTTCACTCAGACTCACGTCCATTGAGATGGTAACAATAACCCTGTATGCGAGACAGCAAAAGAGACACAGATGTATAGAACAGTTTTTTGGACTCTGTGGGAGAGGCAGAGGGTGGGACGATTTGGGAGAATGGCATTGAAGCATGTATAATATCATTTAAGAAACACATCGCCAGTCCAGGTTTGATGCATGATACAGGATGTTCTGGGCTGGTGCACTGGGATGACCCAGAGGGATGGTACAGGGAGGGAGGTGGGATGGGGTTCAGGATGGGGGACATGTATATACCTGTGGCGGATTCATGCTGGTATATGGCAAAACCAATACAATATTGTAAAGTAATTAGCCTCCAATTAAAATAAATACATTTAAATTGAAAAAAAAAAAAAAGCTCTTGGTGGCATAGAAAGAATACCCCAGGTAGACACTGCTCTTTCAGCCTGGCCCCTGAAATGAGAGAACTGACAGAGACTGAGCCCCAGTAAAAGCCTGGCACCCAGCTTGGCCAGACCAAGCCTGGCCTTAATCAGTTAAACAACAGCAAGACCACAGAACCAGGAATCAGAGAATAAAGGCTCTTTACTGTCAGCCATTGGATTGGAGGGGTTGTCTTAATGCAGAAAAATCTGACTGATTCACTGAACTAGAATTGATAGTCAGGGAACATAAGTTTTTTTCTGAAATCCCACTAAGGCCATACAGCACCCAGGAGTGGTCTGTACTTTTATCTAGGTCTTTGTCATCTTGAGAATATGGTTCCACTAGTGGACGGTTCTTCCACAGTAAAATATTATCTACATAATAACATCTGTATACTTGTTCAAGGAACGAGGCATGGGAACAAGGCATGGGAATGGGGTCAAAAGGGCCGCTCGAACAAGAGCAAGAAGAGGCCTGGAGTCAGACCTACCACACTGCGCATGCCCCCCTGCATCCTGCAAGCTGCCCTCTGGGTGAACGCAGCACGTTTCTGTTGTTCTGTGTTTGTACCTGCAACGTGGCCCTAAGGTTACTCTTGTGAAGACTAAAAGGGGTGTAAGTCACATGCTCTTGTTGGTCACAGGTGTTCTCATTTAGGCCCCTTTCTTTATAGGTACTTCAAGATGTGAGAGAGCTGAAGAGTGTAAGAAAGCCTGAAGCAAGGTAGGTGAATGCTAATCAGCACGGGAACCCTGGAGTCCCAGCTGAGAGTATGGAGCACTTTTGTCCACGGGGGCAGTGGCTCCGAGCACAGGTGTGTTCATTCAAAATCAGTCTCCCAGTCTGTCAAGAACTTGGGAGCAGATTTACATTACCTGCCTTCTCCCAGAATCCCCTCCTGACTCTAGGAAACAATCTTTGGTAACAGAAACAGGTACTGGTAACAGAAAGGTTTTCACAAGATTGACCTCATTTACAGCTAAACTTCTGAAAGAATTGTACCATACTTGCTGTCCTCTAAAATATCAACCTCCAAAAGGAGTTTACTGATTAGATCCCCCTAAATCACCACACACTGGATTTTTACAGAAGCCTAGTAAGAGGGGTACACTTCTTTAAAGAATCTAAAAGGAATTTGGAGGGACCTGAACAGTGGATTGATTTGTTGTTTGTGTGTGTGTGTGTGTGTGTGTACACACACTATTCTATCTACAACATTCCCTTCACTGGTTTTTGGATTTCAAAGTTTTACCCAAATATAAGACACTACTCCTAAAAATGCCTAGAGAGATGTAACAGGAACTGATGCATGTACCATTTTCCTCAGATGGACAGAACCTGGCTCATTCTTCTAAACCACAGTGAGGCACTTGGGGTTAGGAGGTTTGAGGAATGATACAGGAATGAAGAGACCAAATAAACCACAGAATTGTAAAGCAGGAAAACTGCATTTTCAAATGCAAATTTCCCACAATGCTCATCATTGTTCATCTTAATATTGAATGACAATATCTCACAAACCATGAGCTCTAGACCAAGATTGTGGTAAGATAATGAAATCCTAGAAGGGTGTATTTCCCATCAAAAATCAATCTGTTCTCCTGCTGGAGCTACAGTAAGCAAATGCACAATAATGTGAAATTGTAACACCTATAAAAACCTGCCAGAGTCAGAGAAGCTCAGTATGTGCTTTTAGAGGTAACACTACCCAATTAAACAAATAGGTTGAAGGTTTGATGGATTTTTTGGAAGTGGGAATTTTTGTGTGGATGCCGACGTATCAAGGTATTGCTGATAGAAATATAAACTAGTCACACATTTCACTTATGTTAACACCTGAAAAGATTTTTTTTTCCCTTAAAAAAAATAGAATGGCATTCTGGCACTTAAGGGTACTTGGGACTCATCACTGTTTTGACAAGGAAAAGGCTGAACAAACTGAAAATATTTTTAAAAAGATCTTAGATCCATCAGAGAAGTGAGGTCACAGAGAAAACCACTATCCCTTTAATTTGGAGAAACTGGTGAATAAGAGAATTCCAACTTATCAGACCAGAAACTCCTAAGCAGAAATCTCCACAGGAACCAGTACCATGGCAGGAAAACCTAAACTGTAATTGAGGAACTGTTTGTTGGAACTTGGAGTAGACAATTCTGTGCCAACTTAAAAAAAAAAAAAGTACCTTACCAGACTAGCTTTCTTTGGAAGGAATGCTGCTGAAGCTGAAGCTCCAGTACTTTGGCCACCTCATGCGAAGAGTTGACTCATTGGAAAAGACCCTGATGCTGGGAGGGATTGGGGGCAGGAGGAGAAGGGGACGACCGAGGATGAGATGGCTGGATGGCATCACGGACTCAGTGGACGCGAGTCTGAGTGAACTCCGGGAGTTGGGGATGGACAGGGAGGCCTGGCGTGCTGCGATTCACGGGGTCGCACAGAGTCGGACACGACTGCGCGACGGAACGGAACCAGCCTAGCTCAATGAGTTTACTCAGGAGTAGTTGAAAGAACCGCAGTTCAGAAGAGGTAAGCTGACCACAAGCAAACCACCGGTTGCTTTTATAGGGAAAACGGGGCTTTGGGCGGGACTGTTCTAAGTGGAATTTCATTGGAGGAAAGTAAGCCTTGCGGTGGTGTCTTCTCATAGGCTGAGCTGCAGTGGTTTCCATTGCTGGGCTTGTTGCTAGGCAACAAGAACTAGTCCTTCCTCTCTGAGATGCAAGTAGTCTCTTTTATTTAGGATAATTGACAACGGCTGGGAGGGTATAGGGACTCCCCACACAGGCCTTCCCAACTCTAATTTTAGTTGAAGTTTCCTTTTAAAAACAAAACAAAACAAAACAAAACACTGGAAAGTTAAAAATTCCACGGAGCTGGGGGGCTAGTCTTAGGGTCGCCCCACCTTTGTGAATTTTACCTTGACCAGGTTCTTACAGTGAGTAGAGATTAAAAAATCACCTCCTGCTCTCTGCAAAGGTGGGGGTGTTGGTGTAGGGGAGGTAGCGGGAGGTGGCTTAGGACTTCTTTGAAACATGCTGCTCAGTTCTTTAGAAGGCCTGCCTTCAGGAGAAACTGCTTTACCAGAGCCTAACCTACCGGAGGGAAGGGCCGTGTTCTGCTTCGGCCAGCTCTAGGCACCTACATTGTTGCTGTTTAGTCGCTAAGTCCAGTCTGACCCTTTTGCAACCCCATGGACCATAGCCCACCAGGCTCCTCTGTCCATGGGAGTTTCCAGGCAAGAATACTGGAGTGGGTTGTCATTTCCTTCTCGAGGGGATCTTCCCAACCCAGGGATCGAACCCGTGCTTCCTGCCTCAGTGGATTCTTTACCACTGAGCTACCAGGAAAACTTGAGGCATTTACATGAGGAAGGTAAATACCTAACTCCAGGCACCCTAGTTATTCCATCCACCTGAGGTGGAGAAGGGGAAGCTGAGAAGCACTTGTGATATTCACAGTTCAGAAGCCGAGGCTCAAAACAGACAGAACTCATCACAGGACTACAGAACGTTCTCTCCCCCCACCACCTCACTACCACCTTACTAAAGATCTATTTACTGCAGTTCCATCTACCCAATATATCATGTCCAGCTATCAAGGAAAAATTATAAGACATACTAAGAGGCCAAAAAAAAAAAAAGGACAGTTGGAAGAGACAGAGCCAGCATCAGAATCAGATATAGTAAGGATGCTCAATGATTAATATGCTAAGGATTCTAACAGATCAAGTATATAGCATACAAGAACATATGTGCATTATAAGTTGAGAGACAAATTCTAGGAAAGAAATAGAAAAAAAATTCTAGAGTTCAAAAATAGTGTAACAGAAATGAAGAATGCCTTTGATGGGCTCATTAATTGAGTAAACACAGGTGAAGAAAATTTCTTACCTTGAAGGTACAGAAGCTTTGAAAGTTAATAGACACTTAAAAAATAGAAAATAAAGAGGATAAGACTAAAATAGAGCAGAATATCTAAGAACTGTGAGGCAAATACAGAAAGTATAAAAAATATATAATGGAATACCAGGAGGAAAAGAAAGAAACAAACAAAAATATTTGAAGCAATAATGGCTAAGAATTTCCTTCAGGTTAATGTCAGACACCAGGCTATACAAGAAGTTCATAGAACACCAAGGAAGACTAAAACAAATCAAAAATAAAACTACACCTTGGCATATTATATTCAAATTGCATAAAATTAAAGATAAATTTTTTAAAATCTTGAAAGAAGCCAGAGAGAAAAAATGCATTTTACATATAGAGGATAAAAGATAAAAATCTTACCCAATGTCTCAGAAACCATGCAAGCAAGAGAGGGAAGTGAAGTATTTAATGTGTTGAGAAAACAAAATCACCAATTCTGCACCTTGCAAAATAATCCTTCAAAACTGAAGAAGACATAAAGACTTTCTCAGATACAAAAATGGAGGGAATTTTTTTCTGGTAGACCTGGCTTGTGAGAAAAGTTCTTCAGAGTGGAGGAAAACAACATAAGTCAAACAGATCTACCTACAGAAAGGAAGAGCATTAGAGAGGGAATAAGTGAAGATAAAGTAAAGCTTTTATTCTTATTCTTAATTGATTTAATGGATTAAAAAAATATAATAGGAACCATGTGTATGTGTGTGTGTGTATATATATATATATATATCTTTATCTTTGCAGATAACTTTTAGATACAGCATCAAAGGCTCAATTGATAAGCTGTCCATCTTAAAATTTAAAAATTCTACTCTGTGAAAACCACTGTCAAGTGAATGACAAGCCAAACAAGGAGAAAATATTTGCAAGACATACTTGATAAAGGACTGTTATCCAAAAATATACAAAGAACTCTCAAAACTCATCAATAAGAAAATGGACAAGTTGATTTAAATATGAGCAAAAGATCTGATCAGGTACCTCACCAAACACACACACACACACACACACACACACACACATACACACACACACACAGATGGGGAATAAATTTATAAAAAGATTCTCTCCATTACATTTTATAGGAGCATTGAAAATTAATAGTGAGATACTACTACACAGTTTTTAGAATGACCAAAATCTGGAACACTGACAGCCCCAAATGCTGGTGAGAATGCAGAACAAGAAGAACTCCTCATTCATTACTGGTGAGTATGCAAAGTGGTACAGCTACTTTGAAAGACAATTTGACAGTTCCCTACAGACTAAATGTACTCTTACCATACGCTCCTTAGTATTTATGTAAAGGAGTTATGGCCACACAAACACCTGCACACAGATCATTCATAATTGCCTAAATTATAAGCAAAATGTCCTTTAGCAGGTCAGTGAATAAATAAACTGTGGTACCTCCAGACAATAGAATATTTTGTTGTTCAGTTGCTAAAGTTATGTCTGACTTATGGCCTGGAGCTCACCAGGCTCCTCTGTCCATGGGGTTTTTGCAGGCAAGAACACTGGAGTAGGTTGTCATTTTCTTCTCCAGCGGATCTTCCCATACTAGGAATCCAACCAGTGTCTCCTGAATTGGCAGGCAGATTCTTTACCACTGAGCCACCAAGAAAACCCAGTCAAATATTAGTGAGCTATCAAGACATGAAAAGACACAAAGGGAACTTATAATACTAAATGAAAGAAGCAGCCAATCTGAAAAGACCACATATTTATGGTTCAAACTGGAAATTATAATACTATGGATACCATAAAAGGATCAAAAGGTGCCAGAGGTTAAGGGGGAGGAAGCAATGAACAGGGTAGCACAGAAGATTTTTAAAGGCCATGACAGTATTCTTTATGATATATAATTATAGATACATGTCATACTTTTATCCAAGCCTATAGAAAGTACAACACCAAGAGTGAACCCTAATATAAACTACAGACTTTGGGTGATAATGATGCGTCAGTGTAGGTTCACTGATTATAAATAATATATCACTTTCCTATGGGATTTGTGGTGGAGGCTGTATGTGGGCAGTAGTGTACAGGGAATCTCTGTTTTCCACTGAACTTTGTCATGAATCTAAAACTTCTCTAAAAAATAGCCTACTAAAAATAAACTTTAAAAAGTAAAATAATTTAAAATAAAATAAACAGCTCTCAGCTTTGACAGATGAGCATTTCCAGTTGCTGTGTTTAGCATATTTTCTAAATGACAGTTTTACCCACCAGCAACTTTAGTGTTCTTTTGGAATCCTAAATTCAAAAGCGCATTTTAGGAAATGATATTAAAGCAATTCCCGTGTGACAGCAAGCATATAAAATTTCAACTCTCTTAAGCACAGAGGCCTGGTAATTACTAAGGAATGTTTTATCAGACGTAAAACTCTTCATCGTGTAATAATCTCAGTAGTGGCTTTAATAACACATTGAAGTTACAAAGTACTTTTCATGGTCATCAGAAATTCCGTTTAGTACTGCCCATTGCATCTCATGTCAGAATTATACTCAGGCACATTTCTGACATATAATAAATGCTGTATTTCCATTAAAAAATGTGGAATGGACTACTGATACATACAATATGGATGAATCTCTAAGACAGTACTTTGAATGAAAGAAGCCAGATGCAAAGTGTATATACTGGCAAGATTCCATCGAAGTTCCAGAACAGGCAAAACTAAGCTGTTAGAAATCAGAACAATGGTTGTTTAAGGGGGAATCGGATTGCCTGAAAGGTAAGGCAACTTTCCAGGGTGACAGAAATGTTCTACATCTTGACCGCGTAGTTGGTTACACAGGGATATACGATTATTCAAATCTTCTCTCCCGACGCAAAGAAGCTGTGAAAAAAATTCCTTCCAAATGATTCCTATAGAATGGGGCCGAGGGGCCCAGGTTGACTGCCCTTATTAATGTCCGGTGCTCACATCAAGGAAGTGGGCGATTCAAGCGTGAGAAGGAGACTTCTAGTGCTCTAATCTCTCTGCAGCACGGATGGGCTGTAATCACTTTCATAATAAGCACTGCTTTTTGTAAAACGAGAAAGAGAGGGTTGGGGGAAAGAAAGCAAAGAGTGAGAGAGTAAAACATTCCCTTGACAGAAGAAGACATCAGGAGTACAGAAGTAAGAAGAATCAGAAGGAGAGCCATGCCAGAGATAGGGGAGGGGGCGGAGTCGGCCTGAAGGGGTTGAAGTTTGTCTGAGGAGGGTGGAGTCTGCCTGAGAGGGGTGGAGTCTGTCTGAGGTGGGGCGGGTAGGGGTAGGGGCAGGTAGGTGGTAGTGACCCCTGCCCAGAAAAGCAGAGTGAAGCAGCCAATGTGTTCACCATTTACTTCTGTGCAGGACTGCTGCTGCTGCTAAATCGCTTCAGTCGTGTCCGACTCTGTGCGACCCCATAGATGGCAGCCCATCAGGCTCCCCGTCCCTGGGATTCTCCAGGCAAGAACACTGAAGTTGGTTGCCATTTCCTTCTCCAATGCATGAAAGTGAAAAGTGAAAGGGAAGTTGCTCAGTCGTGTCCAACTCTTCGCGACCCCATGGACTGCAGCCCACCAGGCTCCTCCGCCCATGAGATTTTCCAGGCAAGAATACTGGAGTGGTTTCCTATTGCCTTCTCCGTTTCTGCAGGATTCAGTTCAGTCATTCAGTTGTGTCCTACTCTTTGTGACCCCGTGAATCGCAGCACGCCAGGCCTCCCTGTGCATCACCAGCTCCTGGAGTTCACTCAGACTCACGTCCATTGAGTCCATGATGCCATCCAGCCATCTCATCCTCTGTCGTCCCCTTCTCCTCCTGCCCCCAATCCCTCCCTGCATTAGAGTCTATTCCAATGAGTCAACTCTTCGCATGAGGTGCCAAAGTACTGGAGTTTCAGCTTTAGCATCATTCCTTTCAAAGAAATCCCAGGGCTGATCTTCTTTAGGATGGACTGGTTGGATCTCCTTGCAGTCCAAGGACTCTCAAGAGTCTTCTCCAGCACCACAGTTCAAAAGCATCAATTCTTCGACACTCAGCTTTCTTCACAGGTTGCTCTTTAGGGACAAGAAAAAAATAGGAACCATGGAGACCATGACCTTCTCAGCCAGACTCAGTGAGAGAGAAAGGCACAGGAGAAATGGGCAGTGGCAGTTTTGAGAAAAAAAGAAAAGAAGATGGTGGAATAAACCATATGGGCTGAATTAAGAAGACAAGAGCATGGGAGGTCATGTGAGGGTATGGCAATCCACTCTCTGCTCATCTCTCCCCACTCCCCACCACCAAAAATAATAATAATGATTTATAAGTCACGCCCCCCCCCAAAAAGCACAAAAACCCTTGTATTCTTCTGTTCCTATTGGGGATGCTTGCTTTCTTTCTTTTTTTTGTTAGAGTGTATCGCTGGGTAGAAAACTATTCAAGTATTTTTCAGTCATCGAGGAGTCACCCTATCTTCAGAGACTTCTAGAGAATAAAAGAAAGAAGAAAGACATTCATGACAGCACAGTGGTTTCATGGCCCCTCTTTCAGGACTGGTGTTTTACTTCTCTTCAAGGGCAGGAGCCAGCCCTGTCTTAGAATTTATTTCTGCCTGGTCACCTTCTCCCTGCATCCCAGTCAGTTCCTTCAGCACCTGTATAACTTGTTTAAACTCAAGTTAAACCACATTCATATGGATGCTTCCTAGGAAATATGAGTTTTTTGAAAGGTGTTTATTTTCTGTAACCTGGACTATCCAGTGAGAAACTGAGTGTAGCTCCCCCCCCCCCCCCCCCCCCCC